>PISX010000633.1:0-215252 GCA_004024625.1 Mellivora capensis
TAAAGTAAATTGTGCATATGGAGGTGATGGTTTGGTAAGTTGTGACATACGTATGCACCCATGAAACTGTCACTAACTAAGGGAATGGAAATCATAATCATCCCCAAGAAGTTCCCTTGGGTTCCTTTATAATCTCTCCCTTTCCCTGACCTGCTTTCTGTCACTATTAGTTTGCATATTCTATAATTTTATGTATATAGAATCACACAGTATTTTTTTCTGGCATCTTTCACTCAGCACCATCATTTCAAAAATTAATCAATTTTGCTGTGGGTATTAGCAGTTCGGTCTTTGTTTGCTGAGAAGTGTTCCTATATATGGATATACCATATTTGATCTGTCTACCTATTGCTGGACTTTTGGGTTATAAGAAGCATGGGACTATTACAAATAAAGCAGCTGTGGAGCTTTATGGACAATTCTTTCTGTGGAGAGATGCTTTCTTTTCTCTAGGTAAATGGCTGGATAAAATGATAGGGGGATATTTTAAGACATGGCCCAGTCATTCTGTAAAGTGGTAGGACGATCTTACATCCCACCAGCAATGTATGAGCTTTCCAGTTTCCCCACATTCTCTCTAGTACTTGACAAAGGCAATCTTTTTAATTTTAGCCATTCCAGTAGGTTTATGGTGCCATCTCATTGTGATTTTAATTTGCATTTCCCAAGGACATGAAGTTAGGCATCTTTTCATGTTCTTTTTTTAAAATATTTTATTTATTTATTTAACAGAGACAGAGATCACAAGTAGGCAGAGAGGCAGGCAGAGAGAGAGGGGGAAGCAGGCTCCCTGCTGAGCAGAGAGCCGGATGCAGGGCTCTATCCCAGGACCCTGAGATCATGACCTGGGCTGAAGGCAGAGGCTTAACCCACTGAGCCACCCAGGTGCCCCGATCTTTTCATGTTCTTTGTCATCTGTGTATCTTCTTTGGTGAAGTATCTATGCAGATATTTTGCCCACTTTTTCTTGGATTGTTTGTTTGTAATTGAATTTTGAGAGTCCTTTACATATTTTCTAGATATAACTCCTTTGCCAGATATATGATTTAAAATATTTCCTCACAGTCTGGATCTCATCTTTTTATTCCCTTAATAGCATCTTTTAGAGAGCAGAGGTCCATAATTTTGATCAAGTAAAATTTATCAATGTCCTTATTAATGGCTCTAAACCAGGTATTGTTAGTCCTCCAACTTTGTTCCTTTTTTTTTTTTTTTCTCAAAATTGTTTCACCCCTCCTCCCTCCTTTGAATTTCTACATGAAAGAGCCATCTTGTTAATTTCTAGAGTAAAGGCTACTGGACTTTTGATTGGGACTGCAGTGAGTTTTTAGATCAATTTGGAAAGAATTGACATTTAACACTATTGAGTCTGACCTAGGAATATGATGTATTTCTCCATTCATTCTGGTTTCTTCAATTTATCTTATAAATATTTTTACTACAGTTGTAAATGGCATTTTAAAACTTTCATATTTTAATATTTTTTCTACTGTATAGAAATAAAATTAGATTTTGTATTTTGGCCTTCAATTGTGAGAACTAAGCAAATTGATTTACTAGCTCTAATACTTTTTGCCGGATTCCTTAGAGTATTCTACGTTCACAATCATGTCATCTGGAAAAAGGATAGTTTTACTTTTTCCTTTGAAAATCTTTCTTCTTGGGGCACCTGGGTGGCTCAGTTGGTTAAGCAATTGTCTTCAGCTCAGGTCATGATCCTGGAGTTCTAGATCGAGTCCCATATCAAGATCAGCAAGATGTTGGTCTTCAGTTTTATTTTCCTGTAGTCTCTGTGTGTTATTTCAGTGTTAAAGCAAAGCTGGCCTTCAAATAACATGTTCAGGATTGTTTCCTCCTCTCTCATTTTCAGAGACTTTATATAAGAAGAGTATTTCTTTCTTAAATATCTGATAGAAATTACCATTTCAGCCATTTGGTTCCAGATTTGGGGAAGGGTTTTATTTGTGATAAATTCAATTTCTTTAGTAGATAGAGGGATTTTCCTATTTTTCTCTATCTTCTTGTGTCTGTTGTGTTCATTTGTGTCTTTCAGAAATTATCTATTTAATCTAAATTGAAAAATTTATTGGCATGAGGTGGTTAATAATACTTATGTATCTCCCTTTTAAAGTCTGTAGGATCTGTAATGAGGTTCCTTCTCTCATTTCTCATATTGTTAATTTAGTTTTTCTTTTTTTTTTCTGTTCTTTTTAAAGGGACTCCTTGTTCTGTTTTTGATTCCTGCTCTAACTTTATTATTTCCTTCTTTCTCCTCCCTTGGTTTTACTTTGCCCTTCTTTTTCTAGCTTCTTTACGTATAAGCTTAGATCACTAATTTTAAGCCTTTAGTGTTTTCTGATATAATCTTTTAAGCTATAAATTTTCAAATGCTTCTTCATCTGCAATCCATGAATTTTGACATATTGGGTTTTTTTCCATTGATATGTAGTTAAAAATAGTATCTAATTTTTCTTGTGGTTTCTTTGAGTCATAGGCTAATTAGAAGGGTATTGTTTAATTTCTAATAATTGAGGATATTCTGGATTTCGCTATTGATTTTTAATTTACTGTACTGTGGCCAGAGAGCATTTTCTGTATGAGTTGAGTCCTTTTAAATTCCTGGAGACTTACTTTGCCACCCTGTATATGATCGCTCTTGGTGAATATTCCATATACACTTAAAAAGAATGTGTATTTTTTCAGATATTGGGTGTTGTGTTTTTTCAGTGTCAGCTAACTGAAAATTGGGTAATAATATTGTTTGCTTCTGCATTATCACTGGCTTTAATTCTACTTCTATTTGTTTTTGAGAGAGGAATGTCCAAGTTTTCTATTATAAATGTAAATATGTCTATATCTCCTTTTCGTTCTTGTTGGTTTTGCTTAATTTGAAGTTCTGTTATAGGGCCTATACACATTTAATATTATTATATCTCTCTGACATATTAACCCATTTATCAGTACAGAATGCTCTCTTTGGTCCTAGGGATATAGTTTGTCCTTCAGTCTGTTTTTTCTGATATTAAGATATCTCCTAGACTTATTTGCATGACGTGACTGTTCCTATCCTTTCACTTGAGACCTATAGTTTTTTACTGAAAGTGCATTTTTGAAGACAGTCTTTAGTTGGGGCTTGCATTTTTATCTAATGTGTAAATCTGCTTTTTAACTGGTGTTCTTATTCCATTTTAAATTGACTGTCTTGCCATTTTTTCTACTTGCTCATCTGGTCTTTGTTCTTTTTTCCTCTTTTTCTGCCTTCATTTCTATTAATTGCCTATCTTTAGCATATTTTCTCCTTTATTGACTTGTTATGTATAACTCTTCATTTTGTTTTTGTGTGGTTGCTCCAGGGTTTAAAATAAATATCTACCATCATAGTTTAAGTATTATACCACTTATGTGTAATGTAAACAGCAGTATTCCTTTCCCTGTCTGGTCTTTGTATCAGTATTTCTACATAGGATGTCCATACACATATGTGTATAGGTATGTGATATATATCATATATATATATATATATATATATATATATATATATATATATATAATACAATTCATTAATAGTCCTTTTGATTTAGTAAGCCACACGTTTGGCTTAGTAAGTCAAATTTTTAAAAAAATTAAAAACAAGAAAACAAGTCTTTTATAATTACTCATGTGTTTACCATTGCCTGTCTTCCTCATTCCTTTATGTAGATCAGAATTCATATCAACAGTCCTTTCCATGGCAATGAATTCGCTCAACCTTTTCTGTCTTCTCTGGAAGGTTCTTTGTGTTGCCTTCATATTTGAAGGATAGAAAGATATTTTCATTGGTTATGGAGCTCTGGGTTGATAGGGTTTTTAAAAAATTATTTCAACACTTGTAGATGTTTGTCCATTATCTTAATGGCTTGTACTGTTTATGGTGAAAAGTTAGTGGTCATTCTTAAGTGTGTTCTCCTCTATAATGGGCCCTTTTTTCCTGATTATTTTGAAGATTTTAACTTTGTAACTGTTATTAAGTAATTTTATTATGTGCCTTACAAGGATTTTTTTTAACTTATCCTAAGTGGGCTTTATTAAATTTTTAGTTCTGTAGGTTTATATTTTTAAATGAAATTTGGAAAATTCTAACTATCACTCCATCAGTACTTTTTGTGCCTACCTCTAACTCTCCTCTAGCACTCCACTTGGAGTGTCCAGTGGCTCGATCTTTTCCCACAGATCACTAACATTCTCTTAATTTTTTTAGCAATTTTTTAGCAGTGTTTCAGCTTAGATAGTTTTATCTCTCTGTCTTCAGTTTCAGTTATTTTTGCTTTTATTGTGTTTAATTTACTTTGAAGCTCATCCTAAGCTTGCTTTTTTTTTTTTTTAACATTGTGTATTTTAGTTCTAAAAGTTCCATCTGGTACCTTTTTGTAGATTCCTTTTCTCTTCTCACTGTGCTCTTGTTTCCTTTAAATCATTGAATATATTTTTAATACATCATTTTTTTCAGCAATCTTTTAAAATTTTTTTTCAGTGTTCCAAGATTCATTGTTTATGCACCACACCCAGTACTCCATGCAATATGTGCCCTCCTTAATACCCACCAAGTCTTTAACTAATAATACCATACTCCCTATAACGTTTAGAGCTATTTCTATTGACTGAAAACTGCCTTTTATTCTGATAGTTAATTTGTTTGTTAATAATCTTGTCCCTTTAAAGTCTATTTTAAGCTTTGCTTGGGTGAGCCTAGATGAGCTATCACTCTGTGGTTGGTTAGTCCTGCTGCTGGGGCATGGCCTTTCTGGGATCTCTACTGAGTGTCTCAGGTTAATAATCTCCCACTTGGGGATGAGGAGTAGTTCTCATAGCTAGTCAGTTTATACCTTCCCAATATTTTGGACTCACTGGTCATTCTTTTCCAGGCTTGTGGAGTCTCAGACTGGGAATGTCTCTCTTAATATACAGTCTAAGACTCAAGAAGACTTCCCTTATATACTTGCTGAATTTTTCCTCTGCTTTCTGTTCCCTACCCCTCACCTCCAAATTATAGCTGGCTTAGACTCACAGACATCTTATCTGTTTCATCAGTGCAGCAAGAAGGTTGTGATTTGCTTGGCTGCCCCTTTCTTACCCTGGGGTCCATCAAGTGCCTCCAGACTGAAGGAGCAACTACAAGGCTCTGCTTATTTGTTTTCTTTTTCTAAGGGATTACAGTTCCATTATTCATTGTTTTATATCTGAAAATAGTCCCCCCCCATATATTCTGTCTAGATTTTTAGTGGTGATACTAGATGGGCTAGTCTAGTACTACTTGCTCCATCATGGCCAGAAACAGAAGTCAGAAATAATAATAATAATAATAATTATTATTATTATTATTATTATTTACTTTCACATCTGTTAACATATGCTGCCAATTCTGTATGGCATAGGAGAGCTCGCAAATTTTGCAGTGACTATAAGAATTAATGACAGTGTGTCACCAGGGATAACACAATATCCTGGAAATATTTGGTTGTGTAGCCTTTTCCCTAAAACACTTCCCTAAGCTCTCAGTTTTTCTGGGAATTTGCTTGGTTTGGTTTGGAAAATTTCTTCTTTTTCCAGTTTGTATACACATGTCTGAACTTCCAAGACGGGACTAATGTCGACCAGGCATCAGTCTAGTTTGACTATTACATCAGTACTGTACTTATTAGAAATTAAGAATTAAAATAAATGTATTAGTACCAGATTCTGAGAATTAGAGCTCTGAGATCTTTGTAGTGCTCCCTATACCTTCTCTCTTAATCCCTATCAAAACCCCACAAGCAGAAAGGTACAATTTAAGTAAATTTACAAGTACTGTTAGGTGATTCTCAGTTTTCCTTCTGTCTTTCCACCCCTCCTGCTTTCCTTCTTTTGCCAAAGTTGATTGTTACTATTTTGTTCTATCTTCTTTAATACAACCCCCAAATCTTTCATGATATGGCACCACTACTATCATTTACCCATTTATCCACTCAGTAAATATTTATTAAAAACTTGTAATTTTCTAGGTTGTTTGACAGATTCTAGAAATAAAGTAGAAAGATTTCTTAATCCCAGTGGAAATCAAAAGTCTGATGGGAGGAGAATCATTTATCAAACAACTACATAAATAAGTACTTGCTTACAAAACATGTATGCTTTGAAGAAAAAGAACAAAGTACTTTGAGAGTACATAGCTGGGTATGTCTATTTGGGCTCTCCAGTCAGAAAACACCAAGATTGAATTTAAAATGTTAAGAGATTTATTAGTGGGAATGCTTATGAAGGAAAAAAGGGAGAGAAAAGAGGAGTGGGGAGAGTTTCAGATAGTGATGTGAGTCTGACACCTGTACAAAGAGAGAGGGAAAGTTGGGTGGAAAGAAAGTAAGACAGCTATACAGCTCTGAGAAAGCCTTGGCCAGATTAAGGGGAAGCTCCAGAGCAGAGTGTCTCCTAGAGGAATCCTCTGTTAGGTCTGGAATGGATGTGTCTAGTACATGTGCTACAATTACTCATTGGTTGGGAACAGCCCAGGGAGAGCGTGGCCTCAGTGTGGATGCTGTGATGGATCGTCATGGTGTGGCAGCTGGAGATTCAGCTAACTACACTCCTCACAGCATATTTTCCCTGAAGGAAGATGTGAGCAGAGCACTCCCATAGCCGCCTTACAGGATCACTGGACCTGGTCTAGCGGGGTGAGGAAGACTTCTCTAGGATATTTTAAGAACCATGTTTAAGAGACTACACCTCTTCCTTGTACCATGGAGAGACTAGGTATTCAGGACACATAAGGAGAAAATTTCTTAGACTCGCTGTTCAGACAAAGGCCGCTTTGCTGTATTTTGGTGTTAAAGCCTTCTGTGTCTTTAGCATATCTCTTACATAGCGGGCTTCAGATCTGACTGCACTGTGATTTGTGGCTCTGTCATTGCCATTGTGAAAGCCTAAAATCTCCCTTCTCTCCCCTTACGCATACATCTCATCCAAAACGATTTATTGAACACCTGATATGTTACAAGCATTGTCTTACTAGCTTTCCCTTTTTTGGTGGCTGGAGTCATACCCGGTAATAATTTACCTTGAATCTTTTCTATTCAACTTGCTTTTCTTGATCTCAGCTGATCGTATTTGTATCTTCAAACAGCTACCATTGTGAGTAGCTTTGATTGTGGAACAGCAGTTATTTAAATATTTATGGACAATCTGTTCCAAAACAATATTGAAAGCAGCAGTGCACAGTTTAAGAAATACATAAAAATCAATGGGGCAAATTTATGTATCAGAAGATCTACATTTCTAACTATGTGCCAGATTTTCCATTTATAATTCTTGCAAATGAAACACTTCGGGTAATCATAAATAATGACCTCTCTGAACCTTTCTCTCTGAGTTATGGCCTGTCAGTAATAAACAGAGAGCAGTATTTGATTTGTAGGCTGAACTATACAAAGCAGGAACTCAATGCTAATGCCTTTGATCATTCTAATTCATTTTAACTGGCCAAGAGGGAGATGGCAAAAGTCCTTTATAACATCATCACCTTCTGTTCTAAGTGTGCCTAGTGCCTGTCTTGACACATTTTCTGTGCAGTAGCTGTACCTAGCATTGTGCCCGGCACCAGAAGGACATCATTAAATATTTGTGCGTGAATCTGATAGTCCGAAGCCAGCATGGAACACTGCCTAATTCACCCCACAACCTTGGTTCTCCAACAAGGGTCCCACGGGAAATGAAATCTAATACAACAACAACACTCATACTTCAGCTCCCAAATACTTTAGTTAACTAAGCTGTTTCTTTTTTGCCATCACTTCAACTTTCACTGTAGAAACTACACATACTATTGTTTCTAGAATCTAAATACATGGGCTTTCCTATTTAGAAGGGAACTTAGAGGTAATGAAATGCAGGAATGACAAATATGATTTATTTCATTTTTCTAAGCTTAATAGGAAATAGAGTTGTTTCCATTCAGTAATGTCTCTTAAGGGTGGGCAAAGGCATGAGCACCAGGTGTTGGCCTGGCCACACTGAGTCCAACTCCCTATCCTGACAGATGGTGGTCAACCTCCACTCAAACACAGCTAAGCCAGGAACTGCTGCCTTTCAGACTGGCTCATGTCATGACTGAATGATGAAAAGTCCTTCTCTATATAATAAGCTGAAATCCATCCTTCTACACCTTCTACTTGAGTTCTGCCTTTTGGGGTCACAATAAATCTACTCTGTCTTATTCTACATGATAGCACTTTATATATTTTGAACACAATTTCTCTGAGCTCCTTTTTCCTTTGGTTATCCACCAGTCTTTTAGCATCTTTGAAAATTTTTTTTAGATATTTGTTTGTATGTTTAGAGACAGTGCATGTGCAAACAGGGGGAGAGGCAGTAGGGGACAGAGAATCTCAAGCAGACTCCATGCTGAGCACAGAGCCCGATGAGGGGCTCAAGCTCACAACACTGAGATCACCAGCTGAGTGGAAACTGAGAGCTGGGGCTTAACCGACTGAGTCATCCAGGCACCCCTGACATTTTTATCTATGATACTTAAAGTTTTCTGACAGGAGTTCTAAAACCATACTGCAGAGTTTGTGTGTGCATGTGTGTGTGTGTGTGTGCATATGTGTGTATGCATGTGTATGTATGTCCTAGAATATAATTCATCTAGGCCTGGAGGAATTCCTTATCTTTAAAACAACATAATGCCATCTTCATTATATTCTCATTTAGCTTGGGCTTTAATTCCCTCTTAAGGCCATTGGCCTAACTTTCCAGTTGGAAGATCATTCTCCTTGATAGAACAGATAAGCAATGGAAATTTTAGATGCTTCTCCTCTCTCGCTGTCATCTGTTAACATTACATCATCTTTTTCCAAGCAGCAAGCTTAACCCTTTCTTGTTTTTCTTCTTGCTCCTCGTCTAATGTAAAAAGACTTTGCCAAATCGCATTTTTTTTGGGCGGGGGCAATCATATTCTAGCAAGCAAATCCATTCCTATGTGACTTTTAGTTCTCAGATATTGTTTGCATTGAATTTGAAGCTCACTAGTATTAGGTTTTCTTATTGTATTTCTCAGTGTACATAAAGAATTCATTAGTTAAGAAAATACCAACCTAAATCTTTCTGAAAGAAGCCCAAGGAAATGTAAGGTCAGGAAAGAAAGTTCAAGAACAAAAAAAAAAAAGTTCAAGAAGATATAAAGGAGACAATCCCATACCCAGATGGCTGTCATACCCAGATGGCTGTAGAGTTAACAGTCAGGGACAGAAAAGATGCCCCCCAAAAATGCGATTTTTTTTTTGGCAAGCGTCTTTAATTTAACTTAGAAGACAAAGTCACGGTCTTGATTCTCAAATTTACTCTACAAATATTTACTGAGTATCTGGGTTGTGTAAAGGTGAATTAGACATTTATTCCATTTTTCAGGAAGCTTACAGTTCAGCAGAACAGCATAACTCTGTTCCAAGGAAGCAAAGATGACGTTGGTGATGACAATGGGAAAATCAGATTTACTTCCATTATCTGGCTTAACTCATAATCATACTGTAAGCTATTATCATCCTCATTTTATGATGAGAGAACTAAGACTGCAGAGAGCTAAAGAACATGTTCAGGGTTACACTCTGAGTCTCAACACTCTTGACCTTGTGCTATGCTCTCTACAATATCGTGATGTGTTATGAGAGAGAGTCAGCCAAGAGTACGACTCAGAAAAAAGCAAGACAGATGGCTTCCTGCTGGAGGGACCAGAGAAGACTCCATGGAGGAGATGGCATTTGGTCTAAGCATTAAAACATGATTAAATTTTGGATCTTCAGGGAGGGAGAGGAAGACATTCCAGGCAGAGGCAAGAGTTTAAATATAGTCACAGAGGTGGTAGAGTGTGCAGCATACACAACGCTAAGCAAGGGAGATTGGCTTGGATGAAGCCTTAAAAAGAGTAGTGAGAACACAAACTGAAATGTGGGTAGGAAGTCACTATTTTTACTGAGCAATGTGAGTTTCCTTCTAGAACCATAGAAAGCCAGTGAAAATGTAGAACAGGGCAATGACCTAAGAAATTAATACCACTGAAGTCTGTAAAATTGATTGGAGGAAAGAGAGTCTGGGATGGTTCATTCATTCAACAAACACTTGTTAAGTATCAGACACTGTTTTACGTACTGAGGCAACAATTTCTGCTCTTATGGAGTCCTTCTAGTTGGAGGAAACAATTAACAAATAGACAATCCATATATGTGTGTGTGTGTATATACACACATACAAAAATGAACAAATATGTTCATTTTTATTCATATATTATCAAATAATATACATATTATGCAAATATGTATACAAAGAAATATATATGTATATATGTATATATGTATTCATATATAAATACATATAGAAATAAACAATTATAGAAATATATACAAATAAACAATTCTTATATATATAACTCATACATATGAATTGTTTTGTTGTTTTATATATGGAGAGAGAGCTAGAGAGATATTAGTTGAGAGTTAGAAGGTGATAATTATTATGAACAAAAACTAAATAAGGGAAGAATTTAGAGAGCTCCTGAGTATTGATGGGAGGGCATTCATATGTTAAATAGGGTTGTAGGTAAAGGTCTTACTGAGAAGGTGATAGGAACAAAAACAAAAAACAGGTAAGAAAATGAGCCATGTGGTTATTTTGGGTAAGAGCATTTAAGGTACCAAGCACAACATGAAAGGGCATAAATATACCTGTCATATTTAAAATATAGTAAAGAGGACACATGGCCAGCAAGGGGTGAGGAGGGGGTGGTAGGAGAAAAAGTATCCAGAGAAATGATAGAGGAGGAGCATAGCAAAAACTTTGGCTTTTTCTCTGAGTGAAATGGGAAATCACTGGAGGGCTTTGTGCAGAGGAGTGCCATAATCTGACTTAGGCTTCTCAGGGAGAACTCAGGCTCTCTGAGGGGTATATGTGAAGAGGGACAAGGGCAATAGTGGGACTTCAGTTGGGAGTTCTCATGGTTATGGAGGGTGGTGGCTCAGTCCAGCTCCGGAGTTGGTTGGTGGTGCTCTGATGAGCTGACCTGTTGAATGTGGAGTTTGTGAGAAAGAGAGGAGTCTTGGATGACTCCTCATAGAACATGTACTCAACAGTGACTGTTCCTTGGCTTTATGAATTGCTGGTGTGTGTCGGTATATGTACGCTTTATATACACTGCATTGATAGCCCTTTTATGTTAGCCACAAAATTGGAATTTCCTTTTGACAGATAAATGAATGCCCCTGCAAAGTCTGTGCTCGTGAATAAATACATATCACATTGCTTTTTATTAAGACTTCTAACTTTACAAAGTGCTTTCTCATGTCATTGTATGCTCACGACATTTCTCTATTAGAATGGCTATACTGAGTATTAAAAAGTGCACTGAATTGTCTCCAGTAACAATATCTGGAACCAGAAAACTACATAAACAAGATTCAGAAAGTTAAATAATAATTGCTTTAGCAATACCATTTGTACTTGGGGTAGTTGTTAAGTTGGTGACTGTGTCTACTTCTGCTGATATCTGAGTATAAACTAAAGTATCTGTACAATATTAAAAATTGGTTGCAAATATGCAAAATAGCATCTCTAGGCTTTCCCTATTCTAAAATATTTAGTGTGGTTTCCATTGTCCTAAAATATTTCTTGTTTTTTATTTCCCACTATTTATCTAGTTGTAGGAGTAGGACACGGATAACTCTACCACCAGCTTGAATTTCTCCTTCATCTCCCCATTTTTCCTCTCTTACCTTTTAAAAATACATAAATTTGTCAAGTTCTAGGTTTAGTATTGGAAATCCAAAACAAAAAAGATATATTAACTGCCTTCAAGGAACTATTATTTATTTAAGAAGCCATCCCCTACCTTTTTTATAAAAAGATTTGAAGTATCTTACAGGCATGTGTAAGCAAAAAGGAAAATATTAAATAAATGGAAGAAAGCCTGAAAAGTGAATAAAGTTAGGAGGATAATGTGAAACCAGGAATAGGAAAACATAAACAGTGCACATCAAAACATTCTATACAATGTTGTTAGAAAGTAGAGGAATATCAATAAAGTGTCCTCTCAGCTGGAAGGACAATATGGAAAAGTCAAGCCTCTTCATACCATTTACAGAGTTGTATTCAGGGGAACTTAGTGATGGGGGCAAGTGCGTTGGGAGACATGGAAGATCAGGGACACTGAAGAGCTGTTCTCTATCCCTATTCTCCACATCTATCAGAACTTTAACCCACAGGTTTTATGTAGTGAGGGGCATGGTGGTGAGGTCATAGGATGGTTATCTGAAGTGTGGCCTTCTGTGCATCACTACTAGTGACTCAGAGCGGCCGCTCCTTTAGGGAAGATCAGGACAAGCCTCCTGCATTCTGGGGCAGGACTTACATTTACCTCCACAAGGCCTAAAACACATACCCCCGAGGGAGATCATTGCCCAGGCATGGACAAGATGGAGGGCCCGCAATGGAGTCAGTGTTGTCTGCTCTCTTACAGATGTTTACTCAGAGCTTTCTCCTGGCCAGGGCAAAAGACAAAATAGGACAGGAGTCACGGCTATCTACAAGATTAAAGCCCACCGCTTGCTTAGAAGTACATTTTTTCTTGGTCCTCAATCATGGGAGCAGTTTCTCCAGTGGGCAATAAAGTCACAGTGCAGGTTTCCTTTAAGAGCTTTCTGACAGGAATATAGCAGTGGGTTTTATAGGGATCATCTTATAATATTTTGTAGTTCAGGTAGATTGCACATTAAAGTATAGATCAGTAGAGAGGACTGAATGGCCTGATCTAAGGGCACATCTATTTGTTGCTCTGACTCATGAATAGCACTTTAGCATCCTTTTGATGAGAATGGAACAGCAAAAAAATCAAGACCAATTCTCTGAGTATAACCTAGGGTTCTTTTATTTTGCTTGTGGATTAAAGTTGACAGTCAACCAATGTTGCCTTGACAACCAACCCAACAAAACCTAGAGTAGAGTGCCTCCTATGAAGGATACACAAGGATGTTGTCCCAGATGGAAAACCCAGACGTCAGAGGACGCCCTGATGGATGCTGACGGTAACAACCACAGTCATATGGAACACAGGGAATCACAAAGGAGTCCCTCGAGGTGGCACTTGAGCTTCATCTCAAAGAATGAATCTGATTTTGATATGGAAGAAACAGAGATGGCCACTGCAGGTGGATAAACAGCCTGACCAGTGCAGGAAGGGAGTAAGTTTATATAGCACACGAACAGCAGGAAGTCCTATTTGGTGAGAACGAGTAGTGAGTAATGGCAGACATGAGGCTGGGAAGAAAGCACGGACTCCAGCATGAAGACATTTGAATGAAGGGTCTGGGCTTCCTTCCCTGCAGACCTCTCCATCCACTTCATCTGGTTCTCTAAAGAAGCTAGAGCCCTGCCCCAGAATCTTCAAATTGGGAACACTCATTTATTACAAAACTGGACAAATATTCACTATATTTGCAGAAACCGTAACTTACTTGTCAAAAGCCAATGACTGTCAGTCTCTCCGTTATATAAATATCTCTGTTCCACAAAATAAATGAGATGATTCTTGAATTCTGTGGCAGGTACTGGCTAGTTATTTCATTGATGTTCAGTAAATAGTGAGGGTCGCTCCACAAGGTTTGTCTTGCTTTTTCTAAAGACTTCTGTATAAGATGCTGCATTTCATTATGGTAACCTTGCAGATGGTCTCTTTGGGATAGAAGAGATGCAAACCCACAAGGGGCAAATTGGGAACTGATGAGAAATAAGAAGCTGTATGACTGGATAAGTACTGTGAAGCCTTGGGAAAAAAAAGTTTCAGCCTCAAAGAAGTCAAGGTAACCCTTGTCAGAAGGAGAGCTCCAAAGGGATGAAAGCCACGGGCCTTTGCTGATGATGGCAACTGCCCACCATGTTCAGCTCACACTGTGTGCTTTCTGTGTGTTAACTCAGTCAGTTACTACAAACCCATGTGATCAGTATTATTGTCTTGACACTGTGCCTGAGGAAAAACAGAAGCCCAGAGGAGTTTAGCAACTTCCCCACAACTGTGCATCTTGGAAATGACAGAGCTCATTGACCTCACATGAACCCCGGCAGCTTAGCTTCAGAGCTCCTTCTGTTTGCCACCACCCTATTTCTCATTTCATGAAATGTTACAGCTTGAAGGCCCTTCATCTGTTTTGCTGGTCCTCTGCACATAGCCCTTGGCCAGCTGGGATTAGAATCAAGTGAATGAGACCCTCTCTTTAGGTGCAAAATGTACAAGGGCGCCAAAGACCTCAGGAGTCAAATAAATAATGTATTAATGCAGTATTGTTTAAAAATCAAAATTAACTTTATGATACAGAAAATATTGAAATTTAAATAATGACAGGATCTCTTTATTTAAGAATGGATCTCTCTTGGGTTCCTTCTCTCTGTTAATGGCACCTTCATCCCAGCCTTGGTGCCCGGAGCAGCATCAGCATCTCTTGGAAGGTTTTCAGTTGTTCAGATTTTCAGGCTTCACTCCATACCTACTCCTTCCAGTGCTCTGAAGGAAGTACCCAGCAATCTATGCTTGAGCCAGGCCCCCTGGTGATGCTGAAGTGAGGTCAAGTTTGAGAACCACTGGGCTGGTCCAGAGCCTTCACTTTACAGATGAGCAAGTTGTTTATTAGTGACAGTGATTTATGACTTCTCTGTGAGTTTGGGGTCCTTCCTTATCTATGCACTGCTCCCCCTTCCCTTGACCGGGTGTGTTTGGTTACTTCCCAATCTGCTCTGTCCCCCATTTGCCAGGATTTCCTGCAAATCTGTTCCTTTCTCAGAGGCAAATCAGCTTGCCACTGAAGATCATGCCATTCTCTGTTTATGGTGAGGTACAATCAAATAGAGAAAAAAAAAAAACAACCACATGAGATCCCCTGGGAGATATAATTTAGAGCACTGGGTTTCAGCCTTGGTGAAATCTTGGTGACATTCTAAAATCACCCCCAGGAGATTGGGAAAAGCACCAATGCCCAGACCTCACCCCAACCAAGTAAACCAGGATCTCTGGAAATGGGATTTGAGTGCCAATATTTAGGTAATTGTAATGTGTATCCAAAGTTGAGAACCAATAGCTTGGCAAATATGGGATTATTGCCCCTAGGTCTCATGGCAATAATCATGATCACAGTCCACAAAGCATAAATGAGGCATCATCCTTTCTACTCTTCTTGTTCTCGTCTTCTATATTCCCTCCACTTCTAAATTCTGTCCACATTAATGCACACGTAACTCTTAAATGTGTCCGCTTCTCCATTCCAACTATCATCATTCAGAATCAACTCATCATTGATCAACTTTGGCCTCCAAACTGTACTTGTGTCAATTGAAATGCCACACCAGAAGCCCAGAAATCATTTTGAAACTACAATCTGACTGTATAAATTGTCCTCTCCCCGACTTTAAAAACTGTTCCTGATTTTCCATTCCTCTTAGGGTAAGACTGACATCTTCACATGCCTGCCATGGTCCTGGGTGGTCCTAGCCAGTCCACCTCTCCCCTGATTCTCTGCTTTAGTCACTCTGCCTTTCAGTTTATTGTACTTTGGGGTTTGCATCTTAGGGAAAGCTTTCCTGGTCTCTCTGAGGAGATAAAATCCTCTTGTCTTATATTTATTTAAATTGTGTGTTTGCCTAAAGAACAGAGAAACCGAGGAGGGAATTAAAATTCACTTGGGACAAGCAGTCATGCGTTCTTATAGGGCTTTTCTCTTCTCCTTCATAACACAAATAACACATTTTACATGTGTGTGGCCATTTAGTGAGTTCATTTATCCTGCAATAGACTTTGTAAAGATGTCTTTTGCTTACCATTGAGTCTCCAGCAGCTAGTGAGTGCTTGGGACATAGTAGGTGTTCAATAAAACTTGCTTAAAAAAAAAATAATGAGTGAGTGTCTAGAAACTATGCCCACTGAAGGAATGACTGTATGGGCTTTTGCATATGGACTGCAAAGGAAAGTTCATCTTAAAGATTCATCTTTAACCCAGGCTCTCTCTGTAGCACTGTTACTTTTGGAAAGGCCTTTTACTTCTTGAGCTCAGTCTCGTTGTGCCAGTGTTTTTCAAACTAGGCTTTGCTGCCTTCATCCCTATGGGTCAGTGGGTGATGGGGCGGGGCTGGGGGTGGGTAGCCGAAGGGGCAACTGGAACAAACTTCTTCTTTATCTATTTCTCAGTAACATTTATTTTGAAGAAGGAGATTCATTTCTAAAAGAAAAACCATTCAAAAACTACTGTACTAGAAGGTGCCTAAAACCCCTTCCAGATCAACATGTCTGTAACTGTGTTTTCCAAAGGAAACTCGATGCACACAGAGTCTGAGGGGATGGAACAGCTGGCAGAGTCAGGTTGCCATTTTTCTAGAAAGCTGCATACAAACATGCAAATACAGGTGGGCTTTTCTTTTCAGGAAAAAGCCTGGGAGAAACGAAGCCGGCATATTCAGTCACATCTGCTCAGGCAAAACACGGTGACAGACATAGACACTGAGTCACTCCCACTTCCTGAGCTGCAATTTAATAGGCTTCTCAGATTGTTGGGCTCAATTAAGGGTGTTTGCTGTGAGCACGTTCCTGGGCAGGTGGCTCAGTCTCTGGGTTGCAAAGATGATTGAAACACCTGCCTTTTCATTGTGCTCACCTTGTCCTTGAAAGGGCCTCTGCCAGGTGAAGTCCCCTCCCTTCCCCCATCCTTGGTCTTCAGGGGAAAAACACAGTCACAACAAAAACAAATTTCCTTTTTGTATTAATTAAAATGCCTGTACCAGGAATATGATTGAATTTCCCTGAAGCCTTTGCATCGGGTATGCAATGGGAAGAGGGAATTAAAGCTATTTTCTGCAGTAATGGGCCTTGCCTGGAGCCTTGTGGGCCGCTGGAGGAGAAATGGGGAATGGGGGTTGGGAGAGGGAGAAGGAGGGAGGGAGGAGCACAAGGCAGAGATCTGACTCCCTTTCCATTTCCCTAGAGTACAACCCAATTATCTGTTATACATTTGGGGTTTCAGTTTAGATTTCATTTAAATCAAAGGTTACATAGCTTTAAAAAAGAAAAAAAGTAGTTATAAAAACCCAAGCATTTAAGATGATACAAATAAAAACCCAGCACTTATTTGCCTTAATTACCCAAATTTTTTAGACCTCAGCCTCTCGAGTAATTTCTTCCTTTGTCCATAGAGATATTGCTAGGCTTCACTAAAGTAGCTACTTTATTCACAAAAAAATTAAATTCCCTCCATTCTAAAATTTGTACCACATTGTCTTTCTGGGTCTGCCTTCAGCTCAAAATAATGAATATATTCATGTATTATTTAGGAATAGTAATGCCGTTTTCTTTCTTTCTTTTTTTTTACTCCATCTTCTAACTCATTTGTTCTCAGACATAGTGTGCCCTAGAATCTCCTGCAGGGCTTGTCAAAACAGGGACTGCTACCCTCAGCCCCCACCCCTAAATGTCTCAGGTGGTGGGGTGGGGAGCCCTAGAATTTACATGTCTAATGAGTTTCTAGGTGATTCTGATGTTGCCGGTCCAGGGTACTCACATCGAGAACCCCAGTTTTATTCAGAAGGGTGTCATTAATGGAGTTGTCTGAATGGGTAAGGCACCAGCAAAGGCCCCCTCTTCTGGTGCCAGTGCCTGCTTGCTCAGTCTTATGCCCAAGGGCCCACCCAGAGGCCTGACTGCCTAGGGGTGGCCAAGCTTGATGCCCTCATCTGTCCTAAGTCATCTGTGGTTGCTGATGGAAGCCACTGTTGTCCTCACTGGGACCCAGAGTCAGGGGTAGCTACATTGGAAGGATTTCAGGACCAGAAGTGTTCCCCTTCCTTTTCAGACCTGTCTCGGTGTCTGCTGCTTGCAATCCACCAAATCCACCATTACTGCTACATTCCTTTGTAAGGCATCATGCCTTGTGTAAACAGTAGTACCTAGTGGGAAGATGAGGATGCCCTGAAAACTTAACTGAGTGTGTTTGGCCCTGGGAGAATGAGTAAGTCTGAAAAAAGCAGAACTTCAGAGGTGGATGCCAACCCATCTCAGTCTTCTAATATTAGAAATGGAAATGGGAGTTCAAAGAAATTATTTTTCCCAAAGTCATGAAGCCAGGCTGCCCAAAGAGTGGGGAAATTGGGCAGGCCTAGAGGGGGAAAGGGTGGGGGATCCTAGATGGTCTTGTGGGGCCATAGTGTGAGGGTAGGAGCTAATGGGTTGGGATGGAGTCTGAATAGGCCCCCTTCCTGGGCGCCTTTTATGTAATGACACCATCAATGTGGCCCCAAACTGGAAGTCTCAGGGTGGCCTTAAACTTGTTTTTCTATGTCCCAATGGAGCCACCATGTCTTCCCAGCAGGCTCCTCCTTGCTGTTTTCTCTCCTGCTGTTGAGGGCCCGGCTTCTTGTCACTACAGCCTCCAAATTCTTTCTGCTCCTCCTGAAATCAGTCTTCTAGACAGCTACCAGAGTCCTCTAAGATCAAACTGTGCTCCTGCTTAAAGGTCTTCAGTTATCTGTTATACATTTGATTTCACTTAAATCAAAGTTTACATAGCTTTAAAAGAGAAAAAAAAAAAGTAGGACCTGACAAGGCAGCAGTCCCATCTTCTCAGTATGGCACTCAAGTTGTCTCATTCCCTCAACCCAACTTACCTTTTCATTTTTATGTCTTTATACTCCCTTCCGTACAACCTATGTCCCAGCTCTACCACATGACTTAGAAGTCCCTGAACCACTTCTGCACTCTTTTGCTCAAGCTACCCCCTACAACTGTCTCCTCCAACACCCAGAATTCTCCCTATTATTCAAGGTCAAGATCAAGCTGTCCTCTGTGAAGTTTTCCCTAGTCTACCAATGAGACCCAATTTCTCTGTCTCTTTGATTTTAGCATTTTTATCGGTGAATCTGTCATAGGCCTAGCTCAGCTATATCCATAATGAGGACCTGTTTATGAGCACACCCATACACTCATCCTACTCTACTTGGTACTAAAATATAACCAAAGGTAAGCACAGTTGTTTATCGTGCTTCTAGGATTCTGAGGATTCCTGCACAAACCATGACCATGTTGTCATTGTTTTCATTCATCCTGATGAGAGAGTTGAGGTTTGAACCTTGCCTCAGAACAAATTAAAATAGGACATATTGCATAATTTTATATTGCTGATTTTGTGAATGTGGGACACTTAGCTCCATCCAATAATGATTCATTTCTCCCACCAGCAGTAAGTCCGGCGGGGGCCCTCATCCCATCATCTTGGGTATGTTTTCTCTCTCCTGTGTTTTGGGGCTCACAATCTGGCACATTAGAATGGACACTGCATGCCATTTTTCCTCTGACTCCCCAGAAGATTATCCCTGGCATGGAGTAACTACTCAGGAAATGTGAAGTTGAACTTGTGGGAAGGCAAGTGGGTAGATACCAAAGGCAGTCTTTATTTCCTTCCCACTTTTTGGCAGAGGCTCACTGTTCACTTCAGTCAACTGAGAAGTGCCCACATTATCTTTGAATTCCAACCTACACATTCAGCTTTAGAGGATTAGTTCCCAGAAGGTAAAACGTGTCACCAGTCACAGCCGTAATTTTTTTCCTTCTATCTTGGGTCCGCAACCTCAGCAGAGAGTGTCACTTTTTCTATAGAAAGATCATCTCTTCCTTCATTCAACAGATAATGATTGATAATTACTGTATATTAGAAACTGGGCCAAGTATTAAGGAGACAGTAATGAAAAAGGAATGCACTCCTCCTGTTCAGTGTTAATGTAAATCCTAATTACTAGAGAAGCATATTGATGGGAAGTAAAACCCAGTGTGGAGATTCAGAAAAGCCTCTCTGAAAAAGTGCTGCACACATGGAGATACGACAAATACGTAGGAGACAGCCAGCTGAGGATGGAGAACAGAGTATTTAGGGCATAAGGAACAAAACTGTGGAAATCTCAGAGGCAAGAGAGTGGTGACTTCAATCTGAGATACCGCTGCCTCTGAGAAGTTACCCCTGGCCCTGCCAACCTTGGGGTGGAGGCCCCTCCTGTATGTTCCCAAGCATACTATATTTCCATTATCACGTTGGATCATAATTATCTATTTACCTTGCTGATCTTTCCCACTAAATAATAAAGTCCACAAAAGTAAGAATTATGTTTACCATGACCACTACTGCATCTCTTGCAGTTGGCACAGTGCTGGGTATATGGCATCTTGAAGGAAATGCTCTATATATGGCCTTACCATTCACCATTTTCATGTCTGCCTGCATGCCTGCCAACCATTAGTGCTTGAAGTGTGGGCAGAGCAGGTCCACAAACAGTCGCAGATGCCAGGGAATTAACAATTCCAGGAGTAGCACCAGGGAAGGACTGTTGGGGTTGATGGGTAAATACTGCAGTAGCTCTCTCGTCCCTTGTGTGAAATAGCTCTGAGGTATATGTCCTACACCTGGATTTAGCTCCAGTGGCACCCAATACTCAATTGTTTAAGAATGCATTATTGGCTATCTTCCCTTCACTTCTTTCTTCCCCACTCCCTTATCAATGTTCTGAAATCGCCTCCCAAATAAACCTCTCACCATCAGATCCTTGACTCAGGATTGGCTTCTAAAGGAACCCAAACTAAGATGCTACTCATCAAATAACTGTTGAATGACTGAGTTCCCTTCCAACTTAGCTGCTTATTTGCTTGGGTAGGCATGTTATCATCTCTCTGGGCCTTCACCTTTGTCCCCTCTCCCCTATAAAATTTCCTCCCAACCTCACCAGGTTGTTGCTGGGCTCCACTGACATACGATTCATGAAAAGCTTGCTTAAGTTGTACTGAGTTGTTGAAATGGACCACTGCGGTGGCACATGCCCATCTGACCTAGCTGGGTCAGAGCAGCATAAGAGTCAAATGTCCAGAAGAGATTTTCTGACTGCCTGTCTTGACCTCAAGAACCCAAAATCTGCTCAGTTATTCCTGACGTGGGTCCATACCCAGAGGAAAAACACAGTGCTTTAATGAGAGGTAGTTTTCTATAGGTCACACATAGCTCTGGGGCCTGTTCCTGCCTTCTGGCTTAAATAGCAGCTCTGGATCCATAGAGAATGGCTACAAACCATTCCATTGTTCTCACATAGGAAATCAGAATCGGGTTTTTATGTGACTCAGATTCATGCAAGACTATGTTGGATATTTCTGGTTAATGTGGCAATAAGGATGATGGCATTAATGATGATGATGATGATAGCAAGTGTCATTTATTGAACCCCTGCTATGAGCAAGGAGTTTCACATTTACTACTGGTGTAGAGCCTCCAAGCAGTCCTAGGCAGTTGTTCTTATTAACCCCATTTTGCCATTGAGAAAGCTGAGGCTCAGAGACCAAACTTCTGCTCAAGATCACACAGTGGCAACTTACAAAGTTACACTCACATTCTCAGTCCCATACTCTGTGTGATATTTAGTAGAGAATTAGAACTCACTGGAAACAGGGCTGCCACACCTGTTCTTGGTCTTACCTCAGAGTCACATATTATCTATCATAATGCACATGCTACTGGAGGCCAGGTGGGGAGCCTAGACTTCTACCGTCAAGAGTCTGTGATGAAGTACCTCAGTATCCCCACTGAGGTGAGATCATAGAAGGCAAGTAGAAACCCAGGACATTCACACAGCCAGGTGCTAATGAGGCTGTCTGCACTTCAGGGACAAAGGAGACCACATGAGATGCCTAGGATTCCACCCACAGCTGGCAGTGTTGAAGCACCCTTCCTCTTCACTACTACAGGCTTGTCATAGGATGCCTAGTGAAGAGTCAGGACTTTCACCACCACTCAGCAGAATCAAAGGCCACTGCCCTCCACCCCAACATACACCAAGTGTCATTAAATGGAAGAGTACACAAAACTCTTCCTCCCCTTTCATAGAGGTATCAGTGGAGGCCTACCAAGGAGTCAGAACCTCCTCTCCACACTGCCACTCCTTCCCCATAGTAATGAAGAGTCTTTGCTCTCAGGTGTCAATGGAGGTCAAGTGAAAAACATGGATTTGAATCCCCAAAAGAAGTTATAAGCCTGTACCTCTCCCCCATTTCTTTTCCGGAGCAGTGCCCTAAAAGGAATCAACTAAAACAGACGGTTTAATTAAGACCAGGCTTATAACAAACCACCCAATTGTCTAGATTTCAACTGAAAATCACTCACCAGATAAAGAACAAGAAAGACCTCAAACTGCATGAAAAGACAACAAATGTCCATACTGAGATGACTTAAATGTTAGAATAATCTGACAAAGATTTTAAAGAAGCCATCTTGAAAATGATTCAACAGCAATTATAAACACACTTGAAACAAATAGAAATTTGGAAAGTGTCAGGAAAGAAAAAGAAGGTGTAAAAAAGAAACAAATGGAAATTAAAGAACTGAAGAATATAATAAAAACAAACCAAAACCAAAAAAAAAAAAAAACCAACCCCAAAACAAAACAAAGAGTGAGCTGAAAATGGGGAAAAAAGAGAGAAGTAACAGTGCAAAAGATGAACATAAAATTACACAATCAGAACAGAGAGAAAATAGCCTTTAAAAAACAAACAAAATGCAAAGAGCCATGGGAACCCATGGAAATATAACAAAAGATTTAACATCTGTGTCATTGGAAGTCCTGGAAGTATAGGAGAAAGAAGGCAGAATTGAAAAGGTGCTCAAATAAATAATGGATTAACACTTTGTATTTTTTAAAAAGATTTTATTTATTTATTTGACAGACTAGAGATCACAAGCAGGCAAAGAGGCAGGCAGAGAGAGAGGAGGAAGCAGGCTCCCTGCTAAGCAGAGAGCCCAATATGGGGCTTGATCCCAGGACCCTGAGATCATGACCTGAGCTGAAGGCAGAGGCTTTAACCCACTGAGCCACCCAGGTGCCCCCTCGCTTTGTATTTCTGTAAAAACACATGTGCCTACCTACAAATTCAAAAAAATAAGCAAATATCAAACAGGAAACACGCAAAAAACATACCAAATCATATTGTAATCAAATTCCTGATAAGCAAAGATTCATTAAAAATATTGTAAAGTAGGGGAACCTGGGTGGCATAGTCGGTCAATTGTCTGACTCTAGATTTTGGCTTGGGTCATGATCTCAGGGTCATGGTATTGAGCCCCGCTAGGCTCTGTGCTCAGAGCCAAGTCTGCTTGTCCCTCTCTCAGTCTCTCTTGCACTCTCTTCCCCTACTTGCACTCTCTCAGTCTCTCCCAAAAAAATAAATTAAATCTTTAAAAAAAAAAAAAAGTCTTAGGGCACCTGGGTGGCTCAGTGGGTTAAAGCCTCTGCCTTCAGCTCAGGTCATGATCCCAGGGTCCTGGGATCAAGCCCTGCATCAGGCTCTCTGCTCAGTGGGGAACTCGCCTCCCCCTCCCTCTCTGCCTGACTCTCTGCCTATTTGTGATCTCTGTCTGTCAAGTAAATAAATAAAATCTTTAAAAAAAATCTTGAAAAGCATGAGACTGAAGTGAATTTGAATGTCAGCAAATTTCTCATCAGGAATCACAGAGGCCAAAAGGAAAATGTCCACTTTTTCAAGAACTGAAAGAAAAGAACTGCCAACCTAGAATCTAATACCCAGTGAAAATATCCTTCTGAAATAAAGGAGAAAACAAGACATTCTTCAATGAAGGAGAACTGAGAGAATTTGCTACTAGCAAAAAAACATTAAAGGTATTGCTAAAGCAAGTTCTCTAAATAAAAGGGAAAAGATGAAAGAATGAAACTTAGAATATCAGAAAGGAAGAAAGAAGATAGTAAGCAAAACTGCGGGTAAATACATTAGATGTTCTTTCTCCTTTTTAGTTTTTTAAAAACTAAATTATATTTATATATATTATATTTAATGGTTGAAGCAAAAATTATAACTATCTGATGTGTCTCTCGATGTATGTAGAGGAAACATTTAAGGTAATCCTTTACAACTGGTGGAGAGAGGGGTAAAGGAATATAAAGAGAGGTAAGATCTCTATAGTTCACTCGAACTGGTAAAATGACACCATTTTGGATATTCATTGTCTCAATTCATATATTTGATCTCTCCATTCCATTTCTATAGCATTCTTGAAATAACAAAATTGTAGAATTGAAGATCAGATTTGTGGTTGTCACAGACCAATATAGGGTTTAAGTGACAAAGTAGTAGGTATGGCTATAAAAGAACAACATGAAAAAATAAAAACAAAAAATTAAAGGACAACATGAGGGATCCTTGGGTGGTGATGAGAATGTTCTGTATCTATATCATATCAATGCCAATATCGTGGTTGCACTATTATACCATAGTTTTGCAAGATGTTACAATTAACAATAAACAGGATAGAAGGCACAAGGGCTCTCTCTCACTGTTTACAACTGCTTGTGAATTTATATTTAGTCAACATAAAGGAGTTTAATTAAGCAAAAAATTCCCAGAAACAAAGATAATGCTTACCTCCCAAAGAATGACAGAGAGCTGAATTCTCAATAACAACACTGAGGGCCAGAACACAATTACTGAGATAATTGATTCAAACCCTAAAGAAAAATGAAATAAATATCAATGCAGTGGACTCTATCCAGCTAAACTCTCATTCAAGAGTAAAGGACAGAATAGAAACTTTTGGACATGAATAAACATTTTTCCAAAGAAGATATCCAGATGGCCAACAGACACATGAAAATGTGCTCAACATCACTTACTATCAGGGAAATGCAAGTCAAAACTACAATGAGATATCATCTCATACCTGTCAGACTGGCTAAAAATCAACCATACAAGAGACAGCAGGTGCTGGCAAGGGTGTGGAGAAAAGGGAACCCTCTTGCACTGTTGATGGGAATGGAAACTAGTGCAGCCACTGTGAAAAATAGTATGGAGGTGTCTCAAAAATTAAAAGTAGAACTACGCTGTGATCCAGCAATTGTACTACTTGGTATTTACCCAAAGAATACAAAAATACTAACTCAAAGATATACATACTCCACTATGTTTATAGCAGGATTATTTATAATAGCCAAATTATGGAAACAGGTCAGCTCAAGTATCCATCAACAGATGAATGGATAGAGAATATATGATATGAATACACACACACACACACACACACTGGAATATTATTCAGCCATAAAGAAGAAAGAAGTCTTGCCATTTGTATGAAATGGATGGAGCTACAGAGTATTATGCTAAGTGAAATAAGTCAGAGAAAGATAAATACCATTACACATGTGTGGAATTTAAGAAACAAATGAAATGAGCAAAGGGAAAAAAATAGAGAAAAAGAGACAAACCAAGAAAACAGAGGGGAGAAGGGTAATCATTTCAGGATTCCCTGTTTCTTAAATTTGAGTATCCATATGAAAATAGAAATACACTCTTCCCAGAAATTGATGGGTCTAACAAAACACAAAAACTAGTAAGGATACAGAATATTTGAACAGTTAGCTAGAGTCATGTAACAAACAGGGATGTGTATGAAATACTGTCTACAAATTAGAGAAGGCTGTTCCTTTCAAGCATGTATAAAACTTTACAAAATTGAGACTATATATTAGCCTCAAATCAAATGCAAAAAAATGACAATAATCAGTATCATAGAGACTATAGTATCATAAAATGAGCATCAATAACAAAACAACAGATAATATTTTGGTTTCATATACAAGTCTCTCCTATATGATCCCCCTTCAGTCCACAGGGAGTTGAATTCAACTCAGTCTTAGCTCAGACATGTGAGTCTCCATTCTTTCCCTTCAATCTTCCTCTCACTCTTGTCTTTTTTTCCTCACCCCTGTTCTTAACCTTAGTCTCTAGGGTGGGTTGTCAATCATCAGGATTCCCTTCTGGATGAAACTGTATCAGGGAAGGGTGGGGAGGTGTAAAGGAGGCAAAGGTCAGAGTACTCATCAGACCATTAGGCCATTTCTCCTGACAAAACTGACCTTCTCTTTGTTGTACCATCTCCTGCTTTGTAATCAAAGGATTTCTGCCTCATTTTCTCTATTACCAAGGTATCCTCTTCTTACCCGATCTTCAGGAAATCTTTAATTCCAGAAGGGGAGTTGGTGGGTTGGGTTGAGGAAACATAGATACATGTGCACATTTTTATCTCTATCATAATGAAATCATATGACATACTGTTCCGCATTTCTTTATTTTTGTGATAATATACTGTAGACATCTCTCCATAACAATAGATACAAGTCTACCTCAGTTTTTCAAATAGAAAGGATAAAATTCTATTTTGTGGATGGCTGAAAGACAAGAAAAGCACAAAGCTGTATTGAAGAACACAAAGCAACATATACCTTGTATATAATATTGAATATGTATGAATACACACACACGCACACACATACACACACACACACATATATATATTGAAGTGGGAAGATTCAGTGTTAATATATTGATTCTTTTGAGATCTGTTGTTTGAGTGCTTGCCACATGCCATGTACTTTACTTTTAGCAGTAAAGATACAGCCATAAACAAAATAGGTGAAATATAAAACAGGTGAAATTCCTGTTCTCTTGAAGCTTACATTCTAGCAAAAGGAAACAAAAAATGGACATAATAAATAACAAAATTACGTGGAATTTTATAAGTGGTGAATGCAATGGAGAAAAAGAAATCAGGACAAGGTGGGTGGAAGTATTGAGAAGGGGTATAATTTTAGATAGAGGAATCAGGGAAGACCTCAGTAGCACATATGAGCAAAAACATTAAGAAAGTGCAGTTACCTGGAAGAAAACGTTTCAGTTAGAAGAAACAGAGTGTGCAAAGCCCCTGAGGTAGGATCATAGGTGGCCTATTTGAGGAACAGCAAGCAGACCAGTATTACCAGAGTGAGGTGACCAGAAAGGGGAGAAGTAGGAAATGAAACCTTTCTTAAGGACATGAGTTTTCCTCTAAGTGAAATGGAAACCACTGGATGGTTTTGAGTTGGAGAGTGATGTTTTAATAGGATTTTTCTGTGTCTTGTGATGAGCATAAGACTCTAGAGAATAAGAGTAAATGCAGGAAAATCAGGAAGGAGGCTACCGCAGGAACCAAGGACAAGATCACCAGAGCCAGGTTCCAGTAGCAGTAGAGGGGCAAGAAGTAGTTACATTCTGACTGGCTTATAAGGGTGGATCTGGTAGAATTTGTTGATGGGTTGGATATGGGATATGAAGGAATGACGGAATTCAAGGATGGCTCCAAAGATTTTTTTGGCCTGAGCAAAGAGAACGAGATGGAACATCTAATGCAGGAGCATGTGTGGAGAGAAATTTGAGAACATTTTAAAATGTCGCTTCTGTCCACTCCATTTCCTTCTTCATCCCTCTGTTTCACAGGGGTGGGGAGGTGGGGTGCTGTTAATGAGGCAGCAGAAGGGTATCCCTAGTGCCTCTGGCTCAACATGTCTTGTGAGGCTGCAGTCAAACTACCAGCCAGAATTGTTTCACTTCAAGGCTCCAGGGGGACTACACGATCCATTTCCAAGTTTATTCACAAGGTGGTTGGCAGGCCTCAGATCTGCTTCCAAGTAAACCCACACAGGCATCTCTCCAGGGCTGCTGCACTGTGCGGTAGCTGGCCTGCCTCACAGGAGAGGGACCCCACAGAGCGGCAGAATGAGTGTTCAGAATGGAAGCCACAGTCTTTTCTAATGAATCACGGACCTGTCGTCCCATCACTCTACTGTATTGTATTTGTTGAGAGCCCGTTACTAAGTCCATCCCCAATTAAAGGAGAGAAGAACATGTAAGGATGTGAATACCATGAGGTGGGCATTTGGGGGTCCTCTTAGAGGCTGTCTACTCTAGGATCCTTATAAGACCTGGGGAAAAAAATTGAATTCCCTGCCTTAATCTTGAGAATCACTGAATAAGACTTTGATCATACCTCCACGATAACATTCAGGGAGTCAGAATTTATTAAGCATCTAGTTCATGCCCGGTATTAGGCCAAACCTGAAAATACAAAGTTGGTTATGATGGACCCACAGCTCTTCTGGTGAGGAAATGCGTCCTATGGTAACGAACGCCCATCCCCATGGAGCCAGGCTAGGAAGGCGTCAGGTCCCGTGATTCAGACCACGCACTGTGGGGCTGGGCCGCCCGATGCAAACCTGCCTCCGCCACTGGCAAGCTGTGTGACATTTAACTAGTTACTCATTCTCTGTGGGCCTCTGTTTTCGAATGTGTGAAGATGACAGACAGCCTAAGGGTGCCGACCCTGTGGCTGGATGGGAGGATTAGGAAAGTCGGCCTCTGGTAAAGTGCTTCCAGCCATATAAAACACAAGAGTTGAGGACTGTGTTAGTGTGTGGTATTAGGAACGTGAATGAAAACTACTCCAGAGCAGGACCCTTCATTTTCTGTCTACTTGACCTTTTTGTTCTTTTTTAGTGCTTTATTGCCTTTATATATCTTTACGTTCATATAATACTTTCCTGCCCAAATTTCTAAAAGATGTATAAGCATTTACTGTTTTTGACATCATTTGCTTGGCTCTTCAAGCAAGGGGGAAAAAAGCCAATCTGTAAAAAGATCACTGTCACTCAAAAATTTAAAATCATTTTGGGGCGCCTGGGTAGCTCCGTCAGGTAAGCACCCGACTCTTGATTGTGACTCGGGTCGTGATCTCAGGGTGGTGAGATGGAACCCTGTCAGTCTCTGCTCCCTCTGCGAAGGATTCTTTCCCTCTGCCTTCCCTTCTGCCCCCTCCCCCCAACTCTGAATCCCCCCCCCTCACAAACAAACAAATAAATAAAATCTTTTTAAAAAATCACCATTTTGCTCTTAGTCCTCCAGATTACTCACGCAGGTTTAACTAAGGACAGGCCCAGAATGGATCTCTAGGAAATAAGGATCGCTTGTTCTGTTGTCTTTACAAAGCTGGTCGACTCAGGCAGCCATACCCATTGTTCTCCTGAAAGCAGTGACTCTCCCCGAGAGAAGGTCCTCTCCAAGGACACGGGCACTTGTATTTCTCATCTGGTTTTTGTGTACTACCTTGTCAAAGTTGTTTTTAAAATATAAGTAAGTTACGCCACTTACGCCTTTAATCAGTGGGCCCGTGGACCCCTTGAACCATTCCTGTATCAAACACTGGTACTCCACACAATCAAGCAACATTCCTTTCTACATTGGGGCTGACTCATATGTGGGGAATTCTCAGCCATGGAATCCTTTTCTTTGTTTAATTGTATTTTGGGGTTTGTTTGTTTTTTTTTTTTTTTGCTCGGTCTCTATGGAAAGAACATGAGATTTTGAAATGCATGGGGCTGAGGCTCCTATGATTTTTTCCTGAAAAATAATCTATTGTACTTCCAGTGAAATAGTGGGTAAGAGACTGTTCAATAAATTGGTATTGGGGCAACTGGGTGGCCATATTGACAAGAAATAAAATCAGATCCTATCCACTTTTACTCCAAACAAACTCTTAATTTCAAAAGAGACTTATTTTCAAAAAAGAAAACCATGGAACATTCCAAGAGTTATCATGAAACAGCATATTTATTTCAAAGTGTGAAAGAAAACCTATATCATAAAAGAAAAAAAATCAGTTTTATTATATTAAAACATTTAAATCTATGTTGCAAAAAACAATAAAGAAGAAATGGTGAAAATGTTTAAATAGCATTACAGAGGCGCCTGGGTGGCTCAGTGGGTTAAAGCTTCTGCCTTCGGCTCAGGTCATAATCCCGGGGTCCTTGGATCGGGCCCCGCATCGGGCTCTCTGCTCAGCAAGGAGCCTGCTTCCCCCTCCCTCTCTCTGCCTGCCTCTCTGCCTACTCGTGATCTCTGTCTGTCAAATAAATAAATAAAATCTTTTAAAAAAATAGCATTATAGAAAAGTAGCTTATTTTTCATAGAAATTGATAAAAGAAATGACAATGCAACAGAAAAAAATGAGCAAATGATAACAGAGTTTGTAGAAAATACAGATGGTTCTTAAACTCAGGAGATATTTATTCTCATTCATTAGATAAATTCTAATTGTGGTCTCACTAAGATATCCCTTCTAAGTTTGGACTTGACTTAGTGATTCATATCCAATGAATGGGCTATGGAAAAGGGAAGAAGAGTCATGTTAGATGGAGTAATTGGGCAGAAAGTACCTTAACCAAATGAACAAGGTCACTATCCTGGTCTAGTCATGAGAGATGATCTCAGACAAACCCCATGTGAGGGATATTGTACAAAATACTGACGAGTTCCTTAAAACCGTCAAAGTCACGTGGAGCAAGGGAAGACTGAGAAACTGTCGCAGACCTGAGTAAGGAGACGTGGCAATGAAATGCAATATGCTTTTCTGGATGGGATCCTGGGACATTAGTAGGAAAACTGTGGAAATCCACATAAAATCTGGATTTCTATTAACAACAATAAGCCAATGTTGTTTTGCCATTTTCATGATTACATTGTGTTAATGTCAGCACCATGAGAAGAAATCAGGTGAGGGTATCTAGCAACAGTCTTTGCTATCTTTGCAAATTTTCTGTAAAATCAAACTATTCTGAAGTAAAATCAAACTATTCTGAAATAAATAAATAAAAGTTTATTAAAGATATGTTCTTACCAATCAATTTGGCAAAGATGAAAAGACCGATAACGTTCTATGTATGGAAATGGTGTAGGAAAACAGTATTTCATGTATTCTTAAAAGAAGTGTAAATTGAAACAACATTTATGAAGGTCAATTTGGCAGTTTCTGTCAAAATAATTGAAGTTACCCTGTGACTCAGCAGTTTTATTTCTAGGGATTTCCCTGACAGATATACCAGTATGTGTACAAATACATGAGATTATTCATAATGGCATTGCTTTAGCAAAAGATTGGAAATAACTCTGTTTACCAGTAGGGGACTTCTTTATTTATTTATTTATTTTTCAGTTCCAGTATAGTTAACATAAATGTTATATTAATTTCAGGTGTATAATGTAGTGATTCATTACTTCCATGCACCACCCAGTGCTCATCCCAACAAGTGCCCTCCTTAATCCCTATCACCTATTTCACCCATCTCCCCACACCCCTCCCCTCTGGTAACCATCAGTTTGTTCTCTATAGTTCAGAATCTGTTTCTTGATTTGTCTGTCTCTCTTTCCACTTTGTTCATTTGCTTTGTTTTTTAAATCCCACATATGAGTGAAATCATATAGTATTTGTCTTTCTCTGACTGGCTTATTTCCCTTAGCATAATACTCTCTAGCTCCATCCATGTTGCTGCTAATGGCAAGATTTCATTCTTTTGTTATGACTAAGTAATATTCGTATGTGTGTGTGTGTGTATCACATCTTCTTTATTCATTCTTTCAATGGACACTCAGGCTCCTTCCGTAGTTTGGCTATTACAAATATTGCTGCTATAAACATAAGGATGTTCATATCCCTTTGATTAGTATTTTTATATATTTTTGGTTAGGTAACAAAAACCACAGTAGTGTGATTACTGGATTGTAGGGTACTTTTATTTTTAAATTTTTTTTAAGTTTCTTTATTTTTATTAGTAATTTTTACCCCCTGCATGGGGCTCAAACTCAGTAAGCCAGCCAGCCAGTTGCCTGTATTTTTAATTTTTCGAGGAACCTCCATACTGTTTTCCACGGTGGCTACACCAGTTTGCATTCTAGTAGGAGACTTCTTAATAAATTGTGACACATCTTTTCAACTGAAAATTTGTAATTGGCATGAAAAAACTTTCAACATATATTACTAAGTTATAAAAAGTTCAAGATACCTAGTGTGGAGTTGATAGTGTATTACTATGTATTTGAAGAGAGAGGGACATATGTAATGTTTTCTTGTATGTGCATTAAAATGTATCTGGAAGGGCAGACAATTAGAAACTTTCATCTGCCTCAAGGGAGGAGCACTAGAGTAGGAAGGAATGAGATAGATCTTTCTCTGTACACCTTTTACTGTATTTTGAATTTTGAAAGCTATGACTATATTACCTACCGTATGTCACAAAAGCCAAAATGTCACAGATTACAAAACATAGCAATCTTTCATGTATAACTAAGAACAAAAAGCTTCTATTTACCTGTAAAACACCACTGATTATAAGATAAATCCTAATTTTAAGATGTGCATCTTTAAAAGCAATAAATGCAAAATTTTTAAATGTATACTTTTGAAACCATAAAATGTGCTTTTAAAATATAACTTTGAAAAAATGTTTTAAAGAAATAACCATTTGTTTGTTTTTTGTTTTTTTTTTTTGTTTTTTTTTTTTGTTGTTTTGTTTTGGGTTTTGTTTGTTTTATGTGTAGGAAAAAAGTCTAGAGGAAGGTGTGCCAAATAATTGTAGCAATTGTTTCTAGTTGGTCTCATAGTGGTGATTTTTATTTATGTCTGTGTATCTTCTGTGTTTTTCTGTAAGGATAAAGCATTGCTTTTATGATCAGAAAAGACTGTTAGCAAATGCAGTGTGACTCTCAGCTTTAAGGGGGAAGTCGCTTACATTGTTTGTGGTGTGGTTTTTCAGAACTTGACCTTAACGAGGGTGAGCCTCACGTCCCCCACCTGCACCCCGTGCTTTACAGTTTCCTTTGTAAGTTCTTCCTCCTGCAACTGAAATATTAATTTGCTCAGGTTCTGTTTTTCCAGTCTTCTCTTCTTAGCCTGTATATTTTGATACAGAAGCAGCCCAGGATTGCGGTTCCGAGTATGTAGGTTTTGGTGCTGGATGGACCAGCTTTGGCTCTGGGCTCTGCCTGCTACGGTACAAGTGTCCTCGATCCACAAAAGGCGGGGGGTGGGGTCGCAATAATACCTGCACGGTAAGGTGGCTGTAATGACAGAAAGACATCAAGGATGTAGACAGCGGACAGTGGACAGGAAGTTTGGGCCAGTTAGGTGGCCTATTAATTCCAGTTATTCTGATTCGCTCCTGGATGGTTTCATTCACATGCACAACTTTGTGTATCATCTTTTTGCTAATGACTCCCAAACTTATTTCCCAGCCCCAGATCTCTGTCCTGAGTTTCAGGCCTATGCAGTCCACTGCCCCCTGGGTTACGGTCACTTGGATATCCCAGAAGGTGGACCCGTCTAAAGCGAAACTCAACATGCTTCAAGCCAATTACCTGTTCTTCCTTCACTGGCTCCTTCTTCCAGTTGTCTCTGGTGTTGCTTTTGTTAGAGACCTCAGGATCATTCTTGACTTCGTTTTCTTCAGCACACCCCCAACCTTGCAGGACATACACACCACGCGCACGCGCGCACATGCACATGCACACACGCACACACAGTCACTTTGTCTTGCATCTACAACCTTCTAAAGGACTCTTGAGGGGCGCCTGGGTAGCTCAGTGGGTTAAAGCCTCTGCCTTTGGCTCAGGTCATGATCTCAGGGTCCTGGGATCGAGCCCCGCATCGGGCTCTCTGCTCAGCTGGGAGCCTGCTTACCCCCTCTCTCTGCCTGCTGCTCTGCCTACTTGTGATCTCTCCCTCTCTGTCAAATAAATGAATAAAATCTTTAAAAAAATAATAAAGGACTCTTGATTCCAGGTGTTCTTCTCCAAACTCATGGCCGTTTCACCACGCAGACACCTTTATCTCTGTCTTAGATTGTGGCCCCATCCTCTGGGCTTGCCCACGTGCCACCTCTTTCCCTTCCTGCAGGCAGAGTGATCTTCCTGACGAGACGTTTAATGGGGGATGGGGGGGCCTTCATGGATTACCGCTGCCATCCCTGCTTACCTCAGAGTGATCTTGAACAGGGTTTCTACGTTCCGGGTCTGCTCTCCTCCCTCCCCTCCTCTTCTCTCATGTCACTGTCTTACCTTGGACCCTTGAATTCAGCCGTTATGAAAGACTGCGTTTTCGCAAAGTTTCTGTTATCTGGCCTCCCTTAAGACCTCTGCGCATGTTGGGTTCCAGATGGAGGCAGCGCCACCCTTCGCGTCGTTCACACTCACTTTCCTTCCAGCCTCAGGGGTGTCTGCCTCAGAAGGCATTCCCCAAACCCAGCCCTCGCCTGGATCTCCCTCCCACATGCTCCCAGAGAACCTTGGGCTTCCGTCTCACAAAGCAGCTCCTACCCATTATTAGTTTTTCCCCATCTCGCCTGTCAACTGCCTACTTGATGAGCCCGTGTCTAAGCAGCCCCATGCTGGCGCTGACAGGACCAGTGTCCCCGAGCCAGCAGCTAAACATGCAGGGTTGTTGCAAGCTGGTTGGCAAACACGGCCATGATCCAGAGTTACATTATATAAGTTTGCAATCAAGTATATGATGTTTAAAATGAAAATAATAAAGACTAAAACTCATCCCTTCCTAATTACTACATTGAACTCTGTGCTCTGGAGATGACAAGACTTCTGTATTGTGTACCTCATCCCGACTCGAAGCTCAGCGACCAAAGGTTGGTAGCTTGACACTGGCCATGTCAGTGATGGGTGGATTTACACACAAAAGTGTCAAAGGCCACAAACCGGACTTGATTTATGGTTTTGTTGCTCGCCTAGGCTCACTGCTGTGTCTGACTGACTCTGATGTTCCCCGTACCCGGCACTGACCTGAAATAGGGTGGGGGCTTAAGAGATATTTATTGAAAATGTGTAAATAGATGAAAACATGAATGATGGAATATAAAGAACTTCCCTGAACCCTGGCACGGCCTGTTGCTTGGGAAGAAAGTTTCAAGGAAGGGTAGAAGCTGTCTGAAGTAACATTAAGGTATTGACTTGGCCACACTTGGGGGTATTCCCTGGAACCTCTTTGCTTATGTCCCCTGAGCCAGGACAGACCATTCAGTGAGCCCCGGGGGTCAGGTTTCCCATAGGGCCTGTGGGTAGGCCCTAAATAACTTTTCATTAACACGTACCGGGCAGGATTGGCCTAGATTCCTGGGACCTTGGTTGCATTCCTCAGTGGCGAAGGCTGCTTACATAAGCTGAGTGGGCTGGTGTTGAGAAATGTCCAAGACTTGAAGGGGAAATTTCCCTTCTCTCCATCACTAGTTTGCTTACTGCAGTGAAGATATTTTTGGATTTTTGGCTGAGCTGGTCTCTCTTTTTGGCCTGTGTACCCCTAGGGAATTGCTGTTCCTCCAGATGGAAACTAACTGAAGAGTAACCGTGGGCCAGGTCTGCAAGCAGGAAGGTGAGGGAGCCGCAGGGTGTGCTGGTCGTCCTGTCTTGTTTCACCTTCTGGACAGTTTCTGAGCTGAAACTCTGTGTGAAGTGTTGTACCCAGTAAGGTGCCCTGAGGTTTTCTAGAGCATCAGGACTATACCAGGATGAGGTCCCTAGAGAGTCTGCTTCTGCTGAAGAGTGTATCCTGGAGGCAGACTATCTGGGTTCAAGTCAGGGCTAGGGTTACAGCCTCAAAAACCATGGGGAAAATACTTAACCTCTCTGTGCCTCAGTTTCCTCATTTGTAAAATGGGAATAATATCATTTTATATATTATGTGTGTATGTGTGTGTATGTGTGTATTTCCAGTTTTGCAGCGCTGTTGTAAGAATTTAATGAGATCATTGAACCTTGGCTGGGATATACTAAAATCTCAGTAAATCTTAGCTAGCCATTTTCTTTGAAGTGGAGATGCAGAAGATGTCTGTGGGCCAATAAAGACCCGGCTATAGAAAAGTCCAGCTTGAGATGCAGCTTGGGAGAAGGCTTGTTTCAGATGCTTGGCCAAAACTCAGGCTTGGGTTTCCAGGACACAATTAAGGAAGGCCTTTTTATTCATGTATCCCATAGAAGGCATTGTGTTTAGTGAAAAGAGCAAGACTTTCAGAATTTAGATAAGACCTGGGTTTTAAATAGGAGCTGAATAACTCTGGGGAGAGAATTTCATTCCTATGAGAGTCACCTTCTGAATCTGTAAAATGGGTCAGACTATATAACACAGCCTAGAAAAGAGAAAGGCTTAAATAACACACGGCATTATACTGCTGGCCGAAGAGGTGCCGTGACTATTGAACTGAAAAGATCACATCTAGGTCTTCGAAATTTCTGATGCTCCATGAGTGGTGACATTACCCCCACCAGCTTGGTGATGGTAAAGCCTAATTGAGATGATTTATGTAGACAGTTCAGCTGTATGTCTGGCAAGTAAAGAAGAATCCATGAACATTAATGCTGTATTATTGCTATTTTTAATTCTACAGGCAACAACGTTCTTGAGCACCTACTGTGTGCCGGGCCTATGCTTGTCATGAGGAATAAATACAGCTCACCGCTTACCTGACCTTGTGCTCAGGAGGCTTCCTTCCATTCCAGTCAGGGAGAGGAAGGGGTGAGAGACAGAAAAAGAACCTGTATATTTTTAGGCATCGATATGCTTTATGTAGAAAACAAAAAGGTGATTGGGTCAGGGTGACGGAGGAGGGCTCTCCTTCAGATCACACTGTCAGAGAAAGCTGCTCTTCGGCTCAGGTCATGTGGCCCATGAGAAACACAGCTTTCACACTGTGTCACTCTGACAACTGCATGAAGATGGAGGGGAGTCTGCACAAACAGGAATCCACAGATCTCTCCATGGGCCTAGCTCCAAATCAAAATGCTGAAAGCACTGCGTACAAGGTGGACCCAAGGACCTCTCCCTTGCCTGGCCAGGGAACGGGATGGAGCCCCAGCAATTTCCCTGCCTGCATGTGGCCTATCTATCCACCAGGTGGCAGTGTTCAATAATGAACAATGAAAGCGTTAGTTAAAGAGGGCCTCTGGCCAGCATGAATATTGCAGGCCCCCAAATGAACATTTGCTGGGAGCACTAATTACAGTTATCCTTTCCGAAGGCCGTGCAGGATTGCTGGCCTTTGCACAGGGACAGTTTTCCTTCTGGCTCTCCTTTCATTGTATGTCTGAAATAAACAATGTTTTTAACTGCTGTGAAGGAGCATACCCATGCCGAGGTAATGTAGAGAGAGCCTTACAAAAATTATTACATTACATTGTTGCACTGGCTTGGCAGTGACTCATATGACTTCCGCTTTATAGATGAAGAACCTGAGGATCAGAAGGTAGCAGCCTGCCTAGGGATGCACGGCTGGACGCGGCAATGCTGAGTTCAAATCTAGATTTGTCTGATGTCAGAGTCCAGCTAGTACCATCACTGTGTTCCTCTGGATTTAAAGAAGAAAAATATTTACCAAGATAAGTGCACTGAAACAGAACAAATTGTCTTCCATGTTAAGGTATCATATTCTCACCCATGTAACACAAGGATTAATACTATCAAATGGAGTACTTAACCAAGCTCTAGGAATGATTGGGACGGGGGGGACTGAAGGAAAGAAAGTGAGAACAGAAATACTTCTCAAGACTTAGGCAGTGACAGGTGTATAGCCAGAGGACGGAACCTTTTTTTTTTTTTTTTTTTTAAGCTGTGACTGACAGTCCTCATAAGATGTCTTAAAAGAATCAAGGGCAAACTGTCATTATGGAGGACGTATCTAAGTCAGAGAGATAAAGTTCCTGCTTGAGGTCTCACAGCCATTCACTAGAAGCATGCTGGAGGGTCCATGGGGCTTTCCCATTATCCTGGAGCTGGCGGATCAAAGATTGCTTCAAATTGTAAAACAGTAAGTGATAAATGTAACTCGAGAGAATATTTCACTAGCAGATAGGGCAAATTAATACTTATATGTTTAAGATTTCTACAGCTTGGAAAAGATGATTGTTATTTTGTCTCTGGGTGACTGGATGAGATTAAGGAGATAAAAATGTAGTTTATCATGATATTTTGGGTTGTGGCCCCACCAGTGGTAGACTTGAACTGGACGGGCAATTGTGGACAATCTGGTGCAACTCCTTCATTTTACATCTGGGGAAACTGAGGCCTAGGGAAGAGTGACTTGCTCACGGTTGCCCAGCCACAGTTCCCAAAAGAGGATCCTCTGCCAACTCCTTTCAGAGTACTGGAGATCAGAATTCAAACCAGAGGCCTGTCCAGAGTGGGCCCTTGTGGGCTGCTGCTTTTAAGTTCAAAGAAGGCCTTGAGATCAAATAAATCTGAGAAGCATCCAGTCAAACAAATTTCAACACATTTTAATAGGACGTGTCAGAACCCTTATTGTGCTAATATTTCCTATGAATCTCCAAGAGGGAACCAGAATATGTACAGTTTGCTAAAATTATTTGATCCCAAACTGTTTTTATTACCATGTCCATTAACGGCTCACACAATAATGTTCAGTAGACCACAGCTGGGAAAACAATGGCTTAATTTTTGTTATCCATGTTTCCCAAAGTATTTGGTCATGGAACCCCATTTTTATGAGTCTCTCGCAGAATGAATGTTTTGGGAGCACACTTAGGAACTCTTTCACTTAGTTATGGACAAAACGAAATCATCTCCTAGTCCCAGCATCCAACTATCTTAAGGGCTGTGTTCAGAAGGCTCACCTACCTAGAGAACATGAAGTGTCCTCAGAGGAAATCCAGCCTCAAGAAAGGGAAATTATGGGGCTCCTGGGTGGCTCAATGGGTTAAAGCCTCTGCCTTCGGCTCAGGTCATGATCCCGGAGTCCTGGGATCGAGCCCCGCATCGGGCTCTCTGATTAGCAGGGAGCCTGCTTCCCTTCCTCTCTCTCTGCCTGCCTCTCTGCCTACTTGTGATCTCTGTCTGTCAAGTAAATGGATAGGATCTTTAAAAAAAAAGGGGGGGGGGATTACACAGAGTAGAGAGCCATCTTTGTGAAACTTTCCCAATGAGATCTGAAAAGGTCAACCTAATTTAATTGTTCTTTTTCGGGAGGACCATCTTTTCATACAATGTTTTGGAAGTGAGCAAAGATGGTAAGATTTCTGTACAATGAATTAGGGAGTTGTGCCATTAAAGCCAGAACTGGGGGAGTCAGATAAACATGGGTTTGAATTCACCCTGTGCAGCATATTAACAGTGACTCTGGGCAAATTGTCCCCCTTGACCTTCAGACTCCTTAAAATGGGGATAATTACATTCTGTGAAAATTGGGATAATAACAGTACCCATGGGAAAAGATGGAGGGAAAACACAGAGGGTGCCATATTTGTCCACCGTAGTTACTCAGAAACCACTTGGGAAGAAAAGGGGAACTCTAAGAAAATGCTCAAGTACTACAATATGCTCTGTCGACAGTTCCGTGTAGTAGAGGGAATAAGAAAATCCAAGGGTAGGTAGGAAACTAAGCTGGTGGAAGAGGTAGGAGCCAGTGAGAAGTGGGGCAGGGAGCACAAAGCAGAAGGGGAGAGAGGGTAAATGTCAGCCCCTAACAGCCTGCTCCCCATGGTGCTAAGAGGAGGAATTCTGTGAAGAGAACGGCTGGGAGGTGTTTTCACAGGAAATTCCCCAAGCGTGCCCAGGCCAGGGCATAACTCCACAAAACCTCAGTGAGGACGGTCACTCTTCCGCTTTGATGGCTTGTGTTGATTTTGATTTGAAGGTAACTGACACCAGGTTCTGACTACCACAGAGGGGTGTTATAGAGGCCCAAGGGAAATATTCAGCTTAAAGAGGGAGCTAAGCAAAGATTATGGGGTTTAGCTCACTTTACAAAATGTGCTCTTGCCTAATTGCCCTGATCCAATTCGTACACATTTAATAATGTTTTCTCATTAAATTGCATCGTCGTCTGAAAGATGAGTCAGCACAGTGAAGGAGACCCACTGTAGCCTTCCAGTCAGGGGCCTGCGCTCTCCCCTCAGCTCTGCTAAGGAAGGTTCAGTGCCTTAGGCCAGATGCTTAGCCCACTGGACTTTGGTTCACTCACCTATGCAACAGTGGGGAGTGGGCATGGTGATTCATGAGGGATTATCACCTCACAGAAATGGGTCTGGAGTCACAGAGATGTGAGTTCTAGCGTCACCTCTGCCACCATTTTGTTTTGTGACTTCCAGCAAGTTCCTGACCATCTGTGAAATAAGGGCTATCAGAATCAAGTAAGCTTATGCTTGTAATTCTGAAATGGTTATCTCTGATTGGGGCTTCAGTTGGCATTGGCTTCTAAGACTTTTAGCTTTAAGCTTATTTATCCTTAAAGCTTCTTACCTGCTTTTGGTGTGCACGCATATGCATGTGTGCACACACACACAAAGCTTTGCCAGATACTTCTCCCTCTTCCTGAAAAATGAAAAAGGGAAGCATTGGAAGCCAAGTGAAGGCGAGGGGATAGGGAAGGGTTGGCCTGAGCAAAACCCTGGACTGACCCAACAGAGGACCATCATAATGTTCTTCACTTCTCAAGTGATTCTAGGGGTTGGAACACACACATGCGTGTAAGGAAGAGCCCCCACTGTGCCAGATAAGTAGACCAGGTAAACAGAGACCCGGAATGGGAGATGTCAGGTGGGGTTATTGGCCCTTTCCTTTCTCCCTGAAGCTTACAGCTGACTATCTCAGCAGATGAATCCCAAACTAGCAAAATCAGCTTTTGCCAGACTTCTCTCTAAATCCCCTTAGCTGGTCACTCCATGATTCGCTCCATTCTCTAGGGACACACACAGGAAAGGACCAGAAATTGCCAAAGCAAGTGGGTCACAGACCGCAGGTTATTATACTAGCTGGCCCACCATAGAAAATCCCTTTGGTTGTGATTCATTTCTTTTGAAAAGAGCTCTTCCATGAGGGCACTAAGGTCTTTTGGCTGTAGATTATTAAGGCTTAATCATGGCTTAACCATCTCGCACTGATATGAGACAGAGTTTAGGTTGGAAGCTGTCTGTAGGTGACTGGACCAGATTGTAATTTTCTGTCTACAAAATGGGTTTTCAACATACTCTTAATATATATTCTTAATATATGAAACTACTCTTAATATTTCAATAGTCTTAATACTCTTAATATATTTAAAAAATCACCAAACAGAAATATGAGCAAAAGAACATGAAAATGCAATTCATAAAAAGAGTAAATGTCTAATAGTTATATGAAAAGGTATTCAAGCTTACCAATAATGAAAGAATTAAAATAACAATGAGATGCTAATTTTCACCTAATATATAAAGTTGTTAAAAATGGAGCAAAACAGATACCTTTTTTGGTGAGACTGTAGAGATACCACATTTCCGGAGAGCAATTCAGTAATGCAAAGCCCAAGTTTTAAATGTGCTTACGATTCCGCTCTGCAATTCCATTTCTTGAATTTTATTTTAGGTAAATAAACCTAGAAACATAAGAAGATTGAGCTATAGGGATGCTTATCATAGCCTTCTCTCTCCATAAGCTTTTTTTGTTATGAGTAATCCAAGTATGTATGAAGAGGAGATTGATAAAATTATGGTGTATCCAGAAAATGGAATATTCTGCAGGCTTTAGAAATCATGATGTAAATACATATTCACAGTAATTAAGTAGAAAAAGACAAATTATACAGCTAATATTCTTTTAAAAGACAACAATAACAATCAAATCACAAAACAATAACATTCTGTGCATATGAGGACAAAGGCTGGGGAAGAATTGTTCCAAAAGCTGTTGCCTTATTTACTCTGGTTGGGAAGGTCAGGGTGTGAAGAATGATTTTTACTTAGTTCTTTTTCCCTACTGTTGGAATTCGTACACTGAGTGCAGATTGCTTTTATAATCAGAAAATAGAAAATAAGGCAGAAAATAGAATAAAGTATGGGAGAAGGTATGGGGGGGTGCCGCACGCGATGAAGAAGGGCTTGCGGATTCAACATGCTGGAAATAAAACCTGTCATTTTACTAGCTTCAGAAAGTTACAACATATCTTCCTCAAACATGTGAAAACCTGTCACCTGGGATTGAGGGCTGATGCCATGCATGCTTGAAAGACGTTGACCTGTGCTGTGAGTCTAATTTGTTTAGATTTGTCTCTGCTACCTGGTCCACTTCCATTTAGGTCTGGGGACTTTCCATTCCAATTACTCTGCCTCTCTCTTCTGTCTGCTCAGATTCTCGGGGATTTTCATTTCAAAGAGCATGTGCTTGTCTTGTCTCCCGGTAGCTTTTATCAGTGTGGAATGAGAGAGTATCTGATAGATGGAATGCCCTTTGGAGCACAAAAAGGGGCTTGCAACTTCCCTGGTTACTCTCAGGAGGACCAAGGGAACCTCAGGAAGAACCTGAGAGGCAGGCCAAGACCTGAATAGGAGGTAGGTTGACGACGACTCATTAAGTCTTGCCACAACAGTCTATAGCGTCATCTAGCAAAGCCATCCTGTGGAGGGCAAGGAGAGAAAGCTTCAGATGTTATAATCAACTGAAATTGATCAGGACATTGTTGGGTCCCCCAATAATGGGTCCATGGTCAAAGGAGCGAGACTGATACAAAGCGAAGGTCAAGCAAACATCAAGAATCAAACTGACCGTCAAACAGACCAGTAGGGGCCGCCCCTTATAGAGAGGGCGACCCTTCCCTGCCTCAGAGACTAACTTTTATAGAGCAAAGGCCATGTGGTTGAGCCTGGCCACACACAGGTGGCCAATGAGATTGTAACACAGAAAGCTGCAGTCATGCTAGGTCACACACGGGTGGCCAACTGAAGTACCATAGTAGCTCTTTGAACTAGCCTATCACCTGGGTCAGAATTGGCGCCCAAAAGGCGGGGCCCACACTCCTTGGTAGCTAGGGAGACAGTATGCGCGCTCTACTGATTGGATGTCTCCACCTGACCCGACTCATCCCTGCATTTGGGCTGTTATCTCCACCTGACCTGACCCGCCCTTGTATTTGGGCTTTGTTACCTGGGACTGGTTTCCTCGACTTGCTTTTAAGTAAGTTCCCCTAGGGGGGCAGGGTCAGCTAAGTTTTACTGCATAAACAACAAAATGGCTGTTCAACCAAGGTGGGGCCGCTCTGGCTAAATAGGCCCTTACAGACATCTCCCTATTAAAACCTGTCAGTGGCTCTGCCATGGTTTTTAGAGTCAGGCTGAAAAATCCTTAGCTTGAGAAACATGATCTGGCTCTTCCTATTGACGGCTTCAGGTCCGTCTCTCATTGTTGCCTCCCTTCTGTGCTCTAGACTTCCTGATTCTCCCTCATGATGTCAACCGATTCACACTTCTGTGCGTCTTCCAGCCAAATCTAGAAAGCCCCTCACAGACCCACTACCAGCATCACCACTCTCTCCCAGTGCTCTTGTCCATTCCCTGCTCATCCGATCCCTGCGAATCCAACCCCTTCCCTTGCCTGCCCCACTTCTGCTAATTCTTCAGTTTTCAATACCCATTTCAAACACCACCTTCAAGGATCCAGAAGCCTTTCCTTTTCTCTCTGCCCCGCCCCTGCCTGACTTCGCCTCTCCTCCACACCTATGGCCTTAGCACCACCTCTCTTGTCTACTCTTGGGCACAGCATTAGTAAGAATTCATGTTCTTGTTCTCTGCCAGGCAGTGAGCTGGGTGCTGGGTGGAGATAAAGCAGAATAAGGCAGAGATCCTGACTTTGTGGAGTTCCTCATCTATTGTAGTCCTTCACACTCTGTGCTATAACCACTGGCTTCCTTCTGAGTCTCCTCCACCAGACTCTAGGCTTCTTGAAGTGTGGATCATGTCTTAATCCACTCTGATTCCCAGTCCCAGAAACATCAGGCTCTCAGTAAACACGTGTCAATCACTGAGCAATTGGATGAAGAAATTAATGCCAACAAGACACGCTAGGCAGACAGGTTTTGAGCATTCACTATAAAATTCTGGTTAGTTTTCAATGATTACATTTAAAGACAAAGATCTTAGACTGAGAACTTCTAGGTTTCTACTGCATTCTCCCTGTGAACTGAAACATAAACCTGGATTACTCAGTGGGTTTTTCTAGATGTTTGTTAAAGCACCTCAAAGATGTTGGATTTAGCTGAATTAAGATTGCTGTGTAAGCACATAATACAGGATCGGGGGCAGTTTTAAACAATATCTCAACAACTATTTTGAATGATTTGGATCCCATGTCCAGCCACTTAATAACTGGAGAATCTTGGGCACCTCGTTTAATTTCTCTCTGCCCCACTTCTCTCATCTCTGAACTGTAGGTGATGGAACTCAGTGCAGAAGGTGGCTGTGAAGTTTAAATGAGCTAGGACCTAGAACTTAGCTCACAAGAGGTTAAGTACTATGATGATAAAGCTCATTATCTGAAGCAGAAGTGATGGAGACAATATTATGTACTGATTAACACTGTGGCCTTTGGAGGTGGACAACACTGAGTTTGTATCCTGGCTCTTATTTATTAACTGTGGGATTCAGGATAGGTTACTTACCCTCCCTGAACCCTGGTGTGCTCTTATCTAAATGGAGTTTAATAATAGATCATGAAATTCTTGTGAGGACTAAATGAAAACCATGAATATAAAAATTTAGGACAATTGACAGGCACATGGAAAGTGATGAGAAAATGTTATTTTTAATAGCTATGATAATAAAATAACAAGTTTGGTTACAGTAAATCACCAACACTGATCCTGTGGTTTCCTCACCTTTCCTTAGATGGGAAATACGTTGGGGCAGCTGGGTGGCTAAGTGAGTTGAGCATCTGCCTTTGGCTCAGGTCGTGATCTCAGGGTCCTGGTATTGAGCCCTGCGTTGGGCTCCCTGTTCAGCAGGGAGTCTGCTTCTCCCTCTCCCTTTGCCACTTCCCCCCTGCTTGTGCTCTCTCCTTCTGTCAAATAAATTAATAAAAATCTTTTGGGGGAAGGAAAAGGAAAATATGTCCTACTTGGAAAAAAGTGATCATGTAGGCAGATCAACTAGGTGATAGTCCCTTCCAAACTGAAAACCCCTCTCTAGGATTCAAATATTTGGAGTGAATATGAAGACTGCCACTCCCTCCAGAGTGGAGGGCTGGTAAAGACACAAATAAGGGCTAGAGACAGGGCACCCTAAGGACCCTCAGGGGAAATGAAAGATGCACTCCTCATAGATGGTGCCTTGAGTGTGAAAGGGTGAGACCCCCAGTAGATCTATGGCTACAGCTCCTTGGCATCCTATGTGAAGAATTCTGGGTAATGATTATGTGATTAATGTCTTGGCACCAATATTTGGGGGAAAAAAAACACAGTAAATATGATGTGTGGTGATCTTTCCCCCCTTCTCGATTTATTTGATCCTTTTCCCCAGACCAAAGATCTCTTTATATTTTGAGCAAGTGTATAAACTTTGACATGGGGTCCACACAGTGGGGTGTAACTGTAGACTTCTCTCCAGGATTTCCTGTTTCTTTATCAAGGAATACGTATTTCTAGGGGACTGACAAGTAGGGAAGAAAGAATTTGGATCTTGCATATCCTCACCTCTAACCCCACAACTAGCCCAGTGCTCTTTGCATAAATTAGAAACAGACACTCTTTCTTGAAGAAATATAGTTGCTATATGAAAGAAATTATTGCAATTATTATCGCAATAATTATTATTACTGCAATTTTGCAATACAAAATTGTTATGACTATAATGGGATTGGTGCCCCCAAGGTTTAATAGCATATAACCTACATAATGTTATGTGCCATCTACTTCTCCCTTCTCCCATTGCTCCCTAACTTTATCTCCAATGGTCATTCCTCGGAAGATGTGTTTGTTTGCCTATAACCCATCCGTTAGCATCTGCTGATCTTCTACTCCTCTCTCGAGTCTCAAGTCAAACACGCTCTTTGAAGAAACCAACCCTAACAGCCTTTGCTGCTCTGGACTAAATATAAGTCTCGCTCTGCCCTTCTTTACTGCTGGCTTTGTGAATGGTATACACTCCTCTCCTTGAATTTGTCACGCTGCATTGAAATTATCTGTTTACGTGACTGGCTCCTATTCTAAACTCTGAGCTTCTAGACCAAGACCACCTGGGAGGTTTATGAAAATGCAGATTCCTGAGCCTGATTCCTCATTTCCTGAGTCAGAATTGCTGGACACAGAATATGAAAAGCTGCATTTCTAGATAGGACTTACCTGGAACCACTTAAGTCCTCTACAGTTTGAAACTCATTTCTCTAGAGAGCGAGATATTTATTACAGGCAGTTACCTATTGGACATTGAGTTCCACTTGAAGAATGCCTTAGCTGTTCATGTCTTCCCAATAAGAAATGTTTTTGAGTCCCAAATGTATTAGCAATCCTAGAACATATACATATATGTCTGTATTGGTTTTTTTGAAATAGGTTAACTCTCTAGTCTATGAACTAGTGTGTTTGGCATTGGGGGAGTTAATGAGAGGAATGGAGGGCACTTTGGGTTTGAAGTAGTTATTAAATTAAAAAAAAGCATGATGACAATATCCTGGGTTATTTTAAAAGCTGTCTGACTGAGTTGGACATATTTTTCTTTCCAAGATCAAAAGACTAATCTTTGGTCAAATGCAGGTTGATAAAATCATGAGCGAGCTCTTTGGGGAGTGACCGGGGCAATTAGTTTTCTGTGATGACAGGTCCACATAGTTGTGGATCAGATAGGAGAACGAACAGCGCAAGTCAAGAATTCAGGCAGAGGTCTTCTCCCTCATGGGATTTGAGTGTGCAGGAAACAGAAATGTTCATGGACCTTGTAATAACAAATAGGAATCGTTTTGAACACCAAATATGTGGAACTTCGATGCCAGAGAATTGGTTTAATTCAAGTTAGTTACATCTTTTTGTAAATCATGAAGAACACATGCCCTTTGCCTTTTATTCTCTGATCTAATGACTTTGTGGGTAATTCCGTAGAGCCCATTTCCCCAGAACTCCTGCGAAGTTTGACCCTTGTCAGTTATAACCTGTCAAGTGACCAGATATGGGGACAGAAGCCATAACTTCTTCCCTGTAGAAGTAAATCAGAGTACCTGCACTCTGAGAGCAAACTCCTTTGATCCAGTCCATCTTGTGTTGTTTTAAAAGAGAACATTTCTCTCAAGAATCATTCAATAAGCATTCATTGCATGACTTCATTTCTATAGATCTAATATCGCTATGGGTTGGAGCTATTCTGCAAGATGCATATAGCTAAGGTGTTTACATTTATCTGGGAACACAAGAACTCATGATTTTATTAGAGGACAATTTAAAGTATTGTATATCTGAGTGCTATGCTCTAGCGACTCACTGCTCAAAATGTGGTCTCAGGACCAGTAGCATCAACGTCACCTGGTTCTTGTTAGATATGCAGACACTCATGCTCAAATGCAGACCTACTACATAGGTATCTGCTTTTTAACAAGATCCCTGGGTGATTTATATTCACATTAAAGACTTACCAGTGGATTTGGGGATCCATATTGAGCTGGATGCATTAGAATCACCTGGGGGTTTGTAATTATTTCCATTCCTAGGCTTCAACCTTAGTATATTACATTTTAGCTTAATGAGTAAGAATGTGAGCTCTTGGTGAAGATTGCTAAGGTTTAAAGTGTGGTTTGCCTCTCACTAGATGTGTTCACAGTCAAACTATCCAACCTGACTAGGTCTGTTGCCTCATCAGTAAAAGAGGGAAATGATAACTATTTGGCAGGGCAGTGGGGAGAGGAGATATTTATCATGGTCTTGGTATATAGGAAGCAGTTGAAGAAATGCTGGCTATTCTCATAGTGAAGTTTGGGAACTACTTTGCTGTGGAAATGCATTTGGTTTATTTTACTGATCAGAAAACAGGTTTCCGTAGGTGAGTGCTGACTGAGTGAAGAGAATGTGCAGTAATTCCATCACCCCCATTCCCTTAACATGCGCACACAGGGATGCATTTGGTGCACGTATTTTCCTGTAGATCTGGACTCTTTTCAATTTGTAAGTTTTCCAGAGGTACAACTGACCCTACTGTCTTAAAAACTGGCCCAGGCATCATTTCGACAATGATTACTACACATCAGCAAAGCAATATTTTTACTAAGCGTCCTTATACACTCAGGGGTCCTTGAGAATTAATACCAAGGGAATACCTTCAAGAAAGAGTGATAAGTTCAGAGCTGGGAAAGAAGTTGACCCTATGCTCCCTAAGTTGAGAAAAAGTTTCTCTTGGTAAAGCTGAATTATGTTATCTTTTCATCTTTAGGACATGCTTATGTAACATGGTATTTATAGGGAAAAGAAAACTACACATACACGCATACCCTAGTTGACCTCGGATAGCAATCAGTAGAGCACTCATACCCCAGTTTAGAGATAATGGAGAATTCTGTCCTTCCTTACTGGCTGACCAAACTAGTTGATGCTGTTTAACAAAGCTTCTACAATTCTGTTGTAACACATCTACCTGTTTTCTGGCTTTGAAAGTCTTGCTAAAATATGCACATTTGTTTTTAGATGTGTGCATTCTTACATCGTCATTAGACGATGTTGTCTCAGTAACTGTTGTCTTTTAAGTCTGTTCTGAAGAGTTAAATGGGACTAGTAAGTAACTCAAAAGATTACTGTAAAATTAATGGGGCTCAGTGCAATCCTTAACACAACTCTTCCACAAATGGCGGCCATTATACCATATTCATTCCTTCACCACTGGGATTTGTTTCCTTCTGTACACTCATCAGATTCAGTTTTGTATCACTGAAGATCATTTTGTTATTTATATGACAAGTATTTGACCAATTCAAATCATACTCTGAATTCAATTTTGCCTCCCCCAATCTAAATGATGTGAAGTTCCCCTCAGTTCAAAGTAAAACACTTGTTCCATGATTATATGTGGCAATTCAGTTTAGTTCCATGCTGACAGCTGGCTGTTTCCATTGTTCCCTATATGGTAAAATTATATATACTCAGAATGCCTTGGTAACATTTTTGTGAATGACTTGGACTATTGTATTTCAAACATATTATAAATAGTAAATATAAATTTATAAGTGTATGTGTATGTATTTTTAATGCAACGGCTGTAGGTCAGGTAAATGAAGGAAATAAACAATGTACAAGAAGCCATGTTACAGATTTATTCATAATCAGTAATTTTATTCAGATGTGTATCCATGACTGTTTCTCCTTATTTTATAAGTTATAACTCCGTGATCTGTTTTGATGAGTGGAAAGGCATATAACTTGGTACCACTCATTTGTCCTGTGGTTTGTAAAGCAAGGGTTTCTAAATGGTAGTTTATTTTTAAGTACATTTTACTGTTACATTAAGATGGGTATTTTGTAATCTTTGTGGCCGAACCCCCAAATTTATTTTGATTATAATCCCCCATCCCTTTCATTTAATTATCTGCCAGTTCCCATTCATTTTCTATCATTGGGTCTCCAGTGGATAACAGTTTAAGTTGGCCATTTTCTAAAAAATGTGACTCAAAGAGTGTGACTCACATATCTAATAGCTGAGGTTAATCATATAACATTTCACACTCTCCCCGACCTGGCCATAACCTACTACTGGTCCAGGTGACACAGACTGCTTGTAACATTGTTTCTTCCATGGGTAGCTCAGCAAATGGAAAGTCTGGCTGACAAAGGACAGGAATCGGGGCAGATCAGGGTATCTAGACATTTCTCTCATCTGGAAGCTATTCAGAATGAATTGGCCCCAACCTTATTTATTTATTTATTTATTTACCATTTTTCTGTCCTTGTACTGCTCAGCCCAAGGTCCAAAGCCTTAAGAGAGACTATCTGAGCTTGGATCACAGGCAGGGCATCTTGACTGACAGTTTCACTAAGGTCATGGGCAATGGTGGAGGTTGTTACTACTCAAATGAATGAGTGAAAGGATGGAGGGAAAAAAAGTCACCACAAGCACTTTATGGTACTGTTTACTTGGTTATGATAAATGATTGTTATAGAAAATGTATCCACTCACTGAAAAGTAAAATGCAAAGGGCAGTCAAGGAAAAGAGAGTTACTCCCTTCCTCCTGCAGGAAGATAATGAAGATCATGATATTTCCAGTTTATTCGGGTAGACAGAATTTTTTATCTGTACAACTTCAGAAGACAAAGTGCTAAAGATAATAAATTTCAGTGATTCTAAAACACTGGGGTGGACCAGCTGTATTAAGTCACCAAGGAGCTTTAAGAAAATAGAGATCCCGGGGTCCCACACTCAGAAATAGTGTGTAATTTAAATCTGGAGTTTATCTCCAAAACTAAATTGGAAGGATGGTCAAGCTAAGTGGAGACCTCAGGTAGAGGGCCATTTGCCCGTGCCTCACAGTCAATGAAGAATCTCAAATGTAGGTGATCGAACTTATCTCTCCATGAGACTGTACGCCATCACAGAACTAGCATGCCAGTGTTGACAAATGACAGCGGTCATACTCTTGATGTTGCACCCAGTACCGCCTAAACATCTGGGTGCTAAGAATGAAATATTTGTTATGTGCAGTTAGTTACTTGGTACACAGCACACCTGTGTTGCCTATATTGCACCAAAAGCATTAATTTGTTAATTGCAAATCTATGAAATATATCATAGCTTTGATCACCCTCTTGACATACCTTCAGACAAGGAGCCTGGTCTCTTGGCATCCGTGAGGCACAAGCCTGAACCCCACAGGAGCAGACACATCTCGATGCTGGGCCAGTACTTAGAGTCCTCCTAGGGACACTGTGGACTGTCTAAATGGCAGTTCTTTAGCTGCACATTTATTATCACTTGTTTGGCATCATTGCAGACCAGTTCAATCTGAAATGGGGATGGGCCCCTCCCACCATGTATTACATAATACATAACCAGGTTGAGACCACTACACTCAAAGTAAAAAAAAAAAAAAAAAAAAAAAAAAAATTGTCACATACTTTGGGATCCACGGAACAACTGTCAGGCTCTAAATTGTGTCTTTGACAGCAGCAGCAGGAAAGCTATTCTCCAAGCACAGTTGTGCTGCTCACGTCAAAGAGTAGGCAAGCCCCTCATCGTCGGTGAGAATCCAGGATAGGCATCACCTCCACCATGCAGCATTCTTGGACCCAGACAGGCAAAGATAACCATTGTGTCTTCTATTCCAGGATTCACCCATGAAGACTGTTGCAAATGCAGATACATAACCGCCAAGGTGGTATTTCAGAAATTTCAGGGATGGAGCCTGAGACACCATGTCTCTAGTAAACTCTTAGATAATTCCTATTTGCAGCCATCATAGGACACACTACTTTGAGTCCCCATGGGATATATCCATCTTCTCTTACTACACATTCACTCCATTATAGTTTCTTATTTAACCTCAAATTCATCAACTAAGCCATGAGCTCCTTAAAGGCAGGGATGTTATCTTAGTCAATCTGGATTCCCAGAGCCTAGCCTAATTCTCTGTCAATACATGTTTTTTTCACCAAACAAGTATGAGCAAATCTCAAAACTTTTTCTTTAATGCTTCATGATTTCTTACAGGGACATATGAATTTAAGAAAATAAAGTGAGGGGCACCTGGATGGCTCAGTTGGTTAAGCATCGGACTTTTGATTTTAGCTCAAATCATGATCTCAGAGTTGTGGGGTCAAGTCCCACATTGGGCTTCCCGCTGGGCAGGAAGTCTGCTAGAGAGTTTCTCTCCCTCTGCCACTCCCCCCCCCCACTTATGTGCTCTCTCTCAAATAAATAAATAAATCTCTAGAAAGAAGGAAAGACAAAAAGGAAGGAAGGAAGGGAAGAAGGAAAGGGAAAGAAAAAGAAAGAGAAAGAGAAAAGGGAGGGAGGAAGAAAGAAAGAAAATAAAGTTATAAGGATTAAGTGACTTCTTACTCTTTCTTTTCTATGTAGCATAAGCCTTCTTCTCACAGTAGCATTTGTTTTTTTGAGTACCTATTTTGTGCCAGGTAGTAGTAGACATGAGAAACAGAATAATAATAGATAATATTTGTTGAAAATTTACCATGATAGATTGACTTATTTCATCCTCAAAGAAACCTAGGATACGGATATTAGCATTTTCCCTAGTTTTACAGATGAGGAAACTGAGGCACATGGTAGGTAATGTATTTAAGGCACCCCACCATAGGAAGTAATGAGCCAGTGTTTGAACACAGAGTCCGGGTCCAAACGAAGCCTCTGAGCCTAATCGTTCTTTCTTCTTCTTCTCCTTCTCCTTCTCCTTCCTTCTTTGTCTTCCTTCTTCTTCTTCCTTCTTCTTCCTCCTTCTTCCTTCTCCTTTCTTCTTCTTCTTCTTCCTTCTTCTTCCTCTTCTTCTTCTTCTTCTTCTTCTTCTTCTTCTTCTTCTTCTTCTTCTTCTTCTTCTTCTTCTTCTCCTCCTCCTCCTCCTCCTCCTCCTCCTCCTTCAAGATTTTATTTTTATTTTTTTTGACACAGAGAGAGCACAGGCAGGGGGAGTAGCAGGGAGAGGGAGAAAGAGAAGCAGGCTTCCCACTGAGCAGGGAGGCTCAATCCCAGGGACGCTGAGATCCTGACCTTAGCCAAAGGCAGATGCTTAACCAACTGAGCCATCCAGACACCCTCTAATAGCACTTCTTGCCTCTGAATGATGAATAAAGCATTAGGTCCCTGACCCTAAGGAACTAAAGACTTCACAGGAGAGATGCACAATGTCAAAACATATTCTCATGACATGTTAAAGTTCTACAGAGTAAGGGAAAATGGTTCTAAAAATCCAGCTCAGGAAGTTTTAATTTTTGCCTTGAGCTGAGTAAGAGAAACACCGTAATGCAGACTTTAAGAGGTGGATTTGAGTGGAACTGTGAAAAGTCATTAGTGGAACGCAGCCAGAGGTATGGACGCCTGAGAACACACAATGTGTGTGGACAGGCTTTAGGTTGAGTGCATTTATGATGGCTCCAAAGAAGGCAGTGGCTGTTGGTGAAATGTGGAAGAGCAGTACCAGCAGATAAGACAGGAAAAGTGTGCATGGTCATTAGAACTCTTACAGAAATTCTGATTCAAACTGACTTAAGCAACGACTGTCTTGCCTCATTAAACAGAGTCACAGGATCGGGCTAGCATGAGGATAGAAGACCTCAAACCATGTGCTAAGCCTCTAGTGTCTTTCTCTTGGTCCCCCAACTTGGCTTCTGGCTCTTAGCTTCATCCTCTGGCTGCAACCCCAAAACAAAATCCTCTCCTGTTCCACAAACTCAACTCAGCAAGTGAGAGAGTCCACTTCTCCAGCGGTTCCAGAAAACCCACAGAAACCAATTTCACTGACCCTAATTGAGGAGATTTGAGTCCTATGCTGGTCCTTGCCATCCTGAACCCAGTCCCCAGAGGGTGGAATGCACAGATGGCTTTAGCCTTTGTCACACACTTGGACTTTGAATTTCATGAAGTAGTCACAGAGCCCCTGGGCAGAGAAGAGACGCACCTCAAAGTGGGACTGGGGTATCATGTTCACAGGAAGAGTAGTAACTAAATGCTGGGGGGGGGGGTTGGGGGAATGAAGCATAACAAATGGCCGCTAGAGTAGAAGTTCAGTTTTTGAGAGTCTGTGTACGTTGTCTGTAACCTGACCAAACCCTTTTCACCTCGTATTATGGAGTTTCTTTCTAAGCCTTAAGCAATGAGCTTTGTTTGGTCACTGGCCATGCAGAGACTTCTGTTTTATTCTTTTGGGCCCACACTGAGTTGAAAAGCAGATTTCTGTCTCCCCCTCATTTGTGAGGATGTTCACCACAGAACAAGATACGGGATCACAAACCACGCTTTGGATTTCTAGAGAAAGCCTCCCGGCTCACTCTGCTGAGTGTTTGCCAAAGTTGCCTCATTAGACCAGCCCCTCCCCAAGTACCCGAACCCCATCCTCCTGGCAGCCACTTTAGAGCAGAAGTTCCCAAGACAGGAATTGTTTAGATGGAAACAATCCTTCTGGAACAGCCTAGGCCTCCCCTGGCATGAACTGAGCACTTATAGTAGGGAAGCCATGTTTTATTTATGTTATTTCCCCAAGACCTCTGGTTAGCTTCTCCATTTGCAATGCAAATCAGAATACAGAAGGTTTTATATATTCTACGTACACTTCTCCATACATCCACGTTCGGTGACAAATGGTAATCTCTTGGCCCGGCAGTCCTAGTGGGATTTGGGGTAATGAAAATACTCACCAATTACAGCTCTAGCTTAACAGACTCACAGTCACCTGAAAAGCTGAGACCAAGCAGCTTCTGAGCCCCCACTTGGGGGGGGGGGCTCAGAAAAGTGACACCATTGATTACATTGTTTGACGAGACAACGTCAATAAGATACCCTAACTTACAGCTCACAACTCAGAAGGGAAGAAATGATCACCGTGAAATCAAGCATCGTTTAGCACGCGAGCTCTTGCTGGTGTTCCAGTAGGCTCCACGCAAAAAAATTCAGAGCTACCTTTGAGGGAGCAAAAAAGGGACCTTGTGTGTCTGTGTCAGGTACTGCCTGAAAGTGGACTGCTTCAGTTTGCCTCGGGGGAGGTGTGCTCTACTAGCCCCTGGCTCACTGTGTGCCCTTCCCATAAGGCATTCCTCAAGCAGCTATACTTTGGAAAAGGGAACTCGAGGGTAAGAGGTTTTAGATGAGTCACTTCATAGAATCCACATGAGTAATAAGAGGATTGGCTCAGAAGCTCACTGATGCACTAGAATTAACAACCCAAATGTAAGAAATTCCGCTCTGCCTTCTGGTCACCCGTGGCCACTGCTCAATCCTAGTATGGTCATTTGTGTTAGGAGAGGCCAGCAGGGGACGACACGCTGGCCACGAGGCAGGGGTCCGTAGTCATACATACATACCTGTGTCCGGAAGACCTGACACAGGTGTGTGTTACCTGTCTCGCCTTCAGCCTGTGATTGGGAACCGTGGTTCTTCTTCCATTCCATCACCAAGATGTTTTCTCAACTTCAGTTGCCTTGCATGATGATTTTCTGTTTCCAAAAATTAGACTCAGGTGTACATAGCGTGATACCCTATGGTCCATGATGACAGGGTAGAAGATGCCTGTCCCGACTGTAGTATAAGCTTTTAGGAAAACAAATTGCTCTTCCCATTTCCCACTGGCTCTCCTCATGGGTGTGCCCTGGAGACACAGGCCTTCAAACACAGCAGGAGCAGTGGGTACAGGGTCATGGCTCAGCTCCAGGTTGTCTGAAAGCCTCTTCTTTGCCCTGGGGAGCAAGGTAGTCAGTATGTTGGACCTAGAGGGCCCCAAGCAGCTCTTCTAAGGCAGACTGTGAAGCATGGCCTCATTCTGGGGAATTCACAACTTTTCAAGATAGAAATCTGTTTGGCAGAAAAGAAGTATTTGTTTTATTTTTGATTTTTAAAGATTTTATTTATTTATTTGACAGAGAGAGAGAGAGAGATCACAAGCAGGCAGAGAGGGAGGGGGAAGCAGGCTCTCCACTGAGCGGAGAGCCCGATGCGGGGCCCGATCCCAGGACCATGAGACCATGACCTGAGCCGAAGGCAGAGGCTTAACCCACTGAGCCACCCAGGCGCCCCAGAACTGTTTGTTTTAAAGTGAAACTTATTTGGTTAATAACTACCTGCTCAGTTACGTTGCTTTCTCTAATTCTGTAAATAAAATTTCCTGCATGATCTCTCCCAGTGATGGATGAAAAGTGGATTTATCTTTTGAGGAATGGATCCTAAGAATATAGCCAAGTCCTCATTTCCTGTTGATAATGGTTGCATCTAATGTTTTCTGGCTATTTTTCCTCCTGAATAATTAGATGATACAGCACACAGAAAGCACCAAAGAGGCATTCATCAGGAGTTGGAGAGATTCAACATGGGTCACTAAGGTGCCATATGTTGGCCTAATTTGAAGAGAAATTCTATAAACTAGGGCCAACATATATTAGAAGTCAGGATGTCTATCTGGGTAATTGGGTTTTTACAAATCCTAAGTTGTCTGCTAGAACATGTCTGGCAGAGAGTCAAAGCAGGAAGTTACACAGGGGTCCGTTTGGTTAAATAACAGAAGTTGATCTAATCACCAATTTGCAGCACCTTTTAAATGAAAGCAAAATATTAGGCTCCTCTGAGAAACCGTATCAGACATTTGGTATTTTTCTCCATCATGTCATCCATACACCCTCTTTTCTTCACAATTATTTCTTTACCCTTTATGTATACTGGGGGGTTGGGGGGGTGGGGAGAGAAAGCTAATGGTGTGCTGTTATATCTTTTTTAATATTGACTACCACGGGTTGGGGGAGGTCAGGGAAGGAAGGTTGAAAATAAAATTCTCCTGATAATATCAGCTTTTTTCAGGTGCTATCAGCTTGAAATAAATAGAGCTCTTAGACCGCCTACACAGCCTTCTTTATGTGAATATTCTTCCATTTTTTTCCCCTGAAATCATAGGACACAATTCTGCTTTCTCAGGAAACACATTGAGTTTAGAGCAAACTATGTAAGAACCAACCACATAAAATCTAGTACAGGTCAATCACTGTAATAATGTGGAAAAGCTAAGGATGCTGCTTTATTTAATCTTATGATTTCTTTAAACCTTTCAAATTCTTTGGAGTTTCTCTGGGTTGTGTAATTTAATAATGAAAAGAAAATACGGTTGTGAAACCTACCTCTTCTCTCTCTCTCTGTCTCTCTCTCTTTATTTCTCTCTGATCTACAGCTTGAAAATTTCTTTTCAGTCCCTTCCCTTCAATTAATGAAAAGTTTCCCACCCCACTCCCATCCTGCCTGGAGCCACCATTGCCATGGTTACCTGGATACCTGTTCTCAAAGAATATGTGTAGGAGCAACTGACAATTTAAACGTCTCAATGTGTTGCACTCAGGAACAGTAATGAGACCATTATGAAACTCCTTGTAGTGAAAATACCATTTATGTTAGAGTCTGAGATTAAAACCTTAATTTGTATTCATTTACTCATTTAAAGAGATAAGGTTGGAGGGGCCGATCTCTGCAGCTAAATAGCAAGCCACTGACATGAAATGCCATCCACCTGAGACAGGTCCTTGAGGCTGCCTCTCCTGGAATGTTGATAAAACCGAGAGAAGAGACAGAATCACCCACCAAACTAATTGGAAGTTGACGGTAAAAGGACAGTGTAACGATGGCGAATTGGGGCAGTAATTGGTCTTCAGTAGTGAATCCATGTGAGGGTCCAGAGAAAAAGATACTAAGGGATATTGTCCTCGTTTTATCTGAAAACATTGTTTCAGTAAGCTTGATTCGGGACCTCTCGTACGGTTCTCTCCCAGTTTCCTCTGGGGATAAACATACTTCCCTCTGAGTTTTAGCTTTCTTGCCATGAAAATTTTTCCCTCTGAGCCAGGGACCTTCACCTCAAGTCTGTTATAAAGAGCTGGGGAGATGATTTGCAAGTAACCTGAACTAGTGAAAATTAGCAAGACCCAAGTGTGCCAATATTGCAGTTTAAAGAAAACAAATTAGAATGGATTAAAAATTAACCCTATAATTTCATTTGTTCTCACAACCTCACAGACTATTTTGACTGGGAGAGAAAGGGGGTAGTTATAGCAAGAACGCTGGGAAATTCAATTAACTTTGGTATTGAGGCTGAAAGTACTGCTTAGTGACTGTGTGTTCAACAGTATGTCCCTGGTTCCTTTTTGCAGATGCATTGTTCTGTGAATTAGTATAGGGCTTTTTATTAAGTAAATCTGATCCCTTGGAAAGAGGAACAGGAAACACACTGAATTTCCCCTTTCACATTCTTAAGCCATATAAATTTTTAGAGTGAGTTAAAAACAAGACAAGGAAATTAAACTCAACTCTATCGAAATCTCTGGATTGCAGATTCATACCATACACACAGACATACACATACACATACACACACACAGTTCTGGATGGGTCAAGGTTTAAAGATAAAAAACCAAATTATGAAAACACTAGATAAAAATGGATTCATGTTTGTTACCTGGAGAACCATGATTTAGAACTTCATAAAGGAGAATCTATTTATAAATAGTCATATATATATATATATATATATATATATATATAAAGTTTTAACTTATATATCTCATTAATAGTTATAATCAGGCCATTGCAGGTGGGAGAAACTAAGAGTCTATTTTTTGTTTTTTTTAATTAACATATAATGTGTTATTTGCTTCAGGGGTACGGGTCTGTGAATCATCAGTCTTACACAATTCACAGCACTCACCATAGCACATACCCTCCCCAATGTCTGTCAACCATCGACCCCATCTCTCCGACCCCCCACCCCTCCAGCAACCCTCACTTTATTTCCTGAGATTAAGAGTCTCTTATGGTTTGTCTCCCTCGCTGGTTTCATCTTCTTTCATTTTTCCCTCCCTTCCCCACACAACCCCCTCCCCTACCTCTCAAATTCCTCATATCAGAGAGATCATATGATAATTGTTTTTCTCTGATTGACTTATTTCACTCTGCATAATATCCTCTAATTCCATCCACATTGTTGCAAATGGCAAGATTTCATTTCTTTTGATGGCTGCATAGTATTCCATTATATATATATGATATACCATATACCATATATATATGTGTGTGTGTGTGTGTGTGTGTGTATATATATATATATATATATATATATATATATATATACCATATCTTCTTTATCCATTCATCTGTTGATGGACATCTAGGTTCTTTCCATAGTTTGGCTATTGTGGGCATTGCTGCTATGAACATTCAGGTGCACATGCCCCTTCGGATCACTGCGTTTGTATCTTTAGGGTAAATACCCAGTGAAACTAGGACTCTAATGCATTATTGGTGAAAGCAAATAATCTTTAGTGGATGAATACTTGGTAATAGAAATGAAAATGTATATTTTCTTCCTACTGAGACACTTTATCTTTAGACATTTATCCTAAAAAGGTAATTGTATAAGTGGAATTTAAAAAAGAGAGAGAGAGTAAAAGAAAGAAAAAACAACCTATCATAGCATCATTTATTACAATTCGTATGACACTAAAGACATCTTTAACTGCTTCTGTCCTTCAGCTTGACTTACCTTGGACAATACAGAAGGAAACCATTTGGTTTGTGTGAGAAACATTTGAAAAGATGTTCACCAAATTTTTAACTTGGTTATTTTTGGTGGTAGAAATGTAGATGATTTTTAATATCTTCTCCATATATTTCTTAATAATTTTATTATTTTAACAAGAAGCATGGATTAGTATTACACTTGGCACAACAATAGAGCTCTTCGGGGTTAAACTGTATCCCCCTAAAAGATATGTTGAAGTCTTAACCAGCAGTACCTCAAAATGTGATCTTATTTGGAAATATGATCTTTGCAGATGTAATCACATTAAAATGAGGTCATACTGAATTACAGTGGGCCCTCATCCAGTATGACTGGTGTCCTTAGAAGGAGAGGAAGGACACACAGTAGGAGGACAGCCATGTAACACTGGAGGCCGAGATTGGAGTGATGAGTCTACAGGATGAGGGATGCCAAAGATTGTTGGCAAACACCAGAAGTTAGAAGAGGCAAAGAAAAATCCTTCCTTAACAGGTTTCAGAGGGAGCATGACCCTGCCAACACCTTGATTTCAACGTTCAGCCTCCAGGACTTTGAGATAATACATTTCTGCTGCTGTAAGCCACCCAGTTTATGGTATTTTGCTCCAGCAGCCCTAGAAAACCAATGCAAAAGCCATTGTAATTTAAAGGAAGAGACTCCATTTACTCTCTGGATGTGGTAAAAAGAAACATCATCTACCTTGCCACACATGGAATCACAAACCCCATTATTAACAGTTCTGCATCCAATTTAGTGATCTGGGAGTTAATGCATGGAACTTAAGAAAAGGAAGACAAAATGTCTTACTTCTTCAGTATTACAGTGGTGGCACAAATGCTCAAGTGGTCTGAATGCACCCCCAGGTAACAGAAGCGTTCTTTTCCAAGGCCCCCAAAGACTTCTTCTGTGAACCATCACCATGAAATATATAGAGATATGTCTCATTGATACACTACTTTAAAGAATTACAGGCCTGCTTATCACAGTTCTCATTTTTTCCTTAACTGTATTAAATATGACTATACCAATGAGCTGAAAGGAAAACTGGGTCCCAAATGTTTTGGCATCTTTTCAGTATCGAAGGTCAACTATATAGCAGTGAGCCAGAATGCATTGTGAACAGACATATGGCATTTGTTTGGGAGAGGAAAGGATGGGAGGAGGAGGGTCTTGTTTTCCAGCTGCCTCCTCAAGTCAGCCTGGATTGCTATAAAACCTTCCTGTGTCTTATTTAGGCTCATAATCATTTTCTTTCTAAGTGATCTTTTGTAATCTCGAGAAGCAAAGACATGATTGCAGGAAACCCATGCCTTCTGACTGTGCTGAGTCTTTGGCAAAGTAAACTTGAGGATCTAATTGCATCAAGAGTGGGTGAACATGCCAGTTCAGGATAGAGTCTAAACACAAGGGCAGAGGAACCAAAGACAAGGCATACTTCCATGGTAAATCTGCAGCTTATGGAGAATGTAGCCCTGGGGCTTAAGTCACTCACATTCTTTTTGGACTAACTGCACTTTAATCAAATTATACCTGTTTGAATGCTCTGATGGTAGAGAATTCAACTGAGCACAGCCCCTTCTATGTGCATAAAGAGCAGGTGTACATGCCTAGTGTGTTTTGGAGGGTAACCAAAAGACCAAGAATTAGTCAAGAACTTGGGCGGCTTCAAATGACAGAAACCCAACTCCAACAGGCTTGTACTAAAAAAAGGAAAGAGTTTTTTTCAGGAAATTAAGGAGTGGAGGTGGTATCCTATCTCTAAGGACTCATCATTAAATGTGTCTGTTCATCACTGTGCTCCCTTTTCACTCTGGTTGTCCCTGTCCGGTGGCCTCATTTTCCCTCCTGCTCACATCCTTCTGCTACATGGTCAGAACAAGTAGGGCTTAGCTCCAGACATGTATTCCCATGGCTCATAAACTAAGATGAAAAACAAGAGAAAAATACTCCTTTTCAGTGTCCACACATAAATAATATCAGAGAAGTTCTGTGATGGTTGGTTTTAGATTAGGTCCCCATACCTGAGTCAGTTACCCTGACCAGGTAGATGGCGTTACTCTACTTAGCCAGGCCTGGATCTGTTGCTGGAGAGCAAGGCAAGGGCAAGGCAGTGGAATTGGCAGCCCTATTGAGACAATGTATGGGAGGAAGATTAAGTTTCCCTAAAGAAGTCAGGGTGCTGTTGTCCAGGAGAAGAAAAAAGTGATGCAAGAAAGACAAACAGTAAATGCCTGCTAGAATATCCAGACATTCCCCAAGTACTGTCCCCCCTCCCTTTGACCTAGGCTTCCATGTTACTTGAAATCCTATGCTTTTAGGTTCCAACTGTCCAATATTAAAGAAAGATAGATTACAGATAACAGAGAGATGACAAGTGTACCAAAATTGCAAAGCTGACGGATGGAATGACAAATCCAAGTGTATAAACAAGTAAAAATTGAGTGTAAAATAAAATTTTTATCTTAACTTAGCTTTGAAATAAGGAAGAATTAGATATCCTTGGAAGTATAAAGGAAAGCTTATTTTTTAGAGCAAGCTATAAGGAAATATAAAGTTATATCCAAAACACATCAAAATATACCCAACTTAAGATTGGGGATAAAAGGGGTGCCTGGGTGGCTCAGTGGGTTAAAGCCTCTGCCTTCGGCTCAGGTCATGATCCCAGGATCCTGGGATCGAGCCCCGCATCGGGCTCTCTGCTTGGCAGGGAGCCTGCTTCCCTTCCTCTCTCTCTGCCTGCCTCTCTGCCTACTTGTGATCTCTGTCTGTCGGGTAAATAAATAAAAAAATCTTTAAAAAAAAAAAGATTGGGGATAAAATATACAAGTAGAATGCGTTCAGTCTACAGTCTTACTTAGTCAAGCAGGAACTGTATGATGGGCCGTTCAAAAACAATGTCTCCTGTGAACTCTGAGCAGACCAGCTCACCATAAAGATATAATCAAAGTGGGGTTGAGGCCACCAAGGCTTCATCTCTCAAGAAATGACTTCATCTATGAAGAATTTTAAATGAGTTGCCAAAAAAAAAAAATAATGTGGATTTGTAGCAGGTATGGTGCTTGGACACAGAGCTGGAGGTTTCCCATTTTAGCCATGCTAAGAATTGAGGTCTAACCTTGACTTCTGATCATCACCCTCCCTCCTTGTTGTAGGACCTGGAACTTGCCTTGCCTGAGCTCAGGACCTCATACTTTGCTGAGATTAATATGACATCAGACAGTGGAGGTCCCCAGACTGTTGCAGAGTTGTGGTGTGCAGTATTTATTTTCTTATTTTTAGTATCAGCATTTGAGAGAAAACTCCAGGTGGTGAAGTTAAATAGCCAATTGGGAATCAAACAACCTTTTCCATACCTTTTAAACAGGGCCTCAGTTGGAGCCAACCCAGCCAGGCCCATTTAGGAAAGGAAAGATTCAGGAGCTCATTCCATAAAAAATGATGTTTCTAAGTCAAGTTAGGTGGTTTTCCATTATCCACATTCACACTATCTACTGAAAAGTTTATTTCTAAAAAACTATAAAACACACTGAACACTAGGAAACAAACCAAGAGTTGCTGGAGGGGAAGTGGGGGATTGGGTAACAGGGTGGCGGGCATTAAGGAGGTCACTTGATGGAATGAGCCCTGGCTGGGTGTTATTTGCAACTGATGAATCACTAAATCCTACCTTCTGAAACAAATAATCACTATATGTTAATTAAATTGAATTTAAATAAAAAATTTTTAACAGTCTAAGTCTAACTAGTATCTGGTTTTCCAGTTTTTGAAAAATTAAAACACAGGGAAAAGAAAAAGGTAACTAAAATCCCTTCATCCAGACAACCCCTGTTAAATTTTGTTATATGTAACAAAATTTATTCCTACATAAATACAGGATGTAAATGTATTTTTCTTTCACAGCAATAATTTTGTCTTAAAGCACATTCTTTATTACCAGAGTTGTAAAACTTAATGTAGTATAAAATGTTTTTCCATGTAAATAAATATTTTCCTACCATTTTAGTCTATTGTATAACTGTAACATTATATATGTTTAATTATATATCACATTACATTATACATTATATATTACATTACATAATGTTATACATAACATTATATGTTTATATATATATATATAATGAAGAATTTAGGATATTCTTTATTTTTTATGGCTATATATAATTTTAGGATGTTACCCTTATAAACCCTTAGGAACTTTTATATTTATTCCCTTAGGTTCAATTCCTAGAGGTACAATTGCTAAGTATTTCCAGAGTCCTTAGGGTTTGGGTGGTGAGACAAGTTGGCATCCAAAATGGGGTAAGAGTGTTCGTCTTTTCTCACACTCTATCAGAGTGCCATTAATTTTTAGAATTTCTGACTATTGGGGGGGTGGGTAGCATCATCACCCTATATCGTCTGTTTAAAGACATGCAGCTTTTCGTATTTGAACATATCTGAAAACAGATTGCATCTTGCCATAGGTAGTGACTCAGCACTGTCTTTCGGTGTAATTGGCAGTGTTTTTCTTCCTCTCTTAGAAGCACGCGAAGGAGCAGCCTGCCCTCTGATCACGGGCATTTTAGATCCAGTGAAATACGGTATTCAGCCTAAGCAATTTTAAGTGTTGGCCCAGCTTCCCTTGCCACCCACCAAGCTTCTGGGACCAGTTGCCCTTGCTAACTACTTACAGCGCGCTCCAACTATGTAAATTCAATTCAACTTTTATTCACGTTACTGGGCATATGGCTCGGGGAATACAGAGACGAATATGACAGTGCTGAGAAAAGCTTAATTAAGAAGGTCACTGCATAAAAACCGTGTAATGAATTTTACCTCAAAACCTTTGTGGAACAAGGCGGGATATAAATAAATAAAAACATTCTACAGAAGCCACGTAGACATCCATCTTGGATCATCTGTCACACCCGTTGCCTGTGTCGACACAGATAATCGGGTGCTCCTTAGAGCTACCTGCCTTTTCTTTCTTTTTTTTTTTTAAAGATTTTATTTATTTGACACAGAGAGAGAGATCACAAGTAGGCAGAGAGGCAGGCAGAGAGAGAGGGGAGGAAGCAGACTCCCCGCTCAGCAGAGAGCCCGATGCCGAGCTTGATCCCAGGACCCTGAGATCATGACCTGAGCTGAAGGCAGAGGCTTAACCCACTGAGCCACCCAGGCGCCCCACTACCTGCCTTTTCTTGAGGCCATTCTCTTCTGGCAAGAACAAGCACTGCTCATTTCACTCAAGGGCTGTCTCTTTGCAGCCAGCTCTTCACCTGGCCACCTCCTTTTCACCTGGCCACCTCTCAGCGCAGAGGCTACCTCCTCTGGGAAGTGGCTCAGGCTCCATCTCTCTTTTCCTCTGTCCCTGCCTTCTGTCTGTGTTGCTTCCACAGTACCTGGTCTGCTTGAAGCCACACATCGTGGTCACCTCTTCCCCTGCCATAAGGAACGCGGGGCATTCCTAGCATTCAAGAGCAGGACTCTGGGAAGACCGTCCCTGGCTCAGCCCGGCTCTGTCCCGTGTTACTGATCTACCCTTGAGCAAGTTACTTGTAATCACTCTTCGATCTCCACTTTCTTATCTACACACGGAAGTTAGTATTGCCTTGTTCAGAAGGTTGTTTTGGAGAATCAACTCTAATAAAACATAGGAAGAACTTGGCACAGGGGCTGGCCATGGGAAAACATTGAGGGGGAAATAAATACCAACTTACTGGCTCTCTGTCACCCCCAGCCGAGTAATGCTCTTCTGGAGTATGGAGGGTGTCCTTCATCTCTGATCCCAGTTGTGTGGTATGGACCAAATTCTCAGCACAGATGTGTTAAAATGCTTATACAGAAAAACTAAGTCCGCAGCCTTAGGAGCAAAAAGAAATTAGGTAATAGACTTCTCTATTTGGCTCAGGAGAGCTTTTCTGCTTTGTGAATGGCCTTCTACAATCTCCCTGTCTATAGAGATGGTTTTGTTAGTTTGAGCCCAGTGATGTGAAAAGCAATCAAAAAGACTATAAGATCTCAAAAGACCAGTCTTGTAAAAAGAAAGAAAGAAAGAAAGAAAGGAAGAAAGAAAGAAAGAAAGAAAGAAAGAAAGAAAGAAAGTTCATAATAATTGTGTAGGGCTGAGTTGGAGTATTTTTTCCCTTGCTTACTGGGATTCTTAAGCCTGCTAGCAAAAACATGGTATCTCATGTATTAGTAACCCTGCATATGGCTATTAGTTTCTTTCATTTACTTCCTGTATCCTTTCAGAGGAAGATGTCATAGTAATTTAAGATCTTATTAGGCAGTATGAATGATCAGGACAGTATGCAAGCAGATGAAAAGAATGACTAAAATGATATTGTATCAAGTGACCCCATTGCTTCTATTGGGGAATCTTTGTTCTCTTGGCACTAGAGATATGACCGGGCCCCTATGAGGAATGTGTAAGTGAGACACATTAAGAAGTGACTCCACCCCAAAACGTCAACACATCTAGCCTGGCTGATGCCAAAAATCATGGCAATAGAGCTCACTTTCTCTGAGATCTCATTCCATGTGGAAATACCATTGTATTTGACCATTGCAGAATGAACAACCATAGCTCCCATTAATTGAATGGTCTGATCTGACACCTGGATACATGTTCAGTCATTTAATTTCCCAAGCAATCCTAGGAAGTAGGTAGATTTCCATTCTATGGACATGGAAAGGGAGGCTACCAAGTGAAGTAACTTGCCCAGGTAGCCGGGGAATATCAGAACTGCAGATCAAACTCAGCAGCATCTGATTCTAAGCCTATGCAGACTTCACAAGTCCGGTCTCACATCGGCATGGCTCTATGATCTGCTCACTCCTCCAGCCATGTTTTCTACCAGACTTCACACCTAAGACACACCATCTTCTTGTAGTTCCTCCAGCATACCACAATGACAACTTTTTTCTTTCCCCCATTGCTCTCTGGCTTAGGCTTTTGGGTCTCTGCTGAAATGTCACTTCCCCAGAAAACTTATTTCCTGAAAGCACAACGCCATCCCCAGATATTATTGGATGGCCCCACCAAGTGCTCTCAGAGTTACTTGGCCATCGCCCATGTCAGTGTGGTTCATGCAGCATAGCTGTGTCTTGTGTAATTCTGTCCTTTGTTGGACTGTGAGTAGCACAAGGATGGGCTACACATTGCTGTGGTTTCTGTTGTGTCTTCAGTGTCTGGGAACTGGTAGAAGTTTAGTACAGAATAATGGAATGAATGATTAAATGCACCGGTGAATCAACAGTAACCGGTAGAGTAGGAATGCATTGCAGTAGGAGAGTGACGATGTCCCGTCTACTTTTCCACACCAAAGATAAGTCCCACCTTCCTCACAATTCTGTATCCAGGCTAGCCCTGCCCATTACCAGTCTGGTTCCCATTAACTACACCTTTCACTCTTAAAAGTTTGTTCTTTTCTCTAATTTCTTTTTTTTTTTTAAATATTTTTATTTATTTATTTGAGAGAGAGGCAGTGAGAGAGAGCCTGAGCGAGGAGAAGGTCAGAGGGAGAAGCAGACTCCCGTGGAGCTGGGAGCCCGATGTGGGACTCGATCCTCGGACTCCAGGATCATGACCTGAGCCGAAGGCAGTCGTCCAAACAACTGAGCCACCCAGGCGTCCCTCTTTTCTCTAATTTCTGATTCAACTTTGAAGAAATAAGATCTAAGTCTCAACTATTTGGTTTTAAAATGTGAGCTATAGCTAAACCTAGAAAATTTGTACATACATTTTTTGAGACCAGAGTCTCTGCCAGTCACCCCCTTATGCGCACGCGCGCACACACACACACACACACACACACACACACACTTTTTATTTTCCCCTCACTTGGGAAAGATTACCTTCTCTGACTCCCCAAACATTCTGTTTGTCACAATAAGCCACATGCTCATAGTGTACGTGTTTCATTTTGCTCCTATCTGGATGTCTGGGAATCTGCCTGAAGGAGAAATTTTGGAACAAAGCAAAATGGTAATTAATAGCATCACAAGTATGGTTGATAGTAGGGGTTTTTTCTTTTATTTTTCCTCAAAAATTAGGTGCCATAACCAAATAGTAATCATACAGAGAATGAAAAACAACAACAGCAACCCTCTCAAATAATTATAAAAAGCCTTTTGATTTTTAAAAGAAATAATTAAGGTGAGGTTGACCTGCTCACTAATCAGAGGGCTGGGTTCCCAGAACACAAGACTTTGTGCTATTCCACTTAACCAAAGAGCAACTTGGGCATTTATCCAAAGTACTCCTCAAGGATCTAATATGTTAATTGAAAAAAAAAATCTTAGGAAATAACTTTACAAGCAAACAATTCATCCAATTAGAAACACATGGGATTATTATCCAGTCCCTTTTGCTTGACATCTCAGCTGCTGAAGCAAAGGATTTTTTTTTTAAACCAGAATTTTTCAAAGTTCAAACAGAATTAGTTACAATTCCAAGGTAGAATAGAATTTGCCTTAATTAAAACAGCATACAATATAATTCCCACGTAGACATTTCAGCATGCTTAATGTTGCTACAGGTAAAGAAACACTGTTTTCTGGGCTCTCCTCCCAATTCTCAAGGCCTCACTCTGACCTCCACAGCTATAATCTCTCTGATGGATGTAGCTTTCTCTACCTACCCTCCTTCCCAAGGTTCTCTTGAGATGCTTCCGTTTGCAGTATCTCTTAACAAGCTCTAGATGGTTAGTTATATTTTCTTATTGCTCTGCAAACGTGCTTGTCACAGTTCACAACTGTGATGGGCACAAAGACACTCTCAGCAGCAGGGAAAGGACTTAGCCACCTGGACCCACTACACACTTCAAGTTCTTCATGGTATCTGTTGTCCCAAGATTTGATATCTTATGTAATTTGATTGATCCCTTAAAACCAAGACAGAAAACCGAGGGGTGGGCTGATAACTTGATAAGCTCTAGAACATGAGAACCTTTGAATTCAAGAATCCCAGTTCCCTGGAGTGGAAACAAATGAGTACACACTAAGGAAGTTCCAAAGACTTTGGAATTCTGAGATTTCTTGGAATTTCTTGGAATTCTGAATTTTCTTTGTATTTATACTGGTTTGATGTATTAACTTTCTTGGATCTATGGATTTCATTTCCATAAAATTTGGAAAAAATGTTCAGCCATTATAATTTTGAATTATTTTTCTGCTCTCTCCCTTTCTGATACTCCAGTTACAATGATATTAAACACTTTGAGTTTATCCTGTAAACTCAGGATAGGTTGTGTGTATTCATTTAGTTTTTATCTCTCTGTGCTTTATTTTTTATAATTTCTATTGCACTGTCATAATGCTCACTGATCTTTTTTCATCTGCATTGTATAACCTGCTGTTAATCCCATCCAGTGAACCTAAAAATAAAGATATGTGCTTTTCATCTCTAGAAAAATGATGTCTTCCATTTCTTCTCTCATTATTTTCAGGTTTTTGTTTGTTACACCCTTGACCGTAGTTAGAATGAGTGTGTTGAAATCCTTCTATTTACTTCCTTATCTGTTATTTCTGTATCTGTTTCTATGAAATGATTTCTCCCCTGGAAAATGCATCAGTTTTTCTACTTTTTTTTTATTAAATATTTTATTTATTTATTTAACAGAGAGAGAGAGAGAGAGAAAGAGATCACAAGTAGGCAGAGAAGCAGGCAGAGAGGAAGGGAAGCAGGCTCCCTGCTGAGCAGAGAGCCCGATGTGGGGCTCGATCCCAGGACCCTGAGACCATGACCTGAGCCAAAGGCAGAGGCTTAACCCACTGAGCCACCCAGGTGCCCCAGTTTTTCTACTTTTTATCTACCATTCTCAGACTTTGGAATCCTGATGCCTAGGGATGGGTGTTGGGAAACAAACCACATTCTTGTTTAATGACCAGACCTGGATGCATTGCTGTTGGTTGGGGAAAAGAATTCAGACGAATCCATTCACACCTGCACTAATGACAGACAAAATTCCCACAGGTATGTGCACACTCATGCACAAGCACATGCACAGAGGTGTGCCCACTGTGCCTTCACACAGCCCTCTTCTAGTCTCCATTGAAGATTTGAGGAAGTAACTTCTTTATTAATCATTAAGATAATTGAGACATGTTTCTCATTTAGAGTCAATTCTCGATTATTCATGAAAGAACAAGCTAAGGTGGGATTAATGAAAACCTACTATAGAGAATTCTTGAACCTCACAATTTCGGTCCTTTCTACCACCTACCTACACTTGCTTTTCCCATACTTGCTAATGAGGAGCTAAAGGCAGCCTGAATGTTTTCTCCAACACCTCTTGCTTACCCTCTGCCAGAGTTGCTAAAAATAATGAAATGCCTCAAAAGACAAGAATTTGAGAAAAAAGGAAGATAGTATCTGAATAAATCCCTGTAGGCAAACAACCACTAAATGTTTGGATTGATGCCATAGGGTACCCTCAACTGGGCTTAGATTAGTCAAGGAAATGCTTTCCATTTAGGAAAGAGAGATGATTGAGAGTAGGTACTATTTCTAGACATTTCCAGAGATGCCATTAGGAGCAAGCATTCTTGCTAAGAAACTTTCTTGAAGCTACAGAGAGGTCAGCAATCCTCTTACCTCCCTTTTCCATTGTGTAGCAGAAGAATAATAAACAGGTTGGTTCTGCATTCAGAAACATTAAGATAGGGAACAAAATCATGCACGCATAAAACAATTTCATCACATTGTCACTTGCCAACGTGTTATTGCAAAAGGATCTGGTTTGAGTTACAGAGATATCACTCTCCTTTCAACTATAGTTATTGAGAAGAGAAATAAAAAAATTATTCTTGGCAAAAGGGGACACAATTTTCAGGCTAGTTTGGCAAGGTCAAATGAACACCAATGAAAATTTATATTCACTCAGCATGTGGGAAGAGTTTTGTGTCTGGAAAAGGACTTAATTATGGTAGAGTAAATAATTGAGTTTTTACAAGTTAAAGTAATAGCATGCAGTGTTTGCTGAGCATTTTTCTGGATGTTTAGTCATACCCAAGGGATTTGTCTCTGCCCTCCAAAGAGAGGGAGGTGGAGAAAGAGTATACAAAAAAGAGTTTTTAGACTAACATGTCAACTGAGAGAAATGAGTGTAGGCGTCAGCAAGAATGAGAACATTTGGGAGCAGGGAACCACAGTATTAGTAAAATTCAAGTATGAACCTTTTCTTCTGAGTTTTTAATTCATATCTCTTTGTCCTCTGAGTTGTTCATTCATATTTACCTTAACCCCACTGCCCTTTGTGTGTGGTGTGTGTGGGAGGAGAGTAGTGGAGAGCAGCAATTACCACCCCGGCCTGGAAAACCTATTCAAGACAGGCTGGTCACTTCCCCTGGAATCCCAGGACTCTGATAATTGCATCTCCCTTCTTCTCCACACCAGTGGATCATTAGAGAATCCCTTTAAAACCACTTTCCTCTTCTCCTCCAAATAATAATAGTAATAAAGGTCCAGAGTTCTTGGTATTATTGAAAGCAATACAGATGCTATTTCCTCTCCCATATTCTCCATGACCAGCCACATCAACTTCTCTTCCAATCATGATCAAGTCAGACCTGCTTCTGTTTTTACACCTGTGCTCTTGATGTACCCCTGTTGTTTATCCAGGAAGATTTTTGCTTGGCTGGCTCCCAACAGGTCAGCTCTCAGTACAAGTGCCCCTTCCTCTGAAGTCTTTTTGGACTACCCAATCTAAAGCGCTCCTCCATTACTGTCTTATCACATAACTCTGTTTCCTTCATACCACTGTTATTATCGGAAAATGTTCACTAGTTTACATGTTTCAAGTTTCTTTCCTGCCTGTAGAACAGTAGCTCTATGAGGCCAGAGTCCAATTTCTACTTCTGCATCTCTAACATCCAGGATAATACCTGAAAGATCATAAGCATTCAAATAATTTTTTTCATTAAAAAAAGTACTAGACACTTATTATTATTATTGTTATTATTATTATTCTTATATTATTCTTTTTATGTACTAGACACTCTTTACATGTTCTTTACATGTGTTATCTTACTTAATCCTTACCCTGAACTATGATAGAGCTACCATCCCTATTTTACAGATAAGAAAGAGCTTAGGCTTAGAGACATGAAATAACTCTTATAAATGGCAGAGCCAAAATATAAGCACAGGTAGTCTGTCTCCAGAGCCCAAGCTTACAGCTGCTACTCATTTTACTTATACATTGTATATACACCTTTTTCGAAGTTTCAGATTGTGCCAAAAAAAAAAAAAGATTTCTGGTTTCCAGTTCCAAATATAAGAAGTTCGGCAGTTGACATTCCATCTTAACAATATGTGAAAAGCTGAATGGACTGAAAAGTCAACAATTCTTCTTGGATCTATAAAAGAGGGGAGGATACAGGATAAACTGCTGCCCCCAGGAGGAGAGACAAGTGACTATAGGGAGTATTGGCTTACTGGAGTAGAGACTCATGAGTGGAAGTAATTTGGGGAACCAGTGTCAGGGTAGGAAAACCTGAACTATAATTGACGAATTGCTGAAGGCTCAATTGGATAGCTCTGAGAGTTAAAATGTCCAAGGGGACCCAGTCATGGAGGGGACGAGTTATAATTTATGAAATTTACCTCTAAGATGTCAACTAGATTCTCATAGTAAATATCAGAGAAAAGTCCCCTTGTTCTTCCAGCAAGGGAGGGGGAAAGGACCCATTTTGAAATATGCCAGAGCACTCAGTTCTCAGCAAGACCTGCCTACTTAGTTAACCAGAGCCCAATCTACTGGGGTTTTATCAGAGCCTAATTGATCTGGGGAAAAGGAAATACCCAGTTCCAGTCATCTCTAGCCTTCCACATGGATGGAGGGAAATATTCAATTCCAGCCCACTCTAGCTATCCTGTTCCATGTAGGAGGCAAGAAACAACTTGAGAAACACTTGTGAAGTTCATAGGCCAGAGGCATAGGCTCACTAAAATGTGAAGACCTAATCATAGGACTGCAGAACACTTCCCTTCCCCTCAAATCTTTCCATAATATTACTAAAGGTTTATTTTTCATAGTTCCTTTTATGTAGTACATCATGCCCAGCTAACAAGAAAAAGTTACAAGGCATACTAAAAGGCGAAAACAAAACAAAACAAAACAAAAAAACCCACACAATTTAAAGAGACAGAGGATGATATGGCAAGACTTGGAATTATCAGACTGGGAATTTAAAACAATGATCATTAATATACTCAGGGCTCTGAAGGATAAAGTAGACAACATTCACAAACAGATGGACAGTGTAAGCAGAGGTGGAAATCCTAAGAGAGAACCACGAAAAAACGCTAGACAGAAAAAACACCATAACATAAATGAAGAATGCCTTTGTTGGGTTTATTAGTAGACTGGGCACAGCTAAGGAAAGATCTCTGAGCTAATGGATGGATCAGTAGAACCCTTGGAAACTGAAAAGCAAAGAAAACAAGACTGAAAAGAAAAACAAAACAAAACAAAACAGAAAAGAATATCCCAGACAACTACAAAAGATGTAACATATGCATAATGGGAATACTAGAAAAAGAATGGAACAGAAGGAATATTTGGAGGAAAAATTACCTTCACCTAAGCATATAATTTTCAATCTACAGAAAATCAAAAATTTTAAAAAATGATTCTGAAAAAAAACAGAGAAAAATAATGTTCTCAATTTCTTGCCTTAAGGACTTCTCAGAACCTTTAATATGCTAATGTACCCCAGGACTTGTCAAGATAAGGATATAATATCCCATTCAATTTTTTTAACCACCCACTCCTCTTTTTCATGAAGATTTTCTTGACATTTCTTTAAACTGTACCCCTGAAGTTTCTTTGGAAATTGTTCCCACATTTAATCTCTGTCTTCAAAAACACCTACTTATACCAGAACCATAGATCTGCCACTGATTCATTCATTCGACTAATGTTTTTTGAATGCCTGTTATGCACCACACACTTCTCTAGAAACTATGAGGTTTCAGTGAAAAAACAAAAATCTCTGTCCATTTTGAGTTACAACATTCCAGAGAGGGGGAGAGATAGATAATAAACCAAACATAAGTAAATTCTGTCATACTGCAGGTGGTGGTATTCTCTGGGGGGAAAAGGTGAATATAGAAAAGAGTGAGAGGATGAGACTGAAAGAAGAGCCAGAAGGATAGCAGTTGAGGGAGAGGCAGATGGAAAGGATGGATGTGCAACTTGAAATAGGGTGCTCAAGGTGGGCTTTATTGAAAAGGTAGTGTTTGAGCCAAACCTTGAAGGGGGTGAGAGAATTAGCCACATGATATCTGAGGTAAGAGTATTTCAGGAAGAGGAATCTGCAAAGGCAAAGTATGTAGAAACCTGGATTAGCATTTTCAAGAAGCATCAAGAGAACAGCATGCCTGGAAAGGAGTAGGAGGCAGTATAAGTGAAAGATGAGATCAGTAACTTAAGGGGGTGGCAGGACATACTGTGTAATGTAAGTCATTGAAAAGCCTTTGGCTTTTCTCCTGAGTGAGATGGGAAGCCACTGCAATGTTTTGAGCAGGGGAGTGACACAATCAGCCTTACTTTTGAAGAGGAATCTTCTGGTCACTATGTTGAGCATAGAATATCAGGGATCAAGGAACACTCTGGATACTATGTTGAATATAGAATATAAAAACCAAAGAAGTAATGAAATCAGATATAATAATACCTGTGATGTTGTGAGAGATGTTAGGGCTTAGACCAGAATGGTAGCAGTGACAGTGTAAGACAGCATAGGGGTTCTGATTTATTTTGAAGGTACAGCCAACAGGATTTCCACATAGTTTGAGAATGAGAAGATTGAGGATGACTTTAATTTTTTGGTCTGAGCATCTGAGAGAATGAATTTAACATCGATCAAGATGGTGAAAACCTCCAAACAAGAAAGTGGAAGAGACTCCAGGAGGTAATCAGGGGTTCATTTTTGGGCATGGTCACTTGGGATGGCCTTCAAACTTCCAAGAAGATACACAAGGAGTTGGAGTCCAAGTAAGAGATTCAGTCTAAAAATATAGATTTGAGAGAGGTCAATAAGTGAATGGAGTTTAGAATCATGAAAATGGAGGAAATCACCAAAGGAATAAGTATGGAGATCCAGAAGAAAAAAAATGAACCAGAGCTGTGCCTGAAGCCCAAAAAGGACATGTTTCTCAGGAAACTAAACCCAAAATCCTTGACTGGAGGGTAGAAGCAGAGCAGGTAGTAGGAAGAACTTTTACAAGTTTCAGCTTCGGGGACTTGAAGAAGGTATGTCTAAGAGGTCTCATCTCCTGAACTTCATAACGGCTGCCTGGAGTTCTGTCTGAGGAAGGTTCTGGGACCATGTCCGGGTAGGAAAGAAATTAATGATGAGTGTTATCTGCTATAGCTGAGAAGTGCTGAGTGAGCCAGGAAGGCAGGATCAGATTTTTACCATTCTTTGCCGAGAGGAAGGGCCACATGACTGGGATAAGCAGCAACTGGTGTTTGGAGAGTTCACTGAAATGCTTTCAACTTATCAAGTCAGTTTACATGGTTTGTAGCAATATCAGTATACAACTTGTTGATGAAATAATTTGGGGTGTAAGAATAATTTTATTTCTCTTGAGCCATTAGTGTATGTTGGGCTTATATGTATAAAATGTGCTCCATGAAAGGAGAATAAGGAAAAAGAAGAGCTGTAATAAGTAGGATGGTCTACATAATTTGTGGACTCAAGGCACAAACGGAAAAAGTCAAAACCCAAGACAGAGGGCAACTTTTAGCTGTGGCTCTGGGAAAAGATTGGGTAAATTCTCTCCCCCAGATGTGACCACACTGCTGGAAGAACTGACAAACACAACCTTTGGAAATCAACCAAAGATACAAAACGATCTGAGAAGTGTTTATGCTTTAAAAACCACTGAGCTTCATGTAGCAAGAGTGGGAATCTGCAAAGTTCTAGCCTGGGGCTTCTCCATCCACCTCCCCGCAGCTTATAGGTTCTGCCAAGGTAGGGACAGCCGTGATGATCAGCAGCCTCGCTGCCAGTGTTGAAGAGACTCGCCCACTTTGGACAGGTGGGCAATGCAAACAGTTAACAAAGCTGTCAGTAGAAATGAGCATCTTGGAGGTCAATGGATAGGGAGAATCATGGGCTCCCCCAGGCACAGGTCACATTCACGGTCAAAGATAGCATGTTCCTGGCTCAGGTTATTTATGTATCCAGTGGGGATTGAGAAGGGCACAAACATTTCACATACTTCTGGTTAATCCTGGGTCTGAGTGCATGAGCATCCAACACTCAAAAGGGCCCAGAAGGAATTAAAACCTCGGAGGTTAAAAAACAGCATGAATTTGAAATGTGCTCCCTTGCCCACAAACATATCCAATAGCAATGGATAGAAGCCTTACTGGTTCGAGGTGTTAGAGCACAGTCGATGTGCAATCATTGGTTGACCACTCAGCTGCACAGACACAGGAATGACCTCTAGCAATCCAGGTTTAAAAATGAAGGATATATATTTAAAACAACAATTTGGCAGAGGAATTAGTGACTGCCAGGGATACAGATTTCATAGATGCACCCAGGCAAGTTATTATTATTTTTATTTCATTTATTTTCAGCGTAACAGAATTCATAGTTTTACACCACACCCAGTGCTCCATGCAATGCATGACCTCCATAATACCCACCACCTGGCTCCCCCAACTTCCCACCCCCGACCCCTTCAAAACCCTCAGGTTGTTTTTCAGAGTCCATAGTCTCTCGTGGTTCATCTCCCCCCTAATTTCCCTCAACTCCCTTCTCTTCTCCATCTCCCCATGTCCTCCGTGTTATTTGTTATGCTCCACAAATAAGTGAAACCATATGATAATTGACTCTCTCTGCTTGACTTATTTCAGTCAGCATAATCTCTTCCAGTCCCGTCCATGTTGCTACAAAAATTGGGTATTCATCCTTTCTGATGGAGGCATAATACTCCTTAGTGTATATGGACCACATCTTCCTTATCCATTCGTCCGTTGAAGGGCATCTTGGTTCTTTCCACAGTTTGGCGACCGTGGCCATTGCTGCTATAAACATTGGGGTACAGATGGCCCTTCTTTTCACCACATCTGTATCTTTGGGGTAAATACCCAGTAGCGCAATTGCAGGGTCATAGGGAAACTCTATTTTTAACTTCTTGAGGAATCTCCACACTGTTCTCCAGAGTGGCTGCACCAACTAGCACCCACCAACAGTGTAAGAGAGTTCCCCTTTCTCCACATCCTCTCCAACACACGTTGTTTCCTGTCTTGCTAATTTAGGCCATTCTAACTGGTGTGAGGTGGTATCTCAATGTGGTTTTAATTTGAATTTCCCTGATGGCTAGTGATGATGAACATTTTTTCATGTGTCTGATTTCTTTTTGTATGTCTTCATTGGAGAAGTGTCTGTTCATGTCTTTTGCCCATTTTTTGATATGATTATCTGTTTTGTGTGTGTTGAGTTTGAGAAGTTCTTTATAGATCCTGGATATCAATGTTTTGTCTGTACTGTCATTTGCAAATATCTTCTCCCATTCCGTGGGTTGCCTCTTTGTTTTGTTGACTGTCTCCTTTGCTGTGCAGAAGCTTTTGATCTTGATGAAGTCCTAAAAGTTCATTTTTGCTTTTGTTTCCTTTGCCTTTGGAGACATATCTTGAAAGAAGTTGCTGTGGCTGATATCAAAAAGGTTACTGCCTATGTTCTCCTCTAGGATTCTGATGGATTCCTGTCTCACGTTGACGTCCTTTATCCATTTTGAGTTTATCTTTGTGTACAGTGTAAGAGAATGGTCGAGTTTCATTCTTCTACATATAGCTGTCCAATTTTCACAGCACCATTTATTGAAGAGACTGTCTTTTTTTCCACTGTATATTTTTTCCTGCTTTGTCAAAGATTATCTGACCATAGAGTTGAGGGTCCATATCTGGGCTCTCTACTCTGTTCCACTGGTCTATGTGTCGGTTTTGATGCCAGTACCGTACTGTCTTGGTGATCAGAGCTTTGTAGTAAAGCTTGAAATCAGGTAATGAGATGCCACCAGTTTTATTTTTGTTTTTCAACATTTCCTTAGCGATTCGGGGTCTCTTCTGATTCCATACAAATTTTAGGATTATTTGCTCCAGCTCTTTGAAAAATACCAGTGGAATTTTGATCGGAATAGCATTAGAAGTATAGATAGCGCTAGGCAGTATAGACATTTTAACAATGTTTATTCTTCCGATCCAAGAACATGGAATGGTCTTCCATCTTTTTATATCTTCTTCAATTTCTTTCATGAGTGTTCTGTAGTTCCTCGAGTACAGATCCTTTACCTCTTTGGTTAGATTTATTCCCAGGTATCTTATGGTTCTTGGTGCTATAGTATATCTTTCTATGAAAGACCCACAGCAAACATCATCCTCAATGGGAAGAAGCTCAGAGCCTTCCCGTTGAGATCAGGAACACGACAAGGATTCCCACTCTCACCACTCTTGTTCAAAATAGTATTAGAAGTCCTAGCAACAGCAATCAGACAACAAAGAGAAATAAAAGGTATCCAAATTGGCAAGGAAGAAGTCAAACTCTCTCTCTTCGCAGATGACGTGATACTTTATATGGAAAACCCAAAAGACTCCACCCCCAAACTACTAGAACTCATACAGCAATTCAGTAACGTGGCAGGATACAAAGTCAATGTACAGAAGTCAGTGGCTTTCTTATACACTAACAATGAAAATACAGAAAGGGAAATTAGAGAATCGATTCCATTTACTATAGCACCAGGCAAGTTATTAAACAAACAAAACACCAGCAACAACAACCTCCAAGGGAAAAAATACCAGAATGAGAGTAGCTGCAGTGTATTAACTAGAATGTTCCATTTTTAAGAAACAATTAAGAGACATGCCAAGAAACAGGAAAATGTGGCTCATACTCGGGTTAAAAAAAAAGTGAATAAAAACCATCATTGTGTTACCAACTATTAGCAGACAAAGGAAGGTTTCAAAGCAACTATTACAAATAGGTTCAAAGTGCTAAAGGAAACTGCGTTCAAAGAATTAAAGGAAAGTGTGACAATAGACCAAAGTAGAGATTCTTAATAAGGACATAAAATTATTAAATGTACCAAGTGGAAATTCTATAGTTGAAAAGTACAATAGCAGTAAAAAAAAAAATAAATCAGTTAAGGGGTTCATCAGCAGGTTTGAGAGTGCAGAAGAAAGAAGCAGTGAATTAGAAATTGGTAGAAATTACCCAATCTGAAGAATAAAGACAAAAATGAACAGAGCCTATGAAACCTGTGGGATAAGATTAAACATAACAACCTCCATGTCATGGGAGTCCCACATGGACAGAGTAGAAAGAGATAGAAAAATTATTCAAAAAGCTAAGAGCCCCAAGCTTCAAAAATTTGATTTTTTAAAAGCATTAATCTACACATCCAAGAAGTTCAAAGAAACCAAAGTATGATAAATATAAATAGATCCACACCTTGACACATCATAGTCAAATTGTGAAAGCCAAAGCCAAAGAGAAAATCTTGAAAGCAGTAAGAAGAAAACAGCTCCTCCTATACAGGCAAACATCGATACAATGAACAGCTGGCTTCTCATCTAAAACCATGGAGGCCAGCAGGCAGTAGAATGACATATTCAGAATGCAGAAAGAAAAATATCTGTCAAACAAGAATTCTGTATCTAACAAAACTGTTCTTCAAAAATGGAGGCAAAATAAAGGCATTCTCAGATAAACAAAGGCCGAGTAAATTTGTCGCTAGCAGATCTGTCTTGTAAGATATACTGAAGGAAGGAAGTCCTTCAAGGAAAAGACAACCAGAAAGCAACACAAATCCACAGGAAGAAATGCAGAGCAGTGCAAATAATAAATAGGTAGGTCAGTATAAAAGACTCCATTAATACATCTTTTTCTCATCTTTCCCCAACTTCTTTAAAAGACATAAGATTTGGGGCGCCTGGGTGGCTCGGTGGGTTAAGCCTCTGCCTTTGGCTCAGGTCATGATCTCAGGGTCCTGGGATCAAGCCCCGCATCGGGCTCTCTGCTCACCAGGGAGCCTGCTTTCCCCTCTCTCTCTCTGCCTGCCTCTCTGCCTGCTTGTGATCTCTCTCTCTCTCTCTCTCTGTCAAATAAATAAATAATAAAAGACATAGGACTTTGTGAAATAATGATGTTAATACCATATTGTTACATTTATAATACGTAGTTTCAATTTATATCACTATAATAGCACAATGGCATCATATTAGAGAAAAGTTTCTAAATTTTCAAATTAATATTCATCTGAGGAGGGCTCTCATAGATTAAAATGCATATTGCAACCCCTAGAGTAGACACTAAGAAAATAACGCAAAAGAAATATAGTAAATCTACAGAATCATGGAAATATAATAAATCCACTAAAATATTTGTTCAACACAAAGGCGGCAGTCAAGGAGGAGCAGATAGCCAAAAAGGACAGGAGATGTATTGGAAATATAAGGCAGGTCTTTGGTAAAATTTCCCCTCGCTTTGCTTTTTTGTGATTTTAGTAAAGAGGGAACTGAAGATCTATAATAAGCAGGATGGTCTACTTAAGATGTGGACCAAAGTCAAGATGAAATGCAGGGTCCCTGTTTGAAAAGTATTAGGAATTTCAAGATGGTGGCAGCATATTGCAAAGAAAAACAAGGGGTCCTTCTGAGCATAGTGCTCTGTGACTGCATGAGTTCCTTACCTATGAAGCTGACCTATGACAAGAAGTTGCCATATCCCATTTTCCTACCCATTTCATAAGCTTCCTTTGGGGACACAGTACCTTCAATTCTAGTCCTTCCCTGTTTTCTTTTCCTTTCCCATCCTTGAATCCCAAATCTCTAGCATTTGGGAAAGGCTCATCCTTCACAATTCAAAGTCCAAGAGATGGGATCCAATCTCTCACATCCACGTGAGGCAGCTGTGACTACACATTGCCACATCTTATTTTGTATTAAAACTTGTGGTTCCCTTACTTGCGCTGACCCAGTGGTCTCCAAGGGCAGTTGTCATTGTTGGCAAAGACAGTCTCCGAAAAGAACATCCTTCCATGTAGCTGATATTCCTGAATTCACCTGACAATCTGTAGTATACAGGGAACCCAGGAAGGGGGCATGGAGCACCATGCGGGGACAAGATGATGGGCCTGTTAGGGTGGCCGTTATCTCGTGGTTTAGCTGTGCAGTGATCTCATCATGTCTTCATAATTAGGCTTTATGACTACCATACTAATAATTGGCAGGAATGCAATTCGCTGTTCTCACACTTGAGAGCACTCTGTGAGATCATGGCCCTAAATCATGCAGGTCAATCCTACTTCGGCTTTGACAGGTAAATTTTGCCTGCTTACAGTTTATGATAAACGGTGGTTTCCTTCAGTCCTTCAGACCATTGTCATACTTGCTGTTCTGGAAAAAAGTAAGTGAATTTGATGGCAAGCCTGAAACAAAGTTGTCACCCATGAATACTATGAGTCTTTTTGGTTTCAAGTCAGAGAAAATCTGGCTCAGAACTGGCTTAATTAAAAAAGGCAATTGTAGACTCTCAGGTAACTGAAAAACCCGGAAATAGTCCAAGCTTTGGAATACATTGTAAGTGGTTGAGTTATAGCAACAAAAACAATTTTGTTTGCTTGTTTTTCTTCTTGATCTTCTGTGGTATCCGCTTAATCCTATGGTTGGATTTCTTTGGAGATCCAGAATGATTTCTCACACCTTCTTGATCCTTCTTAGGCTGTGTAAATGCCCAGCAAGGAGAGAGAGAATTATTTTCCTTAAAGCTTGCTGAGCCGGAAAGCATTGTTTCCAGAAGTCCCAGCAGACATCCCCTTGTCTGTCATTGGCCTGCATCCTATCTTGGGCTGAACTGATCACTGTGAAAAGGCCAGTGGGATGTGCTGATTGGCTTAAAGCAGTTGGGCTTCTACTCTAATGCTGAGAGGGCTGTGCTTCCCCCAAGCACATGGACTGCATAGGAGAGGGAGTTCCCAGATGGAGAGAGAATGCTGTGTGCTGGGAGGGTGAAGGCATCAAAAGTCCATTACCCCCACCAATGGGAAACATTGACTATTGTGAAGTCAGTGACCACCAGGCCCTGAACCCCCCTCCATGTGACTATAGGGCCAGGATGTTGAAGACAGCTGGGAGGAGGTGCTGGGAACACTGGGCTGCCTCCTACCATCTAGCTTGCGGTCCAACATGTGAGTAACACCAATACAAATGAAAAGTCATCGAATGTGCCCAATTGTGAATATCATCCTGGCAGACACTGACTGGGAGGTAGAGTCCTGGAGAGGTGTTTATTTTCTGATGTAAAAAAGGTAAGGGGAGCCTTTCTTGACATTTTTGGATAGCCAGTAGTAATAATAACCTCTATCGTCATGCACCCCTGGGGGAAATCCACAGGAAAGCAGAAACTGCAAAGATTGAACCTTAACTACCAAAGAGAAGAAAGAGTAAATTGATGTTAAGATATTCACTTATTGCACTGACGTTGATCAGCACCTGCTGTGTACTTGGCCCTGACCTAGGCCCTTTACAGGATACATTGAGTTTAGTATAGTGTTTCAGAACACAGGCCTTGGTATGTCTCCAATCTGGAAATGAATCCCGGCTCTGTCATGCCGTCTCTCCAAGCCTCGGCTGCCTCATGTGTTCGATGAGGGAATACCTACCTCTATGGTCCATTATGAATATCAAATAACATAAAATAAATTGGAAAAAAAATAAAGCATTCACCCAGGTGACTGGCACATTTGTAATCACAAGAAATGGCAGGTGTCTTAATCACAATTAAGAGCACTAGGGGTGTTACACTTGAAAGGTCAGTAAGACATGGCTGCTGTTCTTTGGATGCCCATCAAGGAGAGGAGACATGAAATGTATACAGGGGCTGAATGCTGGAGGAGAAATAGGGATAAAATGACAGAAGTTTGCAGGAAGATGGAAGTTTTCTGCGCTGGGATGCAAGAAGCCTCCGTGATGGGCATTTTATTACAAAAGCTAGTGGACTTGTGTTTAACTTTAGGTGACATCTTCTGGGTCTTTTCTCTTATGTCTCTTTAAGAAACCAAATCTTAAGTGTCAGTACAAAGGCTATAAGAGCAAGCGAGGTGAGTAATATTGACACTCGCCTAAGAGTACACTCTCTCCAGAGAGGGCGAGGTGCCAGATGTCTCCATTGCTCTGCCCTGCCTCGTGTGGGAGATGAGACCACATGGCAAAAGGAGTAGCAGCTTTATTCCTGGCTTAGAATGGGGCTATTAGATTATACTCCCATAGGCATTGGGTAATCTGTTTAACTGAGCTCAGTCGTTTGTCTTGTTTGCTGACTACTTAGCAGATGGATTTGTGATTTTGGTAATTACTATATGAACGTTAATAAGACATGATATCTTTTATTAATTACTAGTTTGTGTGGTTTGCTTTTCAAAATAGCAAAAATGAGGTGACTCACAAATATTAACGAGTCACAAGCCTTAGATGTGCAGAATTAGCATTTGGAGGTTATTTGCTCTGGAATGGATGTCCCCTCTTGAATTTTTCACTCAAGAACAAAGACCAGAGCCCCTGTATTGTACTCTGCACCCTAGAAAAGGCTAATTTGGTCTGCTCAGCCAGAAACTACCTAATTTAGAGAAGTGCTCATTTATACCTCTTCCATTTTAATTCTCTCCAAAGAGGCTTTGGTGTTTAAAGGATAAAGTACTTCCAGAGAAGTACTTAAGTTATACCATAAGAATCAATTTCTCATGGAATTAAATGAGATTTGGATCTGATTTTTAAAGGTAAGTGGGTACCGCTGATGTATCCACTCCGCCAACACACACACAGACACACACAGAGCAGAGCATAATAGGGCACAACAGTGAGCCAGAGACTGGGAGCAGATTGGTAGAAGTCTCATCCTGCCCTGTGGCTCTTTCCCCTCCATACACAAAAGCATCAGCAAGCCATTCTGAAAAGCCATTTCCTAGTAGGGACTGGAAGTCCCACAGTTCTGTAGCAAAAAAACCCAGCATCTCCTCCGGGGTAGCTCAGTCGGAAAGTACTTCTGAACAAAGCAATCAGGTGGTGTGTTGTTACTGCCCTCCCTGAAGAACTCTAATGACTCCTAGGAGGGTCCAGTTTCCTCCTTCCGTGCTTTGAACTCCCTGCACGTCCCAGTGTTGACAGCGTCAACAAGCATTTCTTGAGCACACACTGTGTGCCTCTCACTGTATTAGGCTTGGTGAAGTCTTCATAGTGCACGGTGAAGACAGCCCGCGCCTGGAGGGATCGATCACCCATGTCCCTGGTGATTACAGGGGCAGACACGGTGCTGCGCTTTTGTATGAAACTTAAACCAGCAGAAAGACTCAACGGAAGAGTCTGCTCATCTCTCTGTCCAGCTACCTTTTCAGGAACTCAAGTAAATCCTAATAATTATTATAACTTTCATTTATGAAGAGCTGATGTGTGCTACATAGTATGTTAAGCACTTTACATGCATTTTGTCTCTGGCTCTTCACACACACACACACACACACAACCTTTGGTAATTATATTTATAAGCCCATTTTATAGATGTGCAAATTCTTGGCTAACATCAAAAATCACACTGTTATTAACCAGCCATGCAGTGTCAGCGACTGCCATTATATACAAAGTAGAGTGACTTAATTTTGAAAATTAATATTAAATTCAATGGCCAGTTGTTTGTTTGTTTTTTACCTTCTTACAAGCCACAAAATTGGGACTACTGAGCTGTTTCCAACTTTAGAGCTGCTATTCTGGTATAATCTATAAATTAAGCACAGGGCTTTTCACATGACCACATAGCAAGAATCTAGGGATACCAGTTGGCTGCCCATGGGTACCTCTTAACAAACTGTGTCCAGCTGGGACAGGTGAATCTTTCAATGGTGCTTCCTTGAAAAGATGTGTGAAGTGGGCCTGATAGGGGCATCAGTATGGGAGAAAGTGTGGATACTCCATCATGTCTCAACTGGGTGGTCTTTTGCTCTGGCTCTGTCTTTGTTGCCTGGGCAACCTCTCTCAGAATGTGAGAAACTCACTTTCCCTATTTTATGTAGATCTGTGGGAAGAACTAAAAGTTGTAGCTATGGGTTACTTGTTATCCACTACCACCTACAGCTGAGAGATCAAAGCAGTATTTGGGGGGAAGCACACCATTGTGCCCAAGGTGCAGAAAGACTCAGACTCACCCAGCATCTCTCAGGTAGCTTTGAAATCAGATGGGAGAAAGATCACCTCCTTGAATCCCAGAAGTTTTCTATACTCAGTTTTTCTGTAAGAGGAATATGCTATAGTAATTTTCTTTATTTTTCCTGTTAGAGTTGGAGGAAGTTTTGAGAAGGCAATGCTGTGAAATGCGTGCAAACTTGGGTTTGGGAATCAGTCTTGAGTTCAAAGTTGAGCTTCACCATGTGCTAAGTGTATGTCTTTGGGCAAGTTACTTAACCCTTTTTAATCTGTTTCCTCATCTACAAAATGGAAATGGTCAAATATACATCTTGCATATAATTGATTTCCATTTATTTATTCAGGGTCTACTCATGCAACGGGCAATTGGCTCAGTGTGAGGGTAGCAACTGTGATAAGAAGGCTCGGTGCCTGCCAGCCTTCGCAGAGGTTAAATCTACCAGCAAAGGTTCATATCCAACTAGTCACTACAGTTATTGAGTTATAAAAGAGGAAACAATGAATCAGGGGAGCAAACAACAGAGAACCTTATCTAGTTTAGGTGGAATTGGAGACAGGTCTCCCTGAGAGAAAGATATTAAAGATTGGAGGGAAAGTTCAAGTTATCCAGGTGAAGAGTAGAAAAAATACATTTGCAAGGGAATGTATTTAAAAGCCTATAGGCAAGAGAGAGCACAAATACATGGGAAGAATCAGAAGTATCTGAGTACGGGTGAAGCCAAACCATTCACGAGAGGTGCAGAGTACATAAAATGAGGTTGAGAGACACAAAGGTTGGTGGTGCCTTAGAGGGTCTCATAAACTCTGTTAAGGCGTTTGGCCTTTATCCTAAAGGCAATGCAGGGTCCTTAAAGGGTTTTAGTGGGAGTGACACAGGGAGGAGTTGTAAGGATGGGATAAAATAGGGCATACAAATAGGGCTTAGTGAGGTGTTAGCACCTCATCACCCACCCCCCATTCAGTCAGTGGTATGTGCTGTTGGTATCATTCCCAACTTCTTCATTACTCTTAAGATGACCAACTTCAGTTTAAGGGTCGAAGTCTCGCTGTGCTCTGTGGAAAGAGACTTAGGGTGGTTTGTTATGGAGCAAACGTGGTCGTTCTGAAAGGCCTGTAAAACTCTTCTCCACACCATGCAGAAAGAGGTGGGAAGCCCTAAGGCAAATTTCTCTTCATGTATCTTCCTCCTCTTTCTCCACGCCTCTGCCTGCCACCTCCTCGGTGAGTTCTCTTGCAGTGAAGTCATCCTGCTTTCTGGCACTTCTGTCAATTTCATAATGGTTTCTTTGCCGGAGCCTAAATACAAAAAATGCAGGTGGGCCAGATGATATGTTTTCAAGAGAAGGCAGGAGGGCGGAGAGGCGTTCTCTTGCTCACAGTTTGAGAGCACCTGTGAAAAGCACCGGTAGGCTGCAGAGTGACACGGGTCCCTCCGTGCCTGAGATGACTCACTTTTGTTTCGGCCGAGGGGGGATGTCAGATTACTTGGTGCTTTATTTTTAAATAAATACTTTGCATCCTCGGGTAGCAGATACCATGACAGGGCTCAGAAAAAGCTGAGGAAAGGACTGAACATTTTTATGGTCATTAGACTGTCCACTTTCCTTGTCCTCTGATCTGGCTGCATCTAGCTTATAGAGGAAGACTGGGCTGAAGGGCCAAACAGGTTGAAGGTGGTGGTCACTGTGGTATTAGAGGGAATATGGACTGGCAGTCAGGAGACAGATCATTTATTTATTTGTAGCCGTCCTTGTTTGCAAAAGAATGTAAAGAGGCCAAGTCGGTCATGTTTTGAAACTAACTCTGCCATTAACTGTGTGTCCTTGGGAATAACTTTGAACCTCTCTTCAAATTTTTTTTGAAGATTTTATTTATTTATTTATTTATTTATTTATCAGAGAGAGAGATTAGAGCGAGCACAGGCAGCCAGAGTGGCAGGCAGAGGCAGAGAGAGAAGCAGGCTCCCTGCCGAGCAAGGAGCCCGATGTGGGACTCGATCCCAGGACGCTGGGATCATGACCTGAGCCGAAGGGAGCGGCTTGACCCACTGAGCCACCCAGGCGTCCCAACTTTGAACCTCTCTGTAAGTAAGGATTCTTATCTATAAAATGAATTTCTTAATTACACACAGAATAAATGATGGACACCAGTAAGCAGGGATTCTCCTTTCCTTGGCTCTGAGAAATGTCCTACAAGGCATGACTCCACCCTAAGGCACCTACAGGCTTTTGGTGAGAAAAGCACAAACACAGGTAATGACAGTCAGGAGAGCATACACCTCGAAGGATAGCACCAGAAAACAGCATCACTGTTGCTCAGGTGAATGAAGAAAGTCAGCACAGGTAAGCTCTGGAACACAGGCTTGGAATCAGGACAAGTCTGACTTAGAATCCTGGCTCTATCACCTACTGATGTGTGCACTCATTCATTCATTCCAGGTATCTTAGATGCCAATCATATGCCAGGTACTATGTTTGGTGATGGGGGTACAACAGTAACCAGGACATAGAAAGATGGAGAGAAACGACTTACTTTTTTTCCTCTGTCACTCTCTACTGAGTGTATATACTTGTAATCATTGGATTAACTAGCTATATGATGAGATCATACTATACCCTCAGAGAGAGAATGTTCTCTGAGTGTTCGAAACAATAGGTAACATCTGGTTAGAATTTTCTTTTTTATTGTTCTGAGTTGGAAGGAATTTAAATAACTCAAATACAGTTTTAAAATATTAACACTTTGCCTTTTTTTGTTGTGGATCGTGCAGTGTTTGTACCAAATATTTGAGTACCAACTATGGGCCAGATGCAGTACAAAGCACTTCAAAGTGAATAAAGTTATTGATTTCCTTCAGACGTGTTGTACTAATGCACTGTCTTCAAGGAGCTTTCAGTGCGAATCACAGCTCGTCCTAAAGTGAAAGTCATGTGTTTAACTTGTCCGGTTTTTATAAACGACTTCTCTGTCATCCCTGGAAGGACAAGAAGCTTTTAGGGCAATAAGGTCTAAGTTTCCTGAAGACAATTGGATAGCAAAAAGGCATGAGGAAAGAAAGGTGCAGTAAAAGTGTGGAGATGGAGGTTTCCTCGTGTTTGTTTTTGTCCATGGTTTTTAAACACTAGCCAAGAGGAGGCTAGTCTAAGAACTAGGGCAGAGGGGAAGGAATTAATAGAAGTTGATTTTTGCTATAGTAGCTCCGAATATGTAATAATATATGAAACAAATGAAATCGTATCTGGGCAGGAGATAAAGGGCAGTTAATCCATGAGTCACTCATTAAGGAAATGTAACAGTTAGAGCAGAGTCCTTCTTAAAGTCTGCACCTAGATGTGACAGCTAAACTCGGGGTAAGGGGACAGCAGCTTTGCAAAACAGCCTTGATGTCTAGGGTGCTGAAATTTCACAGCGAGGAAACTCTTATGAAGAAGTCCTACCATTGGAGGCGGTATGTGCCCTGTGTGTGTGTGTGTGTGTGTGTGTGTGTGTGTGTAGGAAGGACTGATGGCGTGGGAGAGGGAAAAGGTGCATGAATGAGAGAGAGCTAGGGTTTGCAAAGGGCTGTTCGAAGAATGTTTTCAGTTAAATGCCAGGATAAGCAATTTGGAATTTATTCTGAGCACAAGGGAAGACATTGGAGAATTTTAAGTAGAAGAATGGCATGATCTAATTCATAATTTAAAAAATGTTTTTCTCTAGCTACTTGCAGATTATAGATTTCAAGGGACAAAAATGGAAGCAGGAGACTCAGTAAGAAGGCCATGCCTTAGACCAGAGGAGAGGCAGTGCAGATAGATAAAGACATATTTGAGAGTTATTTAGAAAGCACATTTGCTGGATTTGCTGATAAAAGACATTTGGAGGAAAGGAAGAAGGAAAGAAAAAAACACATTGGATTTTAGCTTCAGAATGCATGCATTTTGACTGGGACATCCAGATGGGGATGGTTTGTGTGGAAGCCACTGTTGATTCTAAGGCAGAGAGTGGTAGGCTAGTTAGCGAGATACGTGTGAGCTAGGGGGCACTTCAAGTCCCTGGGCACAAAATTGTACCACACATGATGGGTCAACAGCTAATAGGGCTCTTTGGCACTCCTAGTTGGGGTGCCAGATCTGCTTCCTACATCATCATGTAGCCAAAGAAGATGGCTGTGCTCATAAAACCAGTCCTATAATATTCATTCACTAGCACATGACCCACTGATGTTTCATGCTTAATTTAGGGCCAAGCTGGCCAGCAACATATTTTTGCAACAATAGTGGTTTCATTACTTCCTTTGGACACCTCATTTGTTCCCACATTGAAGTACTTTGTTTAGCAGGTTGTGCCATGAGATCAAATTTAGAGATAGTTGTGCACACACCCTAGAATTGGACGTCACCAGAGATGAGAAATGGTGCCCAGGAAAACATACGGACCATTAGCTTTTGGATGTGACCTTTACATAGATTGTAATAAGGTACCAGGATGCGGTCCAGTGGGACAGTTGTGTAAACTGTCACCTCTCCCCAAGCACTGCTTCCAACAGCCCTCATGGATGGTTTCTGAACTCAATTTACACAAGCTTGACAAATGAAAACCATGCAGCTTTTTTGCATTTCATCTTGCTTTCTTGCTCGTGATAGAAGGCCTTCTTTAGGGGAAAGGGAAAATATACTGCAATAAATCTTTAAAAGTATTGTAACATTCAAAATGTCAATATTGATTCGAAATGATTGCATCATTTTCTGAAATAATGATTTGTGTGAGGAATGTCATGAATTCTAATTAATTTACATATGCGTTAAAGTCCACTTTCGAAGAAACCCTCTTTTCCAAACATTAGAAATTAAATATTTATACTTGTCGTGATTTCATACATACATACTTAATATTTCCTCTCAAACCCACCTGCTCTCCACTGTATGTCATATTCTCTGCTGATTCTTTATAACCCATAGATTTGGAGTTGGGTTAGCCCCAGCGAAAAATCCTAGGGAAGATCACACAATTGGCAAGTAGAAAGCATCAGCTAGTTCCATTTCAGCAGAACACAGGAGATAATTTGAATTTAAATCGTCCCATTGTTTTTAAGGATCTCTCCTTACAGTTTAATCCATTAAAGGATTTAAGAGTTTAGCTTTTAGTCCTTGAACTTGAATTCTCGACCAGTAACCAAAATATATGTATTATGTTTATTTGAGATTATGGTCAAGTTCCTGAAATCCAATTCAGTTTCATCTTTTCAAATTAGAGATAATCATATAAGTCAAGAACCATGTCTTATAGGGTCTTTATGGGTAATGGTAACTAGGAGATCAGGAAACTGAGGGAGTTGTTTAATGTGAAAGATACAAAAAAATATGGAAAACCGGGAAATAAAAAAGAGAGGCCTAGTATGCAGAGAAAATTTTTGTCTTCCTGGAAATACATAGTGGACTCTATTTCTTTCCATTCATACTAAACAGAGAAATTCCTTTAATTTTTCTGTCTTGGGTAGAGGGGTAATTTGAAAGTTTGTTGTAAGATAACCAGTCACAGTAGTTATGGGAGACGATAGTAAGCCTTGGGAATCCTCCCTATCTTTCTCAAGTACAGGGCTTCCCCTCCGGTCACATGTGGAGAACACCTTTTCCAAAATTCCCATTCTTTCCCTCTGCTATCCCCCATCAGCCTAGTAATGATAACACGTATTTGTTTAGCCTGTTTTTGGTGTTAAGTACTTGGCTCCCTTTGCACTTCTGAGCTCATAGCAAATAGACACTTCTAGCCAACTAAAAATTCAGTCTTGCCTCCAAAATATGTTACCCTTATGACCAGACAGTCTCCACACAACTACATTTCAAGAATGGCCGAATGAAGCATTAGACAGGGATCTACCTACTAAGTTGAGCATATGGTATTTTCAACAACATTTCCTGCATGTTGGATGGAAGTCCTTAGACAGATAGGATTTTTACATGCCAGTATGTAATCTCCCAAAGAGCGTGGCACTCATCTGCCTTTTTTCCTACACTATTTCCATACCAAGGCATCATGATACTCAGCACACAGCAGGGACTTACTAAGTGTTGGGTACGAGTAAGTAAGTGAATGAATGTATGAATGAATGAATGAATGAATGAACAAATGAATAAGTGAATGTTGAAGGAACGGAAAAAATTGTGTACTAGGTCCCTCTTGGCAAATGTGCAGAATGCCTCGTCATCCTTCCTCTACTCTTGCTCTCAATCATTGAGAAGACTGGCTTCCTCCCCTTTCCTCTTCATTGTATAACTCCCATTCATTCTTCAGGTGTTAGCTCAGAGTCACTTCATTCAGGCAGGGACCCCTGGTTCCTCAAAGGAGAAAACCATACTCCTTAGGGTATCCTATACCTCTCATAGGAAACTGACTTAAATCAGTTACTTAAATACATTACTTAAATCAGAGCTCGGTGCAGTAGTTTGCCCTCCCCGTGCTGTGCTGAAACAACCCTCAGTGCAGAGTGTGTGCCTGTATTCACTGTGTATACCCTGCCAGATTTTGTGTGCTTCCTGTTCTAGATGCTCAGCAAACGCTTGTTAACTAATATATATGCAAAGAAGGTGACTGCCTATGGACGAGAATAGGACCCAAGTGTGGCCATGTAGAAAGAAGAATCCTTTGGGCTCACTATGAGGAAAACAAGCAATAAGAATCTATTATACTGTAACTTACAATAGGAAATAGATACATTTGGTCTTCATCCCTGTCTCTGGCACAGAGCTCCTGAAAACCTTGGAGTTGCCTGAGCAATGAGAGCCATAAATATGTCTTTTGTTGCATAAAGAGGTGACTTTTGGAGAATATCCAAGTCTGGGAGCTGGTTGCCAGTTTAGCCAAGCATGTTCCTGGAGGGTTAGAACTTCTGGTGGCACCCAACCTCCGGGGAGGGGAGAGCAACTCAAAGTTGAATTCAATCACCAGTGGCCAGTGATTTAATCAATGATGCTTATGTAATGAAGCGTCCATAAAACCTCCAAAAGACAGGGTTTGGGGTGCTTCCTGCTAGGTGAACACATGGAGCTTTGGGGAGACTGGTACCCTCAGAGAGGGCGCGGGAGCTCTGAGCCCTTTTCTCATGCCTTTGCCTAGTTCATCTCTTCCATCTGGCTGTTCCTAACTTGTATTCTTTCATAATAAGCTGGTAATGTACTAAGGAAAATGTTTCTCAGAGTTCTGTGAGCCACCCCAGCAAACTAATCAAATGTGAGGGAACCTCCAATCTATATGGTAGATAGTATCAGAATTGAGTTGAATTGTAGCACAGCCAGCTGGTGTCCAAGCATTACTTCATAGAGAAACCACTCCTCCACATTGGAACTCGTCCCACAGCCTTTTAGAGCTGTTAATACAAAAGGCGCTAGTCTTCCATGTGAGCGCTTGTATACCCTGTGCCTAACTGAGGATAGTCTTAATAAGGAGGGAACAGTGGTAGTATTATTTTTATATCAATCACTAAACATCCATTGATTATAAATTACTGTGCTGAGGACAAGTTGCCAATGAAAGCAGAAAGGGTTCCTGCCCTCTTGGAGTTGAACATCTAGTGGGAGAGAGAGATGGTAATTAGATAAACAGATAAATGTGTAAGAACCAACTGTGATTTATTTGAAACACCAAGAAAATGTCTGACAGATCTGTATTAAGCCCTAAGGAAATGATGGAGTGTAGAAGGGGGTTAACTATGTGAAAAAGGATGCTACAGCATTTTTAGATGAGGAATAGTCTGTGCAAAGGTCCTGTGGCAGACAGAGGGAGATGAGCATGGTGTATTCAAGAACCTGAAAGAAGACAAGTGTGATTGATGTGCAGAGGTTTTCAGGAAGATTATTAGAAGATAAAGCTGGAAGATTATTAGAAAATAAAGCTGGAGAGGTATGCAGGGACCGGAACATTCTGGGTTTGGGGGACGTGTTAATGATTTTCTACTTTATTCTGAAAAGAGCCTAAGAAACAACTGAAAAGCTAGGTGTAACACAATCAAATTGCATAATACAACATTATTGTTTTAGTCTGCTTGGGCTACCATAATTAGGTGGCTTAAATAATAGAAATTTGTTTGTCACAGTTCTGGAGGCTGAAAGTCCCCAAGATAAGGGTGCTAGGATGATCAGGTTCTGGTGAGAGCCCTTTTCCTGGCTCGCACAGAGCTACCTTTTTGCTGTGTGCTCAGATTCTTATAATGATACTAACCCCATCATGGGGAACCCACTCACATGGCCTCATCTAATCCCAATCACGTCTCGAAGTCCCTACCTCCAAATACTGTCATGCTGGGTGTTAGGGCTTTAACATATGAATGGGGGCAGGGGACAATTGAGTCCATAACAGTAATATACTATTAATAGCAACATCATTGAACATTGATTGATGCTTCCTATGGGCCAGGCAATATGTTTAAAGTATGAATTATTTCATTTCCTCCTCAGTAGACCACCATGAGGAAGGTTTCTCGTGCCAGCACATTTTAGCAGATAAAGCAGGGGATGTTCTGAGATCAAAGCCAGGACTGGAGTGAAGCAAACTACGAGCCTATAGCACAGAAGTTAAGGAAGAAGGGACTCACTCACAGGCCATGCCACAACCCTGAGAGGCAACACCTTACACCTTACATTTTGTGCACTTTGAGACAATTCACTTGTCTCAAATCTGGGTCAAGTAAACTATCCTGGGTTACTTGGAAGTTCATAAATAATCAAAGCAGGTTTCAAATCCAGGGCCAGAGAGCTCTTTAAGAGGTTTTCTGTCTCTAGAATTTTCTGAATTTCCAAATGAACACTCTGCTGCCCACCTCATTGTTGACCTCCCATAAAAATGAAATTATTTGCCATGAAAGATTAAATTTCATATTAGGTTTCGAAGTGTAAATAGCTCGACTCGGCTGAAATGAATTCAGAAAATGAAAACTGATAAAATATAGTATTCACCCCATGGAAGGGACTGTCTCAACATTATTCAGGAGATGAGAAAGAATGAGTCAAATATTTAAAAAGTAAACAGGTTTTCTCGTTAATTCTAAGCCAACAAAATGAAAATTAAATCTTCTAGCTGCAATTAGATAAATGGATGTCAATCAGATATGAAACTGCTAACGAAATTAGCCATGGGGTAGTCCTTAATCTGTTTGGGCTTTTTTTGTGGGATGGTATAAATGTAATCTGTTATCAGCACAGGTATGATTGAATTATTAATAATATTGTGCAAGGCCACCTAGAAACCAGAGCTGGGGGACTCTTAAATCTATTCTAATTGAAACAGAGAATCAGCAGACTGGAAAAGACCCTGACTCTTCTCGAGATGTGTCACAGTATGTGACACAGAGAACACGTGGGGTTTGCAATGCAGTGGCAGCTGCAAGCTGACCTTTTGGCAAATTTAATCTGCAAATGGGTTCCTGCTTAAGATCGTTAATGCCTTCTATTATTCAGGAGGCTTCCTTCTATATTTTGGAAAGGCAAGTTAAAAGTATTTCATGCAAGGGTGTTACGCAGATTGTCTAATGAACAGGAAGATTATGGATGCAAATAAATCAGGTTATGGATGCAAATAAATGAAAGGTTTTACTGACCTCTTGAGAGGATAGTAATACATGCATAATTGTGAGGAAAATGCTCCCAGACCATCATGATAAGAAAAGGGTCACACTGTCATTCCTTGAAGCATATTGAGGTTAGAATAAAAATCCAGGAACACCCAAGAAGCTAAGGAACTGAACTCCAGAACTGCTTGACTTAATACTAAGTTGCTCCCTTTCTCCTCTGATTTCGATGGGGGTAGGATATTATACCCTGGGAGGAGGGATGAGGTCCTCAAGGGACCCCAAGTAAGTCACTTAATCTCTCAGTGTAAATTTCAATTGTGGGAATAGTTGGTGGTTAGAAACAGTTGGGGTCACTGACCGTGCTTCTTTCTGTGACCTCCCACCGCCCTCTCTTAACCCCCGAGGGAACTCCTCTTCCACTATTGCTTCTCCATGAACCATCTGCCTTTTCTTGGGTGACTATCTCTAGGAGCTGTACAAAAGGATCTTAAAGTAAACCTAAAAGGTCAAGAGCATGAGTTTTACGTTGAGGGGAGCATGGAATGAAACGCCCAGACTGGTACCTACTAGTATCTGCCCTCGGGCAAATCCCTCCATACTCAGGTTATCAGTGTCTTCTCCTACAGTGTGGAAACAATAGTATGAATCTTGAAGGGCAGAGATCTCTAAACTTGCTTACTTCCCAGAGCCCTATTGTTGTAGTAATTCTTTCACAGATCCCCTAGGCCAAAAAAGTATCTAACAGTATCTCTGTTAAGTAGCTCCAAACAACTTAATACATATTTTCATCCAGATAAGCAAGTAGAATTTTGAAAAAATAAATATAATTTAGGAGGAAAAATTTAATTTGTAAGTCATCACAAGTACCTGTTGAGCACTGAAAAATTTCCTCAAACTTGGCACCAGATTTGTGCTTCCATATTAATTTTCAAACCGTAGTTATTTTGAAACAGCCATCACTGAAAACTAAGCTTTGCAGCAATGTGACATATAGCACAATCTAATGTTGAAACTCTGATATACCTCATGCTAATGGTTTGTATGGCATCTGACAGGTGTGTTTCCTTCAAGAGTGTGGTATGTGCCACATCACCCCTGGGAGTTCGCTGTGGTTTCCAAGGTATCTCATGTCACTTTGGGTGCCACGGTTTGGGGGATCATATAATTTGATTTTAGAGGACAAAATATGGGAATGTATATAAAGAGCTTGACTTCTGGGCATGTTCGTGGCTTAAAATGTATAGTTACCATAGCCCACCAACTCACTGATACAAAAACGCATCTTTGTTTATTGATTTTAACTTCCGCTTCTGCTGATATCAGAAGATGTAGTCTTGCCACTTCATGGTAATGCAATGACTTTCATATTTAAACTGATAATTTAAGATCTAAACAATCAATTTCACACATACCCAACCGCCTGTACCTTTCCCTTTCCCTATCAGAATGGAGTCCCTGTTCCATCCTCTGTCCACATGGGAATCAGCTAAGGAGTATTTACTTTTTCTGCCATCCCATATGGGCCTCTATCCCTGTGGTGCCGCCTTCCAGATATAACTCATCCTGTCCCTACTCCAGATGGCACTAATCTTATCCCCATGAGGCATAAAGCATCAAGTCCTTCCCAGGTGTTACTCATTTTATCCTTGACTCCAGGTGTAAACTCATTTTGTACCACCCCACAAGAGTAATTTATTTCTCCCTTCTCCTGAAGTAATTCATCTTGACTTCCTGATGGTGTCCTTTGATGTGTATTATATATTTTTTATTTTATTCTATTGTAAAATATGAATATTTTATTTTATTCTGTGTATTTTTTATTTTATTTTATTTTATTTTATTTTATAAAATTTGCTAGTTTTAAGTGTATAGTTCAATCAGTTTTGACGAGGGCATACAGTCTTATAACCATTCCCACAATCATTATACCAAATAATGCTGTCCAATAGAAATATAATGTAAACCATATAATTTCATTTAAATTTTCTGGTCTACCTTTTTTAAAAAGTTGGAAAAAAATGAGTAAATTAATTATAATAATAAATTATATAATAATAAAACATATTAAACTCAATATATATCCAATATTATTTTGACATGTAATCATTTAAAAATATATCAACAAGATATTTTACATCTTTTTTCACATTAATTCTTTGAAATTCATTGTGTATTTTACCCTTACAGGATATCACAATTCAGATACAAAATTTTCATCAAAAATGCATGATTTGTATTTAGATTTTATAAGATTCACAGTCCAAAAAAAAGGATTAAAAGACCCAATTTGCTCCAAACATATTTAAAGTTATCCACTGTAACTTTTCATTTCATTTATATTTAATTTAAATTATTTATAATGAAAAATCCAGTCCCTTGGTCATCTGAACCATATGTCAGGCACTCAGCAGTCATGTGTGGCTAGGGGCTACCATATTGGACAGCACAGAAAATATTTCCATTACCCCAAAAAGTTATGTTCTGCTCTTTTGAAATCAACCCTTTCTTCCCACCATCTGGCACTAGGAACCAACGATCTGCCATTTGTCACTGTAGTTTGTCTTTTGTAGAGTATCGCATTCGTGGAATCATACAGCATACAGCCTTTCATTTTGCAATTCTTTCAATTACCATGTGTGTCTAGGTTAGGCTCATCAGTGGTTACTTCCATTTAGTCGTTGCCTAGTAAGTAGTATATTGTGTAGGACTGTGGCATTTATCAGTTGGTAGACGTTTGGGTTGTTCCAATCTTTGGCTATTATGAATAAAGTTGTTAGGAACATTCAAATACAACTATTTGTGTGGACATACGTTTTTATTTCCCCTGAATAATGTCTATGAGTGGACCGAATAGTGCGTGTATATAGGAAACTATCAAATATATTTTCCAGAGTGTGATTTTGCACTCCCACCATTCTTTTTTTTTTTTTTTTTTTAGATTTTATTTATTTATTTGGCAGACAGAGATCACAAGTAGGCAGAGAGGCAGGCAGAGAGAGAGGGGGAAGCAGGCTCCCCGCCGAGCAGAGAGCCCGATGCGAGGCTCAATCCCAGGACCCTGGGACCATGACCTGAGCCGAAGGCAGAGGCTTTAACCCACTGAGCCACCCAGGCACCCCAACATTCCCGCCATTCTTGCAGGAGCTTGACAATTGCTCCACATCCTCACCAACACTTGATAACCTTTCGCCGTCGCACTTCTCACAGGTATACAGTGCTCCTCATTATGGCTTGAATTTGCATTTCCCTACTGACTAATAGTGTTCAGCACTATTAGTGTTCGAACATTTGCCATTTGTACATTTTCTTTAGGTAAGTATCCTCAACTATTTTGTCCTCATCTTATCAGCTTGTCTTTTATCATTGGGTGGTGAAGAGTTGTTTTAGACAAGCTGGGTAGAAGTTCTTTATCAAGTATGTTTAATTTATGTTTTCTCCCAGTCCTGGCTTAGGTGTGACTTTTTTCTATTTCCTGACATTGATGTTATTTTCTGTCACTGGTGAATGTGGTCATGCAGTATCTTCAGCCCAATGTTCACACACTCATTTAACTCTTGGCAAATTTGGGTCTACCAACACGTTCTTAGCTGTTTTTGCTTTTCTCTCAGGAAGCCATGGGAACTTCCAGCATTCTCTTTCACCTGATGCTGGGATTGCAGGACTCCAAGCAGATGTACTCAGCAGTCTACATGAACAATTGTCACAACTGTCACTCAGGCCCCATAGTTGTTAGACGTGAGGTTTCTCCATCTCCAGAAAGTTTACAACCTCATGGCTATCCTTTAGAACTTGAGGCACCAGTCCCCACTCTTGTCTGTGAGATTTTCCATAATCTGTGATTTCTACCACTCTATCTGCCTTGCTCAGGACTGAATTAATGAGCCTTATCATAAATTCAGGGGACATACAATCTGTAGACTCGCCCATCTGATCTTCATGCTTCCTGCCACTTGGTCAGACTTTGGTTTCCTTTCATAATAATGCTCTTATGCAATCGGCTTGCATTCTTCCCTTTTTTTCCTTCCTCATAGAATATATGCCAAGCTTTCAATCTGGCAGGCATTGGTACTCAGTATTTAAAGCCAAGCTTTTGATCTTCAAAAGTCCTTTTTATTCCCCTCCCGGGCACCAGACTCTAAGATTAAGATCCCTGCCATAAGTTGTAAAAGTGTAGTTAGAAACTAATAAAGAATAGAACGCTTGGGTCTTTTTGGGTCTGACTTCTTTGGTTCTGGGGTGAGTACACAGAGAGGGCTACCTCTAACGCCTGAATGATGGGTCTAAGGAAGAGTGAGAGAGAGTCATCACATACCCCACACCCCCGCAGTTCTACAAAATATTATCCTACTGCTGTTGGCTCTCAGTAGGTAAGAAATTCTCTAAGAGGATCGTCCCTGTGGAGATAAGATCACTAATGACTCAGAAGCTGAAAAGCCAGAGCACGTTTGGAAAATGACAATAAAAATGATTGTTATGTTGATGATGGTAATGGCAGAATTTCCCTGTTGTTACACGTTTACGTGTACCAATTCTGGCTCAAGCATTTTGGTTTTATTAGCCTACAAGGTATTTAATTATTATTTCCATTTTGCTATTGAAGAAACTCAGGATTCTGATGTAACTTTAACTTTCCTGAGGTCAAAAAAAAAAAAACTTTCAGCACCTCCAGGCCAATCTGACTTTAAAGCATATATTCCTAACCATTAGGACTGTGGTTCTCCAGTGATTTGAGGATACTTTTGCAACCCTAAAAATTATTGAGGACCCCAAAGGTCCTTAATTTATGTGGGCAATTGCCTTCTTCTATTTACTTTATTAGAAATTAAGAAATAGATTTTAGAAATATTTAGTAATTCATTTTTAAAAAGCAATAAAAATCCATTGTATATTAATAGCCACAACATACTTTTATGAAAAATTACTATATTTTTAAACAAAATGTTAGTAAGAAGAACAGTATTGTTGTATATTTTTTATAAATCTCTGTAATGTCTGGTTCATAGAGGACAGCTGGGTTCTCATATATGCTTCTGTATTCAGTCTGCTGTGATATCACCCATCATGTAGCCTCTGAAAAACTCCACTGAATACTCATGAGAATATGAAAAATGGACTAACTTACAAGTATTATGAAAACAGTTTTGATTTGTTGACCCCCCCAAAGGGGTTTCAGGGAGCCCTAAGGGTGCTTAGACTACAATTTGAGAATTGCTGCATTCAGATAATTACAAATGTATTAATTCTAGTGTAGCAAAAATGTATTACATGAAGAAGTGGGTAACGAATGGGGAAGTGTAGATTAGGACAAGACCCTGAGAGGGTGATGACCAAATTAAGGAGTTGAGATGTCATTCTGAAAGTATTGAAATACCATCAGTCTGTCAATATAATGGGTAGGATGGATTGGAAAGAGTATAGGCAACCAGTAAGAACACTATGAAGAGGCAGAGGATCTAGACCTCTTAGGGTCTAGATCATTTATGAAATTTATGAAAAATTTATGAAAATTTATGAAAAATAAATGTATTAATTTGTATAAAATGCACAGAACAAAGCCTGCTCTATAGTAAGCACTGTTAGAAGTAATTGTAATAGTTGTCGTTGTAGCAATAGTGCTATCCCTTTGGTTACTAATATTACAGGACCAGTGATAAAAGCCAGAACTAGGCAGAATTAGACATTCTGCAGTAGGATGTAGTTTGTTAATAGGATGTAGTTGCTGAATGGATGTTGGGGTGAGGAAATTGAAAATGTAAAGGTAGTGATATTTTGCTCTTTGACTACTCTAGGGACCCAGGAAGTATTTGGACAAAGAGTTGATCCTCAGTAGGTATTTGAAGGGACTAGAGGGAGAGGAGAGCCATGGAAAGAGATGAAGACTTTGGGGCAAGGAAGGTGATGTCTGTTGGTTTTGGTATCATGTAGTAGCATGTAGTAAAGTATCTAGCAAGTATCATGTAGTAAAGTATCATGCTTGTGGAACACACACATGATGAGGTCCTTAAGTAGATAAAACACAGAGCCATACACAAGTTCATGTCGCTGCTGTGCTTTAAGCTCTTCAAAGGGTTTTCAACACAGCTTGAATTTTATTCTAATTTCCTACAATAGCCTTACAGGCCCAGTGTGTTAATGGTTCTAATTACCTTTCTAGTATCATCTTGGTCCATCCTCCCTTTTCATTACTTTGGTCCAATATTTCAGTACCTTGAGCCCCCAAACTGTTCCCCACCTCGGGGGTATTTACACCACGGTTCCCTGTTTTGTGAAACCTGCTCCTTCCTGCTCAAGAGCCTTTCTCAGATCTTGCCATCCAAGCAAGTCTCCCTCCCCCTTGCATTCTTTTCTCTCACCAAATCCTCTTTATTATCTTCACAGACAGCGTTTCATGACGACAGAGACTTTCTATTTCATTCATCATCATTGGCATAGTGCCTAGGGAAGGTCCTCGGATATAATGCATATTTGTTTCATGAGTGAATAAATGGGATTCAGGAAATAGGCTGAAATAGAAAACGAGCATTAAAGTGTAGGGGAAATCTGTGCTTGGGTTTGAATTTGTTTGATATTTTAAGTTAGCATCATTAAGCCAGCCATCTTTAACGAGAGTTTCTCCATTGCATTTGACTTGAAATTGGATGTACCTCAATCTGTGAAACCTCTTCAGTTGTATTTACCCTTTGAAAGTTGCCAAGGTAGTAACAATGACATAACGCTCCTTTACATAGGCTTACCTATGCTCTAAAGTCCCAGTAATGGATGACTCTCCTTACTTCTACACCATGTCAGCTAGTCCGCCTTTGTATGTTCAAAGGCCTGGTGCTGTGACATCTGGGTGGCTCAGTCAGTTCAGTGGCTGACCCTTGATCTCAGCTTAGGTTTCCATCTCAGTGTCATGAGTTCAAGCCCTGCATTGGGCTCCACACTGGGCGTGGAACCTACTTTTTAAAAAATAATAAAAATAAACTAAAAAGTCAAAGGCCTAGTGATATAGTCTAGAAAAAGAGTAGCAGATTGACTTAGGTGTAATTTCTGACTTTGCCGCTTTTTCACTGGGTTGACCTGTTAAGCAGATCTCCTCTGGGAATGGTGAAATAATACTACCCTTAAAGTTTTCCTGATATTTCTAGTAAAGTATCTAGCAAAAAATGAGATAGCTCAATAAATTTTAGTTTTCCCAGTCATTCAGGCACTCAATTGATAGTATAGAATTCTTATTTGAAAAGCATTTTCTCTTGGAATTTTGAAGTTGTTGTTTAATTGTTTTTTATAAGGGACCAATATTGTTGAAGATAAGATTCCAGTCTAAAAGTTATGGCCATTAGGAGTGTCTGTCTGGCTCAGTCAGAAGAGGTCATGAGTTCAAGCCCTATGTTGGGTATAGAGATTACATAATAGGTGTTAGATAGATAGATAGAGTGAGTGAGTGAGCCAGCCATATATTTGGCCTCTGTTTTCTTCTAAGAAACTTTCAGGACATTATGTTTATCCTTGGTGCTCTGCAGATTCAAAATAATTATGTAGTTGCAGGTCTTTCAAAAATTATCGTTATAGATACCCAATGGGTCTCTTCAATCTTAAAGACTCATGTTTCTTTAACTGGGAGAAATTCTCTTCAAGTATTTCTTTAATAATTTATTTCCTTTTGATTTCCTAATCAAAAAGGAGCTTTCTGATACTTACTTCTTTCATATGGATGTTGGGCTTCATAGAATAATTTCCTAATTTTATTATCTTCAATATCTCCTTTATCTTTTTATCCTACTTCCCACATGCCCCCCAGCTTTATTAAGGTAGGATTGACAAATAAAACTTGTATGTGTTTAGCGTGTACAAAGTGATGTTTTAATATAAGTATACATTGTGGAATGATTACCACAATCAAATTAATTATCAAACTAATTAACATATCCATCGTCTCACATAGTTTGTACTATGTGTGTGGTGTGAACACTTGGGATCTACACTGTTAGCAAATTTCATCTATACTGTACATAACCATTAACTATAGTCACCTAATAGTACAGCCACCTATGCTGTTCATTAGGTCTCAAGAACATATTCATCTTATAACTGAAAGTTTTACCCTTTGATCAATATCTCTCCTTTTCTCCCATCCCCCAGCTTTTAAGTAACCATGCTTATTACTGCGAGTTGGATTTTTCTCTCTCTTCCTTCCTTTTCTTTTCTTTTCCTTTCCTTTCTTTCCTTCCTTCCTCTCTCTCTCTTTTTCTTTCTTTCTTTCGTTCTGTGTATGAGATTATGCAATATTATCTTTCTATGTCTGTCTTATTTCACTTAGAATAATGTCTTCCAGGTTTATCCATGTTGTTGCAAATGGCAGGATTTCCTTGCCGAATAATATTCCATTGTGTGTGCACATGTGTGTGTGTGTACATGTTAAAATACTGTATTTTCTTTAACCATTTGTCCAACAGACACTAGGATGTTTCTGTCTCTTGGCTACTGTGAAGAACACTGTAGTGAACCTGAGAGCACAAATATATCTTAAAGATAGTGATTTCTTTTTGTTTTTGGATTATAGTGGAATTGCTGGATCATACGGCAGGTTTATTTTTAATTTTTTGAGGAACCTTCATACTGTTTTCCATCATGGCTATATCAATTTTACATTCCCTCCAGCAGAGCCCAGGGGTTCCCTTTTCTTCACATCCTCATCAATGCTTGTTGTCATTTGACTTTTTGAGAATGGCCATCCTAACAGGTGTGAGGTGTTAGCTCATTTTGGTTTTGGTTTGTATCTCCCTGTTGATTAGTGATGTTGGGTACCTTTTTCTATACCTGTTGACAATTGCATGTCTTCATTCATGTCCTTTGCTCAGTTTTGATTAGACTATTTGTTATTTGCTGTTGAGTTATAGGAGTTCCTTATATTTTTTAGATATAAACCCTTTTACAGATATATTGTTTGTGAACATTCTTTCATTCCATAGATTGCCTTTTCATTTAGATTGTCTCTTTTGTCATGTAGAAACATTTTTAGTTTGACATAGTGTTCATTTTTGTGCTTTAGTGTTATATCCCAAAAAATCATTGTCAAGATCACTGTTAAAGACCTTTCCCTTATTTGTACTTCTAAGAGTTTTATAGTTTCAGGTCTTATGTTTAGGTCTTTAATCCATTTTGAGTTGATTTTTGTGTAGGGGGTAAGATGAGGATCCAGTTTCATTCTTTTGCATGTTACTGTTCAGTTTTCCCAGCACCATTTATTGAAAAGACTATCCTTTCCCCACTGTGTTTCTTGGCAGCTTTGTCAAAAATTAGTTGACCATATACACATGGGTCTATTTCTGGGCTTTCTCTTCTGTTCTTTGACTTTTAACCCTCCAATGATATAAAACCAAATTAACCATATTTTTTTTTTCATTTCATGTTTTTTTTTCCTATTCTCTACTTATTGCTTTTTATAGCATCTTCCTCTTGATTTGTTCATTTATTCTCTTTTTTATTATTTCTGCATGTGTTAATTAGTATTTATTTATCTATGTTCCTAGTAGTATATTTGTGTCTACCAGTATCTACTTTTATGTTTTCTTGATTTTTTTTATATTATACGTTTTACTCAATCATCCAGATGATCTTACATTGCCTTGTCATATGTGAGAATGAATCAATAGAACAGTTGAATGAACATGAATAGGATTTATCACTGGGTGTTTTCATAGTAGAGTGAGCAGTCAGGGAAGTGATCTTGCATTTGGGGATCTCTAAATGCCAGAATGTAGAATGTTTCACTTTGGACACCCAATGCCCATACTCACCATTTTAGTATACCCCAAACTATTTAAATTTTTTTCACCTCCCAAGGTGAAGAAGATAGAGTTCAACAGTGGGGATGAAAGGAAGATGAATCAATTTTTCTACGGATTTTATTTTAGCATCCCCTCCATTTTTTGGTCCTCATCATACATCCTTTTTGGTGTTTCTAAGTCCTGAACCTCTCCAGGTTTCTGCAAGGTGGATAAATGCTCCATTTTGCCTCGTGTCACCTCTCCCTTTTATCATCATTATCCTTCTGTCTACCTTTCTTCTCCCAGAAACATGAAATTCATAGTTCACTTAATGCCCCACACCTTATACTCTCTTTATTATTGTGAGGTCAATCTGCTTTGCTCCTTTACTGTCATTTAAGAGAGATCTTGGGAAAAAGAGATGATAAATGTATCTTCAGTTTACTATTACCCTTAATATTCTTTCTCTGCTTTTCCTAAATCAGAGAAGACCATTATCTCCTTAAGAGACAAAGCCAGCCTCTCTCAGAGGGTCTACTTCTACATTTTCCCACACTGTTTTTTTTTTAAATAAATGAATTAACTAATTAATTAGTTTATTTATTTATTTATTTACTTTTACATAGGCATACTGGGCTTGACCTCATGATCCTGAGATCAAAAGTCAGATGCTTAACCGACTGAGCCACCCAGTTGCCCCCTACAACTTTGTTTTAAAGTAGAAAAGCTTTCTTCTTTGACAGTTTAAGTCTTCACTTTCCCCCAATTATACCAAGTTTCTCTATTTTCATGTATTAAATCCCCATTATGCTTTTAAATCTGGAGTATTCAGTACTCAATGAATAGGTATATAATGTTCTGAGTAGTAGAGAAGTGAATCACCAAAAAACAGAGAAAGACTTAATTTTTTTTTCAATAGTAAAAATACCCAAGGGTTTCTTTATAGTGTCATAAACTCTCACCATTATAGGACACTTCCAACTGAACCAATTTTTTGAGAGAAAAATCATTCTGGTAACTATTTAGGTCTTCTTTTCAAAGAATTATGGGGATTATAGCTTTTTGTGTTTTTGACAAATATTAAGTATATACTTACTGGGTAAAAGAACTTCAACAGAGATTTCCATGGGAAAACGTAAATGAAACCATTACGGAGTAGTTGGTTAAGAGTCGAGTAATACTGGGTTCAGATCCAAGATCTGCTCCATTCTGCTTGCTGTAAGATAACATCTCTGAGTTTCAGTTGCCTCAGTGATAAATGGCACTAACGATACTTCCCTTGTGAAGTGGATAAGAGAGAGAGAGAGAAGTAAATTGTTCATAAAGACATAAGCCCAATGCCTGATAGGTGGTAAGCACCTGTCAATGGCAGCTGATTTGATCATGAGCTAGACAGCCTTTAAAATGTAATTGCTTACCATCTTTTCTCAGATATGGGCAAAGAGCACTTCATGAACGCATCCAGGTTTGTGGAACTCCCCAAGCCATAGAGTCTCTCTCAGGCCCTCCCTCTGCCTTTGTTCAAGCTCATCTCATTTTGCTCAGCCCTGAATGTATTACAAAACTGAGCCAGGTGGCTATCTAGTCAGTACTGTTTATACCCAGTGAACTGACAAACAGTAATGACTCCAGAAGATTATTTGTTTTGCCATTTTAATAATTACTTGCTGGAGAATCACTGGCTAATCTATGATATGACAAGTTTTGACATCTCCCAAGTATGTGCACGCTATTGAATCTGTGAGTTTAGAGCTCTTGTCCTTTCCTGTGAGAAATCGACTTGCAGTTCCTTATTTGCCTAACAAGGTAGAATCCAGGATCCAGCAGAGGTCGGATTCTTCTGTTAACATTCACACTTGTTTCAAGGGAACTTATAAACACATAAATACATTAGAAGGTGGTGTGGACATACACAAATGTTGCTAAATTTGTAGGAATGAATATATTCACCTCGAGCATCCGAATTAACAACTACTTATAAACTGGAGGAAGAAAATCAGTTCTAATCTTTCATTTAATAAACCATGTTTTCTTTTCAAGCCCTATTATATACACAGTACTGAAATGAGCCAAGAAACTGCTGGTGAGACCCCAAGTTTTTAATTTGTGAATATATTTAACAAACTTTTATTTTGTGTGTTAGGCACAGTATTAAGCATTGGAAACCCACTGGTGAGTAAGAAGCAGACATGATTCTCTTGTGGAGTTTACTGTCTCCTGAGGGAAGCAGTTATTAAATGAACCATCATAAACACAGATATAGAAATACAACGTAGTGAGAAGGATGGAGGAAAGACATACAGTGCCATGAGGATAACATAGTAAAGGAGCTGATTCGGTCTACTTTGGATGAATTCTTCCCTATGGAACGGATGAGTAATCTGAAATGTGAAGGATAAGGAGCATTAACTGTAGGTAGAAAGGGAAAGAATGTTCCGGGCAGATGCAAAGGCCCTGTGGTTGGCGTGAAAAGGTGCTTGTGGGGAGTTGAAAGGACAATTAATTTTGATGTGGAGGACAAAGACAAGCAGAGAGGTGCGATCAAGCTCTAAATCCCTACTCTTTTAATACCCCAAGCTGCCTTTTTAATTTTACTTGCATTCATCCATTTATTTATTCCTTGATTCATTCAGGCATTCAGCAAATGATTATTCCATGGCATTACTCTGTGGCAGGCCTGGCATTAGGCATAAATTCATCCTTTTTGGATGAAGTGAAGGTAAAGAAGTAGGCAGAAGCCAGTCCCTAAAGGGTCTTTGAAACTGTGTTAAGGGTTTGGGATTTTTTCCCTCTAAGAGTCGGGAAAACCACTCAGGGACCTTAAGCAGAGCAGTTGGCATAATCAGAACTTTAAGGTGATGGTACTTGTGTCAACATGGAGAATGGGGGATTTACTAGGGAACCACTATAGGAATTGCTGGGAGATAATGGCCGAACTTAAAGTCATGATGATATGAATGGATAGACGGGGACAGATTTCTTGGCTTCCAGGGAGCTGGAATTCATAAGAATTGGCATCTGACTAGACATAGGGTAGAAGGAAAAGTGTTAAAAATGTCTTTTGGGTTTCTGTTTTGGACGACTAGGTGGACAGTGGGTACCACTCAAAAGAAAGAAAACACAGAAAAATGAGTGAGTTTCTTAATCTGTGTTATTTCTTATCTGTAAAGTAGGCATATTTTGATCTTCTTGTAGGATTGCCTACAGTACACTAAGATGTTCAGAAAACATTGGCAATTATTTTTATGGCACAATCCCATAGAAGCAGTTAACCACTGAAATCTGGTTACCAAGAATGTCAGAGAAGACATTATAGGGCAATTGAGCTGAGCCCTACTGAGTAACAGATCACCAGGGCATAAATGAAGGGATGAGTGGTAGACAGCATTTTTGGCAGTGAGCACAGCGGACGCAGAGCTCAAAGTCCTTTAAGAAACTGGAAATAGGGGGGCTCCTGGGTGCCTCAGTTGTTAAGCATCTGCCTTCAGCTCAGGTTGTGATCCCAGAGTCCTGGGATGGAGCTCCTCATGGGGCTCCCTGCTCAGTGGGGAACCTGCTTCTCTCTGTCCCACTCCCACTCCCCCTCTTTGTGCTCCCTCTCTGTTGTCTCTCTCTCTGATTGTGGAAGCTCCATAAATCAAGCTGAAGAGTTTGTTTGTCATCCAAAAGGCCAGCATTAGCCAAAGGTTTACTACAGAATGCAAGTTTCTTGTAGGATGTTAGTATTATCAAATTAATATGGAAAATTCTAGTTTAAACAAAAATTAACTTCCTAGTTACAGGACTTCTCAGAGCTTTTCAATGTGATTGTAAATGTACAAAAGAGACATACATCGTGACTTTATTTTTTTCTCAAATTCCACACCTCTTTGCCCAGAATGCTGATTAACACCTCCAAAGACACCAGTAGTTTGGTGCCATTGGGTTTTGGAATGGGGAACCAACCACACAAGGGTTTTAGAACAATGAGAGGATCAGATCGATGAGTTATAAAGATCATGCTCCCTTAGTGAGGAGGATCGGTTGGAAGGGGTAAAGTCTAAATGCCTGAGGACCTTAAGAAGTTACATAGAGAATAAGATCACAAATTCAGACAGGAGGCGGCAGTGGAAGGGACACATGTGTTTGTATGTGTGTGTGTGTGTGTGTGTGTGTTCACTTAGAGCACATACGGCTTATTGTTTGTACAAGCTAAAGAAGCCTTTATCAAAAAAGTTTTGGAGCTCTTGATCAACATGAGAAATTCTTATTCCAAAAATCTTTTGTTTTGGTGATCCCTTTTGATCCTCCCATCCCCCTGGGAGAGACTTTAAAACCAGTTTCCCCAGGCGAGTATCAGAGGAGAGACTTGACTGCTGTTCCAAGCCGGTGAAAGGCAGACCTGGCCTCAGCTCTTCTCAAGGCAACCCCAGGGCTCTTTGCATTCTCTCATGTTCCTTCTAAGCTAAGACTTGAGAGCTACAGTTTGAAGGATATGTAGCATTTGCATAGGTTGAAAAATAAGCAAATCTTTTTAGTTAGGAGAAGAAATGTAAGAAAAAACACAGAAGCAGAAATGTACATGATACACAGGAAGTGCCAGTTTGCTGCAGGCTGGAATCTCTCTGTGAGCCCTCCCCCATCCCCTCCCTCCCCACCCCTACCCAGCCTCTCCCCCTCATCCTTCAGGGCACCGCCAGCTCCAGGACCATGGGACACAGGCATGTGCACCAAGCCCCATGCTTGGATTAGTGCTCTGCTGTCAGTCTTGAAACCCCTAATACTTTCTCAAGTATTATGTAGCTCGTCCCCCTTCAGACCTCAGCACAGGTGTTTGAATTGTCCATTTTACTTTTGGGGACTGTTCTCACTCAGCTGGGTGTCTCTAAATTCTTACATTGTGGTTAGCCAGCACTTGACGAGTCTCTTATTTGCCCATGAATTTCAGCATTTGTCTCTGCAATCAAGCTGTGAGTTCCTTACCAACACCTAAGAAGGCTGGTGCAATGCACATAGTAGGCAGGTAGAAAAGGTTTGATGTCCAATGAACATACTTCCATGACGAGCCACTGACATAAACGGTTTGATACTCTCTTGCAATGAAACCTTGGCTTTGAGTTCTCAGAAAGGGGTGGGGTTGGAGGAGAAGAAGCAGAGCTGCCAAAACAATTCAAGAATTCAAGAATGAGAACTGGAAAAGGGAATAAATCTGGCATCCACGTGGACAGCTGCAGAGCACACAACCGTGACAATGTGCCGCGTCTCATACCAACAGGCACACTGATGGGGTGTGTGTGACGAGTGGTGGCCTGTTTTCAATATTTTGTATATATGAACCCATTTAACATAACAACCTTATGAAGTAGACACTGTTATGATTACCATTTTGCAAATGGAATTTGAAGCACAGAGTGATTAAGGCCGTTGCCCAAGTTTATACTACTAGGAAATATCAGAGCCAGGATCCGAATGTGAGCAGTCTCTTTCTCCAAAGTCGGGCATTTGATCACCTCTTATAATTTGCTGACCCATCTTAGAAAGGACTCTTACATCTGGCCTTACGGCATTAGTATTAAGTGCTATATATGTGAGCGCTATTATTATTCCCCATATAAAAATATGCATGGGAGGTGATGGCACTGGAATTCTAAACTTGTATTTAGTTTTGGACCTTTCTTTTGTCCCAGGTTTTTTTCACCCCTTCCTTTTCCTGTGCATGAAACAGACACAGTGAGTCAGCATTTGGAAACAGAAAGTACTCTAAACTAGGCTTTTTTTCTGGGGAGAGAGTCCAAACCTTCATCAAATTCTCAAAAGGATCTGTGACCCTAAAACGTTAAAGTCAGCACTCAGGGCCCATGCTCCTTTTCAGATGTAAATTCATAAACTTTGTTTGTCATACTTTGCTCACCCCTATAGCCCTGTCAGATGCCAAATGGAAATTACAGAGGTCTCTATTTGAGACATGTTTAATATAATTATTTTCACTCTGTATTTATTTCATAAATATTTATTGAGCTTTAAAATATCTACAGACTTGCTTATAAGTTCAAGGTCCATCTGGCTTTTGAATTCAGCTTCTTTGTCTTATCTCGCTAGTGTAGTAACGACCAGGGTGTTAACCTTGGTTGCATAACCCTTTGAACTTATCAAAATGTGTTCCCACATGATGAGCTCAGATTATCACGGGATATGTCCTGTAGCTTCCCAAAATGCCTATACTTAGAATTCTTCTTCCAAAGAAGGGGAAAGTGGCAGAACATGATACTGTAGGCAGAGGGTAATTTTTTAAATTAGCATATAATGTATTATTTGCTTCAGAGGTACAGATCTGTGAATCATCAGTCTTACACAATTCACAGAACTCACCATAGCACATATCCTCCCCAATGTTCATAACCCAACCATTCCATCCCTCCAGCAACCCTCAGTTTGTTTCCTGAGATTAAGAGTCTCTTATGGTTTGTCTCCCTCTCTGGTCCCATCTTGTTTCATTTTTTTCCCTCCATTCTCCCCACAAGATCATATGATCAGAGAGGTCATATGATAATTGTCTTTTTCTGATTGACTTTTTTCACTTAGCATAATACCCTCTCGTTCCATCCATGTCATTGCAAATGGCATGGCAAGATTTCGGGGGTTTTGATGGCTGCATAGTATTCTATTGTGTGTGTGTGTGTGTGTGTTTATGTGTGTGTGTGTATATATATATATATATATATATATATATATATATATATATCTCACATCTTTTTTATCCATTCATCTGTTGATGGACATCTAGGCTCTTTCCATAGTTTGGCTATTGTGCACATTGCTGCTATAAACATTCGGGTGCACGTGCCCCTTCAGATCACTACTACATTTATATCTTTAGGGTAGATACCTAGTAGTCTGCTCTCTTGGTCATAGGGTAGCTCTATTTTCAACTTTTTGAGGAACCTCCATACTATTTTCCACAATGACTACACCAGCTTGCATTCCCACCAGCAGTGTAGGAAGGTTCCCCTTTCTCCACATCCTCACCAACATCTGTCTTGTTAATTTTAGCCATTCTGACTGGTGTCAGGTGGTATCTCATTGTGGTTTTGTTTTGTATTTCCCTGATGCCAAGTGATGTTGAACACTTTTTCATGTGTCTGTTGGCCATCTGGATGTCTTTTTTGCAGAAATGTTTGTTCATGTCTTCTGCCCATTTCTTGATTAGATTATTTGTTCTTTGGGTGTTGAGTTTGATAATTTCTTTATGGATTTTGGATACTATAGGCAGAGGGTAATTTGTGCTGATTCTACGTGAGTATACAGGCTTCCTTCCCAGACTTCTGCCACTGAGGATGGATGGATGCTATCCCTCCCGCAGCTCCACCTGGCCCATCTCAGAGCAGAAAAAGGGAGAGAATGAGGATGAAGAAGAGCATGGAGCTCCATTACATGTTCATTGTTGAACAATGTTCAATGTTATGAACATTGGGGAGGATATGTGCTAACTGAAAAAAGCTCAGTTTTGTTCACGGTGGGCCCCCATGACTTTTAAAAGATAGCAGTAGTCATTCCTGCCCTTGATAGTGACCTCAGAGTTCTGGGGAGTGAACAACTTAATTCCCAACAACTTTCTGTTTACTCTCTTAAGAAAAAGTGGTGTATTGAATAGAAAAGTGGAGGAAAGTCCCTGTAGAGGGGTTAGCATGGGAGCCAGACACCAGGGTCCATGCTTGCGGTCTGTTGCTGGGGGAACTGGGCAAGTCAATTCTTTGCCCTGGGCTCTAGTTTTCTCTTCAGCAAAATGGTAGGCTAGCCCTAATGGTCTGGAAGCCTCCTGTAGTATGAGACTTTTTTGGTATGGGCTTAGCCTTACCTAGAGTTAGCCAAACTGAAAAGAGCAGAGTTCCCAAGACTGTCCTCACTTCTGACATTAACTGCAAATGGTGGGCGGAGGGGGGGGGGGTTCCAAAGCTATCCTCCATTTCAACAATTTGCTAGGATTCATAGAACTCACAGAATGTTATTATATTTTGGTTACAATCTATTATAGGGAAAGGATACAGGTTAAATGTAAGGATGAGCAATGGGGTAGTTCAGTCAGTTAAGTGTCCTTGATTTTGGCTCAGATCATAATCTCAGGATCATGAGATTGAATCCAAGCATCAGGGAGAGGGGCAGGGGGGGAGTCTGCTTGGGATTATCTCTCCCTCTTCTTTTGTTCCCCCCTACCCCTGCACACACATACATACACACACACACACACACACACACACACACTCTAAATAAATAAATAATTTTTTTTTTTTTTTTTTTTTTTAAAGGGCAGCCAAAGGAACAGATGCATAGGACAGAGTCAGGGAGGGTTCCAAACTCAGAATTTGTCTTCAGGATACATTAACCTCCCTCCACTGATATATGATAACATGGAGTATGCTAACCAGGGAAGCTTAACCAAGCCTGGTATTTGGAGTTTTTATTGGCGTTCAATTATATAAGCATGATTGATTGATTAATCAATTGCCCATACGGTTGAACTCCATCACCAGGTCAACCTATAGCTTATGGCCCAAACCCTCCACCCTAAATCACAGGGTCTTTTTGGTGTGGCCAGCCTGGCAGTTAAACTGCTAAATGTGGCCACCCCCATTCTAATCAAAGACATTGCTATCAGGTCTGACATACGTTACTTCCCAGAAGCCTAGAGCAAAAGCCAGGCCTCTCTTTGGGCAAGGCCAAATTTTATAAGCATCCTAGATTTATTGTTCATTAAGATTCCCTCCTGATAGATCTTCACTATTAAGCGAACACACATTGACTCTTTTATTCTTTCAAAAGTCTTTAGAGTAACTAATCTGTGCCAGGCACTGTTGTAGGTGCCAGATAGAGAGCAAAGGACAAAAACATTCCTGTTTCCCTGGAAATTGGGTTCTACTGACATAAGAACCAAAGCCAAATCAATAGGTACTGTCAGGCAACAGTACAGGGAGGGAGAGGACTGGGAGGGAGGGGTGCTATTTAATTTTATTTTCTGTGGTGAGAGACGGTATCTCACAAATATGGTCCTGGAGCTGACACCGGAATGAAGTCAAGCATGGAGCTCTGCTGTTGTCTGAGGGAAGGCACAGGACCGAGAGAAGAGCAGATGAGGTAGTCCTGGGGTGGGAGTGCTCTTCCTGGTGTGTTTGGCAAGCAGTAAGGACACCACCATGTCTCTGTGGGAGACACAGGGAAGGGAGATGAAACAAGAGTTGGTGGTGATTCAGGTAAAGAACAGGGAGAAAAAAAAAAGGATAGAGCTATAGTTGGAGCCAAATCTTTCCGCATTTTAAGAAAGTTTTACTCTGAATGTGTAGGAAGCCAATAAAGGGCTTTGAGCAGAAACTGACATGAAGTGATTTGCATTTAAAAGGACCATTCTGCCCGCTGCATAGAAACCATTCTGTAGGGGGCAAAGGAGGGATCACAGGCTTCTTAGAGTCTTGAAACAATCATGGTGATGGGAGATGGTAGTTGGCACTTGGTAGCAGCCGAGGAGGTAGTGAGAAGTGGTGGCTTCTGGAAGTGTTTTGAAGTTAGAGCTGGCAGGAGTTGTGGATGGACTGAAAGGATGTGGGAAATGAGAGAGGAACCAAGCAACAGGAAGGGGGAGCAGGGATGAGGGGCACTAGGGACTGAGGTGATACTAGTGTGAAGTGATACTAGTGTGAAGGTCAGAGGAGAGACTGGTGCTCAAAATCCAAGTCATCGTGTGAGAGGTAAGCCATGAGACTGGAGGAGGTCCCGTGAGATGGGACTGTGAATGGAGAAATCCAAGAATTAGACCTCTAGGGTGTGTGTACATTTAGCCATCAAGCAGTGAGGAGGAACCCACACATGCCCTGGAGAAGGAACGTGCACTGAGGTAGCAGGAGGATGGGGCAAGAGTGGTGCCCAGGGAATCATTGAGGAGAGTGTTAGGAAGGAGGAAGAGCTCGGCTGCACACACAAAACTGTACACACGTGTGTGTGAAAGGTAATGGTGTATCTAATTTAGCAAGTCTTCAGAAATTAATCCATTGAGGATGGGACCACAAAATTCTACTCTAATTCAGTCTACAACAATGAATCATTCTCAGCCATATTCCTATCACTGTATCTTTACGTTTCTCCACCTTTAGTGGCCCTAGGAGAGTCCAGAGAGTCAGCTGTGGAAATCCTTTTTTTGGCAGTGACATCTGGCAATGTGGCTTCTTCTAGCTGGAATTGAAGCCAGAGGCTCGAACTAAACAGTTGACCTATACGAGTGATACCTGTACTGGATTACACCTTTCTTGCTATTATATATTGTTATATAGTGTCATTTTAGCAGTTTCAGAATCGGGTTCTTTTTTTTCCTCCATTAGACTAGTTTACCGGTTTTAGGGGGAAATATAAATTAAGTTCAATTATACTGTTCCATTTAACATATATGTGTATATACATATATGTATGTGTGTGCATGTGTTTATTTTTTTCCATATTCATTTGGTATTACTTGAACATAGTTGTGAGGCCTTTTATATTCATGTTGCTTAGTTTGGTTTTAGCATGACGATCTTGTTCAAGTCTTTAGTAGATAAAAATCTCTCTTAGAAAAAATATAATAAAACCCATTTTGTGAATGGAATGAACTTTTTTTTCCCCTAAGATTTTCTTTATTTATTTGAGAGAGAGTGAGCGAGCACGAACTGGGGAGGAGTAGAGGGAGGGGGTAAAGTAGGCTCCCCACTGGCTAGAGAGCCCAGCATGGGGCCAGATCACAGAATCCTGGGATCATGGCCTGAGCTGAAGGCAGAGGCTTAACTGAATGAGCCACCCAGGCACCTCGAATGGCACTTTTGGAAAAGTTCCTCTGTACCTGTGATGCTACCACTACACACATGGGGTTATTGAGCCCTAGAGATGTGGCTAGCTCGGAGAGGTACCATATGTGTAAAATATGCAGCAGATTTCAGAGACTTGGGATAAAAAAAAAGTATAAATAGGTCAGTAATAATTTTATATTGATTATATGTTGAAATCATAATATTTCTGATAGACTAAAGAAAATATTTCCTATTCCCAAAAACCTTCTAAAACATTTAAAAAATATTATCAAAATTATTTTATCTGCTTCTTTTAACTTGCTAATGTAGTAGGTTAAAAATTTTACGAGCATGGCCTGCATGACATTTCTATCAGACAGAGTTGTCATTCTGTGCCTTTGGTAGCATGTACATTTGTATTGTGTCCTAATTGCCTCTTGAGCAGAAAATGACCATTGACCTTTCCAATACAAGGTTTCATCCAAAAAAGTGTTTCATAACATTAAAAAAAACTTTAGGGGTGCCTGGGTGGCTCAGTCAGTGAAGCATCCAACTCTTGATTTCAGCTCATGTCATGGTCTCAGGCTTGTGAGATCAAGCCCCAGGGCTCTGCACTGGGCATAGAGCCTGCTTAAGATTCTCTCTCCATCCCTCTGCCTCTCCCCACCTTAAATATATTTTTAAAATATTCTTATTATAAAAATAATACATGTTCTAAATTTTCTTTGACAAAAATATGAACAACAAAGATAACCACACATAACCACTGCAAAGTATTTTTATATATTGATTTTGACATACATACACTTTTTTTTTAATCAAGAAAGGGGAAACCAGAATATGCTGGGGGTTTTTTTGTTTTGTTTTTTGTTTTTTGTTTTAAAGATTTTATTTATTTATTTGTCAGAGAGAAAGAGCGAGAGAGAGCGAGAGAGAGTGAGCACAGGCAGACAGAATGGCAGGCAGAGGCAGAGGGAGAAGCAGGCTCCCTGCCGAGCAAGGAGCCCGATGTGGGACTCGATCCCAGGATGCTGGGATCATGACCTGAGCCGAAGGCAGCCGCCTAACCAACTGAGCCACCCAGGCGTCCCGAGAATATGCTGTTTTTTGACTTTTTAAAATAATATAACATAAATATCTATCCTTATCATTATATACCCTTACATTTTTTTTGTGCTCATATTAGACTGAAGAATATGACCTACTCCAAGAAGTAACAGTGACTTTTGATAGCAGAGGGTTTTTTTAATCCTTAGTAACAGCTTTATTGAGATCCTATACCATAAAAATTCACTTTTTAAAAGCATACTGAAATTCAGTGGTGTTACTATATTCAGAGTTGTGCAACTGTTACCCTTATCTAACTTAGAACTTTTTTCATCATCCCAAAAAGAAACCCTCAAATCCATAAACATTCACTCCCATTCCCCCACCCAGCCCCTGGCAACCTCATCTTTATGTCTCTGTGGATTTGCCCATTCTGAACATTTCCCATAAATGGAATCACCTAATATGTAGTGACATAACACATAGTCTGTGACTGGCTTCTTCCACTTAGTATGTTTTCAAGGTTGATCCATGTTTTAGCATGTTTCAGTACATCTCTCCTTTTTATAGCAGAATGATAATCCATTGTATGGATATATCACATTTCAGCCATGTATCACCTGATGAGCATTTGGGTTGTTTCCACTTTGGAGCTTTTGTGGGCCATAGTCACGAATATTCAGGTACAGGTTTTGGCATGAAGACAGGTTTTCAATTCTATTGGGTATATACCTAGAAGGGAAACTGCTGGGTCATATGGGCTGCTTTAACATTTTGAGGAACTGTCAGACTATTTGTGGCTGCCCCACAATACAACCCCACAAGCAGTGTGCCAAGGTTCCCATTTTGCCACAACCTCACCACCACAGTAGTAAGTGGGTTTCAACTGGGAGGCTATTATTCATTTCTAAGAGAGACAAACCAGAATCTAGCAAAGTGTGATTTCAGTACAGTGGCCTCAACCCACCCCAACACACACACACACACATGTGTACACACACATGTGCATGTATGCAGTACCAGGCTCCTTTTGTTTGACTATCTACCTTTGTTTTTGACTATGACCCTCAGTAAAATGGAGGTTATAATAGTACTTTCCTTTTAAGGGCTGCTGTTAGAATTAAATGACATAATGCTGGTAAAACCCTTTGCACAGCACCTGGTACATAATATATGCTCAAGCAAGTGTTAGCTACTAATGTTTTATCAATGGCCCAGTACTTTCCGATTGTTTGCACACACCATAATTTGCCTAATCAATTCTGTTGGACATTTGGGTTGTTTCCAGTTTTCTGCGATTCTAAACAATGCTCTGAGAAATAACCTTATGGGGGCACCTGAGTGGCTCAGTGGGTTAAGCCTCTGCCTTCGGCTCAGGTTATGATCTCAGGGTCTTGGGATGGAGCCCCACATTGGGCTCTCTGCTCAGCAGGGAGCCTGCTTCCCCCCCACCCCTGCCTGCCTCTCTGCCTACTTGTGATTTCTCTCTCTCTGTCAAATAAATAAATAAAATCTTTAAAAAAAAAAAAAAGGAAAAACCTTATGGCTAATTTTTTGCCCACATCTATGATGATTTTCTTAGGATATATCCTGTAAGTGTTATTGCTTGGTGCCTCTTAAAGAAATTTGAAAGATAATTCCCAATATATATTCTCATTTAAATTATATGAAATTTTATTTTGAGAAATGTCATCAGAAACTAGATAATACCCCTTGGGTATTGCCGAAGGGGTTTTGTAAATCCTCACCATATACTGAATAAATATAAAGCAAATTGAAACTATCTTGAATAAGACAGCCTACCTAAATTTAACTCTAAAACCACTGAATGAGAAAAGGTACAAGAGGATATTTTCTCTCAGACTCTCAGATCTGGACTCTTAGATTTTTGTTCTTCTCTCATTGTATTAATATCCTAACAAGACACTTGGAAGAGTTATCAATGAAACCAGGCAGAGTGGATGTCTTTGTTTTGCATCTAGGCAAGTCCAGAGCAAAAGTAAGGAGACAGTGGAGCCTGAGCGCTAGAAAAGGACGATGCATTGAGAATGGGCATGCACTTGACATTCCTTATGTTGTCAGGACCCTTACGGGGCAGTCTCTTCCAAGTCGACCACAGCAATAGCACGTCCAGCCTGGAAGGGATCAAACAAAGGCATCAGGTTTCCTCTGATGGATATGGGAAAGCTTCATGGTAAAGGTAGGATTTGAAGAGTCATTTAGCATGATGGCTCAAGTGTGGTCTGATGGTGGGATGCTCTGGAATTTGACCCAGCTTGGGAGATTAAACGCTGAGAATTGGAAGGAACTTTGCATAGATTACAGGGATGAGCAGGACGATACGTGGCAACTATTGCATTTCTACTGGTGCGCTGCTAAATGTTTAACAATCGACTCTCCAAGCAAACAAAAACCCCAAAGCCCTGATTTATAATGGGCTTTTAAAAATTTTCCATGATATAAATATCCAGCCATAGCAGATTTCAGATTCTAAGCTACCAACGTGATGTCCCTCACAGCTGAGCTGGAAATAGATGTGTATAATCGGCACGTTCGGCTCTCAATAGCCAGTACATGGCAGCTCCAGCGTCCACAGTTTCTTTGCATAAATTACTGTACTTGGATAATTGAAGGAGCATTTTACTCTGTGAAATCCATTAAGTATGCAGAATCTGGATTTAATACAACATTTTAAGAGCGAGATGTTTTGGTTTCTTTTCCCAGGCTAAATGCCATGTTAAAGGTTCACTCGTGTGGTGTATTACACATTCTAGTGACATGCACAAAAAGGAATGGTGAAGCTTGCTGGAAACTCAGGAGATTACCCACTGAGCAGTCAACACATAAACCAGAGAGACAGTCGTGCATTCAATGCTTAGTGATGTTAGAGAGGGATTTTGGAGGATTCCACAATAGAGAAACATGATCAGGTCTGCATGTAGAGAGGGTCATCCTAATTCCACAGGACTTGATGGATTCTAAAGGGCTTTTTGCAGGATGGTAAAATTTCATGTATCTAGTTTCTAGATCGCCAGTAGGGCAGACCTACAGGTAGTAAAACTCCGATGTCTAAGTCACTTGTGTTCACATAAATGATCCACTTGTAGTTCATCTGTCCTATTCTCTACTGGTGGAGGTGCACAGGAGCCACGGGGGAACTGACATTTTAGTGCTGAGCAATTAGGCTGCTCTGAAGCCACCCAGCAGCACTCTCAAGTAGTTTCTATTATTTTCTTCTATTTCGCAAACACAGAGGCCCAGAGATGTTAAGTTACTTGCCAAAGGTCATGAAATTCCCAGATGCCTGAGCTGGGACAAACCAGGACTGTCTCTGACCCCTAAAGCCTATATTAAGAATCTCCAGAATGGCTTAGGTCAAGGTTTTAATAAAATTGTAGATATTTAATGGGTTAATTGGACGGGATGACCTGCAAGGTTCCAGTGTGGGCAGCACTGACCTAACTGGGGTGAGGGTAGATGGCAGTGTTGGGGGAAGGGGTCATGACAAGGGTGATAAAAAAAGAATGTGTCTACGTGCCTTCATGCTGAATTGTGTAACTTAAGAAGCCTGTGTATATGTAATTGGCCTTTTTTTGTGTGTAAGTACAAGCCTGGATTGGGTCAGTCTTTCAGAGTGTCTTCTGCTGCCCCTCTTGTAGCTTATGACTTCCTTTCCATCAGCTGTAAATTAGACACTAAGTGCCATGACAGCAGAAGCTGACTATACACACTTTATGCACGGGTGTTGCTGAGTCTTCATTCCTGTTCCAGCGGCTGACATAGCAGGTGCTTCAATATTTGTTCATTATTGATAGTGGAGATGATAGTAAATATTCAACAAGTAATAGCAGTATCTTCTTTCCAGGATTATTCAATACATTATCTCATTAAATCCACACAACTCTATGAAGTAGATGCTATTTCCCCCCCTAATTTAGAGGTTTAAAAAATGTCTTAGGGGAATCTTGTAACTTACTCAAGGACACAATAGTAAGTGTCAGAAAATCAGCTGTGCTCAATAATCAGAGCCTGTTGATTTTATAATGCATTTGTTGTATTTCTAAGAAAGCTCATTTTATCAAAATCAGAAGATAGAATTTCAGTTCTGTGATGAGAGGGACTCTGTTTTAACTGTATCCCCAGCACCAGAATAATTCTTGGCATATATTAAACACTCAGTAAATATTCTTGGTACATATGCATACAGAAATGAGTAAGACAATTATTTCAATTGTAATAAACTTAGAAACTAGAAAATTACTAACTCACAACAGGTTTTGTTGTTGGGTACAGGGGATTTTTTTGGCAGAAATTTTAATAAGGATTCAGCTAGCACACCTAAATATTACAAATAATTTGCAATACTGAACACATTCAGTAGTTTATTCATTCATTGAAGAAATATGTACATCTATTCAGCAAAGATAATTGAGTACCTACTAAGCATCAGACATTTAATATCAGAGATAGAGTAGGAGTGGTTCATAATGATAAGGTAACAACTATTACAAAATTCAGTGAGCCATGAAGAACAACAACAACAAAAAGATGTAGAGACAAAATTCTAGAGGAAGAGACTGTGGTATGGTCAGATGATGCCTCAGGGAAGTAGAGACAGTTGAGCTGAGATGCTGAAGAATGCCAAGAACATGAGGAAAGAGCATCGGTTGGCATGTACATATCCCAAAGGCTTTTGGAAAGAACTTGACATGTTGAGACATAGAAAGAAGGTCAACAGGTCTTCTGAGAAATGGTCTTTATGGTCCTCTTACCACCACGGATTGCACAGGGTTCTTTCATCCCCTGACCTCTTTCCTACACGTCATTGTGTTCAAGCACAAAGCCAACAGCCTTATTTTTCTTGGTTTTGGTGCAGGGCCTGTCTCCCCATTGCTCGCAGTAGGAAAGAGTGGTCCACAAGGTTGAAACGTTGCAATCTCCTTTTCTATGATGTATCTGTGTTGCCCGTACTGTTGAATATGTGCAGGAGGGATGCTGCAGGAAACATGAGCGGGAAAATTTACTGTTGAATATGTGCAGGAGGGATGCTGCAGGAAACATGAGCGGGAAAATTTAGTAAACCCCAGAAACTTAATCTATGGAGGGGACATCTCTCCCATTGGTTACAGTGGAAAATTCCTCAAGCACAGCCTGGCCAATGAGCCTGGGCTTACCCACTTCATCTTGCAGCTCTGTTCCAATCTAGCCCACATTCCAGGAAGATAAGGGGAGGATTTCAAAATACGATTCCAAGGTCTCCTGTCACAAGTTAAGGTCATTTCAAAGGAAAGCAAAATGTCTTCTTACCACTCTGAAAGGAACTTCACTTTTCTCCCCTCTGCCCACCCTTCCCCATTTTGCTTAACAGCAAGGGAAGCTGAACTGTGTAACTACAGATGAGCTGACCACTGGAGACTTGGTGATGGATACAGCTCAGTGTGTGGAAGAACCAGCTGTGAACTGATGCCGAGTGGATTACATCCATTACCAGAATTTCCTTTGTGAAATTTGAACAAATAGTCAAACAAGTATGTTAAGACTTTTAACCACCAAACGAGAATCAAATGGAATTTGTTGTAAGCTGAACATCCCTTAAAAATTATATCAAAGACTATTTCTACTCTCTTCCCCTCGCTTTCTGGAGATGGAATTAATGCCATTTTCCATCTGCCAGAAGCATCCGCTCTTTGTGGAAATCGGATGGCAATTCCCAACCTCAGTTAAAAACTTGTTTTCCCATTTTTTTTTGAACTTCAAATACTTCCTAAATTGCATTAGCCGAAGCATTGTATGTATAAAATTAACTCACAGGTCCCTCTGGGCTCATCTAGCTCAACTTGTGGAGCTTAACTGAGCAAGACGTCTGCTGATGTCTCTCCCTGCAGTGATGCCCACTGAAATGAATACCTTCTACAAGAGGAAAACGGGAAAATAGCTTTTCCAATTTGGCTTTTTAGGGAGTTGGGTAGCTTCATAAATGATTTTATTGGTTTCATAAGGGTAGTGATCAAGTTTTCTTTTAAATAATGAATTTGCAATATGGGGAAACATCAGGGGTGAGAATTCTGCATTTGCTTCCTGGGTGAAGTAGGGAGGCAGGTCTCTTTTTTCTGTTTTTTGGATCTTTGAAAGCTCTTCAGGGTAGCAGTGGTTCTCTGTGGGCACAGGGCTCCCGTGTCCCTTCCATGTTGGGAGGAAATGTAAGCCGTTCCTACAGTGCTGTGTCTTCACAAGCAAGACCTACAGGAGGGCCTGCTTCACTTGGTCCAAAACAAAGTGCACAGGGCTAGAGAAGGTGGACTTTTTCAGACTGACTATGTGGCCTGGCTTTGTAACTCAACCCTCTTGCTTCTCTCTGCCTGCGTTGACACAGACGCCTAGAATAGGAAGGGGATGTTGACTCTGTCTGGAATGGAGAAGTCGTAGGTGGTCGCAGAAAAGTTCTGCTCCCCGTTTTATTCCTAGCCCAGGAAGCCTCAATTAGACGACTATGGCAGCCCTTGTTCCCATTCTCTCCTCTCTGAGGCTTCAAACCCCAGGCCTCGCCGTTGAACTTTATCAAGGGACCGCATACCTCACCCAGGGGTGAGCGAAAGGGACCCGAGTGTCGTCTCCCTGCCTACCCCCAAGGGGACCCACTTCTCTTCGCGGTCCTGAAGCGCAGGTGTCCGGAGCAAGGCAGCGAGCTAGGGACTCTGGGGGCCCGGGTAAACGCCGCCCTTAGCCGCGTGGCACGGTTGGAGGGCGCTTGCTAGAGCGCCTCTCTGGTTTTCCCAGGAACCTGCCGGCTCGCTGCTTGCTGCCCAGGTGCGGGTTCGCGGCTGCGTGCGCCCCACTGCAGCAGAGAGCAGCCGCAGCCTCTGCCTCGGCCACCAGCGCTGCTGGGGAAGAGTCCTGGGGCTGCTGACGCGGTTGGGAGGAGCCTCGCCTTTAATGCACCAGCCGCCTCCAGCCTCCTCCTGCAGCAGCAGCAGCAGCGGCAGCAGCTGCGAGTGCGCGCGTGTGGGTGTGAGGGTGAGTGCGCTGGCGCCGGCGGCAGCGCCCTGCCCAGCTCCCCGCCGCCTTCCTCGCCCCCGCCAGCCGGAGCCGCCCTCCCTTGGGACCAGCACCCTGCTCCCGGCCGGCCCAGCCCGATTCCGGCCCCTGCCATCTCGCCACTGCAGCTCGGGTCCAGAAAGGCACCATTTTGTCGCGGCCGCCCGCTCTCCCAGGGGGAGGAGGGACCTTTTTTGCATTTTGGAGCGGCTGCCAACGTGGGGAACCTGTTGGGCATCTCCCCAGCCCCGCTTGTGAGCGCCTCCCGGGCTGCGGGCGGGCCCGGACCCCTCGGGGCACCGCGCATCTTGGCACCCGGAGGCAGCGGAGCCGGGCGCAGCATCCTCGCTGGGAATTGGAGCTGGAGTGAGAGCACCGCGGGAGGAGCCGCCGCAGCCTCGGAGATCCCGAGTGGAGGAGGTGACAGCTCCATTGCCGGGTTTTTATTTTTTTTCTCTCCGCCTCCCCGTCTCCTCCTCAGGCTCGGACCATGGTGCAGTCCCACCGGCTCCCCTGCCCCCCTCTCCTGTGAGACTGGCTGCGGGGAGGGATCATGGATACTTGTCTGCCGGCTTCTGGTTCCCACGCAAGTAAGCCTGCTGTCAATGGAGGAGGACATTGATACCCGCAAAATCAACAACAGTTTCCTGCGCGACCACAGCTATGCGACCGAAGGTAACGCCAGCCCGCCGCATTCCGCCGCTGGGGCCGGGCGCAAGTTGCGGATCGCTGGGCTCGGCGGGCAGCCGGGAGCCGAGTGGCGGAGACTCCTCCCGGCCGGGGGCTGGGGCGGGGGCTCGGCCCGCGGGGGCAGCGGCCGGTGCGCCCCATATCCACCCGGGCTCCGCGAGGCGACCCTGGCGTTCAGCAGCAGGTGGACCCGGCGCCCACGGGAGTTAAAATGGCCCTCGGGGATCAGGCTTTGCAGGGTGGGGCTCCCGACTGGGAAAATGACCCCGTGAAGGCAGATGACCCCTCCCCCAAGACGTTTGCCTGGATCTTGGAGGGGCAAGAAGGAAGGGCCCCAGTCGGATCCGAGGTCCTTCCCCCCAATCCTGACGGAATGATGTTGTGTGTCTCCGTGGCGGCAGGGAGGGCATGGTTTCATTTCCTGCCGGTCTATCACTCCGTCCAGGTTACCTGCTCAGACAATCAGAACCCCAAAAGGCCCTTTGCAAAAGGGCGAGCCCTTCTCCCCTTGGAAGTGCATTAGCAAGAAATAAAAAGGTAGCTGGGGAGACGGCGTTCCAGCAGCGAGCGAACGAGTCTGACACGTGGGGCCAGCAATGCGATCAGTGGGGCCTTTAAAAATCACCATTATGAATTCTGCAGCAGTAGTTTCTGCTGAATCAACAGCCAGCAGAAAGCAAGAGGGTTCAGTAAGCCGAGCTTTGCCAAGAGGTGAAATTGTCGCGGTGCTCTCTCTCTCTCCCCGCTTGTTCTGACGTTAGCAGGCAGGCAGGGAAAGTCAGCAGGTGGAATCTCATTCTGCCTTTTGTGTGTGAATAAAGAGTAGAGGCATTTTTTTTCAAATGCCAAAACTTTTGCATTTTTGCTTTCATTTTCTACCTGTAGGCCCTTACCTTAACCACTCATATAAAGTGTTGCATTATCACGTTGTAACATCCACGTGAGAAAATGGGTGTGAAAATGCTTGAGGAAAACAGTGCACCTATGTTAATTTAAGACAATTTTTGGTACTCTTGGGTACTAAAATTTTCATAATCTTTAATCAAATCAAGACTCATAGAAAAATGTGATGGGGTTGGGGTAGTAGAAGAGTTCAAACTCTGAAAGAGAAAAAAAGATACAATATGTGGGCAAAGGTTGCATCGTCTACAAACATCCCGGTAAGTTTTAGGTAATAAAGAATGCCCCGTGCTATTGAAAACAAGATTCTTCATTTATCATCATTATTGGAGAGTGTCCAGCCTAATGAGTCCATGGTGCTAGACAGATTAAGCAGACCTGTATGAGCTCTGCCATTCAGGAGCTTAGAGATGGCTTTTAAGAGATGTTCAGCCTGTCCCTCCCCCATACAGACACCATACTTGCCGAGTCTTTTCATTTGCAGGATGACAGGGTGGTTATAAGATGTTCCTTCTTAGTCTCAAGTGCTTTGTCACTGACTCGGTTACCAGGTAGATTACTACTAGCTCCATGTCTGAGCATGTCATCCAAGAGAGAAGTTGGCCTTGGGTCTATTGGTTTTTCCGGGTGATTCTTCTTTCTGTTTGTGACAACAAAGAAAGAGGGCCGCCTTCATGTTTTCTTCTAGATGGCATTATGCCTCCAAGCATAGGCACAGGAAACTTACTGAGCTGGGAAGATGGGCAAATTGGGGCCATGTGAGTGGGAGTATCATCCCTAGAATGAAGGAGTGAATTAAAAATGGAATTCCTTAGTTCTTTGGGGGCCCCAGGCACTACCCTGATCTTTGGTTCTTTCTTTCTTTCTTTTTTTTTTTTAAAGGACTTTATTTATTTATTTGAGAGAGAATGAGTGAGAGAGAGCATGAGAGAGGAGAAGGTCAGAGGGAGAAGCGGACTACCCAAGGAGCTGGGAGCCCGATGTGGGACTCGATCCTGGAAGTACGGGATCATGACCTGAGCCGAAGGCAGTCGCCCAACCACCTGAGCCACCCAGGCGCCCCTCTTTGGTTCTTTCTTATGGCATTTTTGTAAACTCTGATTCTGGGTAAAATAACTGAGTTCATGTAGTCAAAAAAGAGGCATGAGTTTATAGCAGACCGCTCTCTAAAATCTTTCTGCCTGAATCAGCCTCTCAGAATGTTCCGTCTCTCATATACACACACCACACTGGAAACTAAAAACAAAAACAAAAACAAACACAAACAAACAAAAAAAAACCCTTTATTTCCCAGTATGGCTTCAGGTATCTTTACCTGATCTTATTGAAAGTCTGGGAAGAAGGGGGGAAAAAATGCAGCTTGGACAGAGTAAATAGCAGAAGTTGGGTACAGCAGGAAGTTCTCTATGGTCTTAATCTGTTCATTTAGGGAACATTCATGTGTGGCTGGCCATGAGGGCAAGAATCCATCCTCTCTCTTCTGATGAATACCTTGGAAGTGCCAAGTACACCTTGAAATATCACCAGATCAAAATATTATTTGTTAAGATCCTCTTTGTTGAGGGCTTGCCTCAGAAGTACCCTTCTCCTTTATTGACTTAAATCCGTTTTCTCTTAAACCTGACCTTAGTTTCTAGGCCCTTCTACAGACTTTGCTTCGCTTTTTGTCTTCTTTGATATTTCGGCATTTTTCTACCTGGCCAGATATGTCAAGGGCTTGTTTGTTTGTTTGTTTGTTTTTCCTCCAAAATCTCCTTCACATTTATCTCTAAATTTTTCTTTGCTTTGCTTTGCTCAGATCATTCCACACTGCAGTATTCTATTTAAAGCTGAAAGGTTTTTGCTGTGTAGTTAGTGTGAAGGACTCTAAGCTCAATTTGCATTGTAAGTGGTAGCTGCAGGCAAGTTCAGCCAGCTAAGAGCAATGCAAATGCTAAAGGACACTTTTACCCAAGCTCTTCTCTCTTATTTTCTCTCCCTCTCCCCTCTCCTCCGTCCTTTCTCCCCCATTTACACCCCCTCCTTCCGTCTCCTCCTTTCCCTACCCACCGCCACCCCCACCACCACAGGGAAGAAAAAGAACACATGATGTATATTTATTAAAGACATTTCCCATGAGTCTTCTATTATTCTGAGCATCAAAGTTACTACCCTCCTCGATCTTTATCTTTTTTTCCCTTTTTCAACTTATCATCTCAGAGCATCTTCTGTTTCTCATGTCATTGCTGAGCTTTTTAAATATAGCATTTCAATATCTCCACGTCCTGCTAAGTGAATGCTATTAACATTTGCAAATAAGGAAAGTGGGCAACTGAGGCCCACAGATGTTGCTAATTTGTGAGGGTTACACAATGAGGGAAGAGCTTGCCTTCAAACTCAAGACCATTTGAAGCATGTGCTCTTCCGCTAAGAAATTCTGCACTGCCTCATTTTCCTTCCTTCAACCATTAGCTCCTGTTAGGAGGAAGACCACTATGGTGTTATCTTCATGTATAAATTGTATTCTTATCTGGGGTCAAATCTTGGCAGGGATCATTTGAACATGTGTATATGGGAGTAGATATGGCGAAAAGTAGGGTTGGAATGACTACTATGGCTGGAATGAGCCATCCAGGCGCTCCGGGAGAACATGCTTTAAAATAACTACTTTGTTCTCAGTTTCCTTAGCTGTAAAATGGGAATAACAATAGAACCTATGCCACAGCGAAAAAAATTAATACAGGAAAAGCACACAAGGCAGTGCCTAATGAAAAAGCCAGACCTCAGTCAATGCCCTCAGTACAGTACAGGCACATTTGCATAGCAAACACGCATTTTCCTTGGACCCTGTCTTGACTGGGTATGGTCTTGAGGGGAATGGCTAGTGGAGATGGGAGAGAAGTCACTAAAACCTATCACTCTCTTCTTTGTTAGAGAATCAGCCATGGATCTTGCCATTCAGTTATTTGCTTTAGTGTCCTTGCTGATTACATTCTGGCAGTGAATAAGTTCCATCTTCTCGCAGAGGCCTTTAAAACACCTGTACTATTTACACATTAAAGGAAGAATGAATTTATTATTCCATGATTTATGATTATATTATTATTATTACATAATTATTGATTCATTCTGCCTTTAATTCCTTCAACAAATATTAGCTGACTTTCTGCAGAGGTGATCCGGCATGGTCCAATACAGACGTGGTATCAGGCTGGCGCAGGAGGCAGACATTAAAGAATTTGGCAAATAGGGGCACCTGGGTGGCTCAGTGGGTTAAGGCCTCTGCCTTCGGCTCGTTCATGATCCCAGGGTCCTGGGATCGAGCCCCGTATCAGGCTCTCTGCTCAGTGGGGAGCCTGCTTCCCCTCTCTCTCTCTGCCTGCCTCTCTGCCTACTTGTGATCTCTGTATGTCAAATAAATAAATAAAATCTTTAAAAAAAAGAATTTGGCAAATAAATATGTAATTACTAGTGGTAATAAGTGACATTCAGGAAAAGCACAGTGTGCCTCTAGTTCATATATAAGGCAAGAAGGTGCATCTAATTTGGTCTGGGGGACCAGAGGCAGCCTCTCTGAGAAAGGTTTAAGTTGAGAACTAAAGGATCAGTCAGAAATTAACAAGAGGTGAAGAAAATTCAGGTAGAAGGGACAACAGGTATAAAGCCCAGAGATTTAAAATCGTGTGACTGATTTGAAGAATAGAAAGCTGCCTGTGGAATATAGGGAACAAGAGGAAGAGTGAGGAAAATTAGACCAGAACCTGCAGTTTACTCTGGAATGCACCAAAACCAGCAAAGATCCATGCTAGGATGAATGGATGGGTAGATGGATGGATGAATGGATAGATACATGATAAAACAAGTATGAAATGTTCATGGTAAAATTGAGGGGGTCCATCAGTGGATAGTGACTATATTTTTTTTTTCAATGTTGCTGACTATTTAAAATGTTTCATAATATGTCACAAAAGAGAGACTGGAGAGGTGGTCAGAGACCAGATCATGTTGAGATTTGACCATAAGGAGTTTGGACTTTATCCAAAAATGGATCAAAAGCCATTAAAGGATTTTAATCGGGATGGTAATATGATCAGCTTTGTTTTTTCAAAGCTCAGTCTAGCTGCTATGCAGGGTGGGGTCAGAGGGCTGGGGAGGAAATGAATAGAGCAAAAGGGGAATAGTTAGGATGCCACAGCGGTACTCTAGGATGGTGGCAGCAGTAGAAATGGAGAGAATTAGGTGACTCTGATACATCATAGAAGAAGGATGGATATAACTTACTTCGTGTGATAGATTGGGCAGAGATAGAGAAGTAGATGGAGGTGAGTGTCAAGGACGACTCCCAGGACTTTGCCATGAGACTGGATGCATAACGGAACTTCTCACTGACACTGGAAAAAGACTTTGGAAATTGATTAGTCGGGGAGGGGGGCGGCGGTGTGTGTGAGCCACTTAGCCTCACAGCAAGACCTTCAAGCAGTTAGATATCTGGGTCTGAAGGTCAGAAGCAAGATCGAGACTAGATGTACAATTTAAGATGTCAGCAGCACATTGAAAGTATCTAAAGTCATGTGAATAGATGAGATGCTTAGGAGAAAAGCACTCCAGGGCAGAACAAGGAAACTTAATTTGGCTTGGTACAAAGAAATTGTAACAAAAAGGACCCCACAATGGAATGCCTTGGTGTAAACCTAACTCACCACACGCTGAACTTATTCAGAGAACACTATATGGCCATTTCTCAGCAATGGGGGTAGAATAAGAAGAGTCCAGTCTTGGGTGAGTTGAGTGTAGAGGGTCTCCAGACTTGAGTGAGATCTGTGTGATTTCTGAAATGTTACAGCTTCCTAGGGGCACGGGAATAAAAGTGAGAAGGCAAAAGTCCCTGCTTCCTGTACTCCACCCCCATTTCACACACACTCAAGAGGGAAGCTAAGATGCGTAAAAGTAGGATGGTACATGAAAATGGCTTTTGATATGAAGGGGCTGGGAAGGCACTAGAAAAATAAAAAGAGATGGTGTCAGATGATGGAACGCTGCCTTGTAGTTCCTTAAGTTGCTTTGATATTTGTATGCAAATGCCAGATCAGAATAGTACTTCCAATGCATATGGATGAATGTTTGAGTTCTCTGCCGTTCTCAGAAAAATCTGAAATGGAAGGTGGAAAGAAGCAGCCTTATACTATTGTAAATGACCTTTCTGGGGATGGGAAATGTTCTGCTACCAAACATAATAACTAGAGTGCATTGAAAATCACTAGCGAGTATTCATTATTAGCATCCAGGTCCCCAGGGGCAATCTCCAGCCCTTTATGAGGGCTGGTCGGAAACATGCCAATGAACCTGGGGTGAATAATATTAGGCCAGTTCTGTCAAAATATTGGTAATGCTCAATGAAAAGAACACAGCTGTAGACTGACATTCCTAGACTCTGGCATTTGCATTTACGAAGAAACCAAGGGCCCAATTTCAACACTTAGCTGAGGGAAGAGTACTAAGGTTTCTCAAGTACTGTCTATCCCAGGCATTTTCCTAGGTGTTACGCATATGTTTACTCATTTAATCTCCTTCAACGACCACGAGAGAATGGTTGCATTAGTCTCATTTCTCAGACCAAGAAATTTCGAGCTTTGGAAAAACAAAGAAACTTATGGAAGGTCACATACTTGTAAGTGGTAAAACCAGCTTGTAAGCCATGACTGCCTGGACCTGAGGCACGTGCTCTTCTCCTACCCCTGCTGCCTCTGGTCAGGATTTAAAGGGGGGGGGGGATGCAGGTTATATTCTCTCTTTTGCATTTATCCCCATGGTGCACATTCAGTGCGGCTGGACTTTGTCCATCTTTCTAGAAGGGCAGTGCACTTGTCTGAGCCTTCGCCATTGTCCCACAGGAAGGAAGTTGAACTTTTCCAAAAACCCAATGCCAGGATCCTTAGTTGACCTTCTCCTCTAGATGTATTCTACTCTATAAGGAAAGAAGGAAAATATTTATGGAATTGCGCAAATTGTGAGAATTAGCTGGGTTTTTATACATTAGTCCATGTCCCTCCCCCTTAGCATAGGATGTCAACAGTGCAGTTCCCAGGCTGTGCTGGGATGGCTCCCCTGGACCTTCTGGGCACCCATTCTCCAAAAATGGTAGCAACTCCTATAGTTGGCTCAGGCAACAAAAAGAATGGGTAGAAGCAGGTACGTGATGGTAATAATCCTTTTCATATAAATGTAGAGGTGTGTGAGGCCTCGTTTTTGGCCAGAAAGACTCGCCCATGATGTTGGCCTTGTCCCCCATTGAGGAGATTGCTTTCACCAAACTTGTCATCTTTACCACCAATCTGCCTTCTTTTGCCTCTCCAACAGAAATCTAGAACCAGGCTGAAAATCCAAATAGACCAGATCTGACATAGCTATCTCATTGGGAGCATATTGTTTTTACCAAACCACTAGGAAATTTGTTTTAAGTGACCCAGGAACCCTTGAATTCTTATGCTCCAAGTTCACTGTGGAAAGAGTGGGAAATGATGATGGTAGGAGCTGCATGTGTGAAATCCACAGAAAACTCATTAGTATTAATTTTGGAGAAGGGGTCATGGTAATGGAAAGTGATAGGTGTGTAAGGGGTTTGTCTTTGCTTGGGAAGGAAGAGACCTGATTGCTTCCAGCAAATGTAGAGAAATGAAGGGGACTCTGTGGGTAAGGAGCAAAAAAATGCACGGGATCTCAGGATCTGGAGGGACCCTGAAGGGCAGGATTTTGACCCAAGAAAGGGGAGGTCTGCTAGAAGAAGTATGCCAGAGAGTACCTGACCTGCGCTGAGCTTGATGCTGGGGGACCGACAGCCTCCTCCTCGCCGTGCATTGCATTGTCGACTCCGCTGTTGTGAATCCACCAGGTGATGAACCTGAAGCAGTCACAGAATGGCAGGCCTTCTCCACATCATGGGGCGGGGGGCTCATCTCTGTGATGCTCTATAGATACACAAGGGGGCAGAGGATAGACAAGCTGCAAACGGCCCTCACAGATACTGCAGGAAGGTGCTGGGCACTCCCAGGTGGTCTGAAAGACAAAACTTGGATCCTTAAGTACAAAATGTCACCAGAAGGTGTACCAAAGAGGAGAGCTATATGAGAAACTTCGGAGAGTAACATTGCTCAGAAGTCAAGTTAGGGCCGGGAACACCCGTTAGGAGGTCGGTTGGTTCACCATCGTTGTAGTCCTGTCACTGTCCCATCCAGTCCTCTGTCTATGTCTTTATTTTAATCAGGCAAATAATACAAGTGTCTTCTTACTTGAAAGGACTCAAGCATTACAGAAGTTGACAAAGCGGGGGCGCCAGGCTGGCTCAGTCAGTAGAGCCTGTGACTCTTGATCTCAGGGTTGCAAGTTTGAGCCCCATGTTGGGTGCAGAGATTACTTATATATTAAAAAAAAAATCTTAAAGAAATAGACAAAGCAAAGCCCGAGTCACCCTCTATCCCCGCACCCATCCCTGTGCCCTGCCTGGAGTTAGCTCCGCCGTTAGTTGACTAGGCTTCCTCGTGGCCATCTTTGGATGTATTTTCATACACTTAAATATACATGTACACATAGATATTGTGGGAGGGATCGTTTGTTTGCATAAGTGAATGCATACTGCTTGTTCTGTTTGCACTTTGCTTTTTCTCCCACTCAGTGATCTCGGAAGATCTTTCCATGTCAGGACACCTACAGCTGCCTTGTTCTTTGTAATGGCTGCATGGTGCGCTGTGGTATGATGATATCATAATTTCTTTAGTAGTTCCCTGGTGGATGGATGGAGAGTATTTCTGGCTTTTTATATTACATACGATGCTGTGGTGACTGTCTGTCTGTCATCCATCCATCCATCCATCGTTTGTGTTCAAAGATTCTCCTTCCTGGTTTTACCATCTTTAAAGCCAAGATACTGGTTCCAATTTCTCCACAAAAAGGCAAGAAGGACATTCTGGTCCTTCATTTCTTCTCTAATGAACCTTGGATAAATCCCGTAACTGCGTGAGCTTGTATTTCCTCATGTCGAATATGGAAACACCTAGCATATCTACTTCTATGTGCCTAGCACTGTATATTCTATAACCATTTTTAGATTTGAGTGGATAAGCCTAAAGTTTGGTTGGTAGCGGCTGTGGAAGGCTTGCTATGTGCCAGGAACAAACTTCTAAAGTATTTTTCTTATTTAGTCCTTAGAACTCCAGAGGCTGATACTATCCTTACCCCCTTGAAGTAAAACGTTGAAGCAGAACGAGGTGATTACCTGTCCAAGGTCACCCACTAGTGAGTGGCAGAACAGAAGTCACTTCCGGGACTGCCAGACTAGTATATGGACACACCTGTTTAAAACAGAAGTCATGATGTTGACACAGGGAAAAGAGGATCCCTTTTTCTACAGAAATACCATTTGGAATCAAGGCCAATACAAAAGGTCCAATGTTTATCAAGATTTTGAAAATGAGCAGAGGAGACACTAGAAGGGGATGGAGCATTGATTGGAGTGATGTAGAATGCACATCCAAAGACCTGGGTGTTATTCCCAGTCCCGCTGTCATAATTAGTCACTTTTACGCTGTGGGCTTCAGCTTCCTAATCTCCTAAAATGAGGCTGAAGATGGGGGAGGGGTGGCATGCTCTCTCTAGGTTTTCCTGGCTCCAAGTTTCCGTGATGCCCTAGGTCTGGGTTTGACGCTTTGTGTCGTTTAGCCTTCTGAAGTCTTCTCAAGTCTGTTGTGACATCGTGCTCACAGGTGAGCGTGGGGGACACAGACGCTGGCTTTAATCGGCCCCACAGCTCCAGGCTTGGCTGTAAGGGCTGATGGGTCAGATCACCCTTCTGGCAAGAAGTCTCTGGTGCAGCCAAGAGGTGGAGCCAGAAAGAGAAGCGTCTCTTTGCCAAAAGCTGCTGCAGATGGAGGAGCCGGTCTGTCTGGGAGGCCCATGACTTTGAGAGGAGCCATTTGGCAAAGTTGTTGGCAGGAGCAGCCTTGCAGCATGAATGCTGGAGACTGTCCTGGGCTGGAGTGAACCGGGGATGCAGCAAAGGTGGCTGGTGGAACAAATAACCATCTGGTGAGCAGGGTGCTGCTCAGCTCGCCGTGCTGACAGCGACAAACATGTGCCAATCGGCGAGGCTGGGCTCTCCGTGACACGGGCTGACAGGCACAATAAAATGTCTCCCCTGCTGTTGTACACTCCTTGGAGGCGACCTGTTCTGTCAGAAATCAGGAAGGCTCCCGTTTCTTGCACTATTCGAGGAAAGAAAATACATCCCGTCCAACAAAATTTCCTTATGGGGTTTGTGGCCAGACGCTGTGCTGGCTGTGCTGGGCAGTGAGGTGAAGGAGGTGAATGAGGTCATATTTCCTATTGGATGTGAGCAGAGGAGACTCTGTCCTGCTCAAAATGCACTTCGCCCTCCGAGTCAGGCTTTGTGAGTCTGCACTGTGTTTGCGTCTCTGTTCCGTCAGGTGGCTGAGGTGGTGGAATCAGACCCCACATGGCTCTAGAATTATCTCCGGCAGGGCTAGTGCCATGGCCTTGGACAGGTCACTCTGTCTCTCATTATTTCTTCTACTTAGAAAACATGGCAGGGGTTGAGGCAAATTGCTAGCGTGCTATTATTCGTATGTGAGAAATACATTCAAAAGAATGCCTGTCTTACTCCATGCTTTTGTGACCAATGGTTGATGGTCAGCTGGAAAAATTAAGGCTGAAAAAAAAGTTTAAATTCTATTTTAAATAGCATTGCCTAATTTTGATGAAGGGTCTGTTGAAGAATCAAGGCTTCATCTTTGAATGTGAGTCTGCTGACTGGAGCTTATATTTCTCTTCTACAAACCATACCCAAAATGATAAAAACCATGTCTGAGTTTGGTTTCCTTGAGGTGAATAATAGTACAAACATGTGAGAAGCAAACTTACCACCGATCTTTCTAGATTTTTTTATGACTGGCCCCGACCTTTTCTCTCTCCCATATTTAACCTGCCAGCTCTTTGTCATCTTTTAAAAGCATCTGACTTAGTTTTCATATGAAATAATCCTTTCCTAACTTTCCACACCTTTCTTTTCATCACCTTCCGAGATATTTTATTAACTAACACGTAAAACAGGCATCATGAGATAAGGGACAAAACAGAACAGCCTTGTAGTAAACATGCACCTCAGCTATGAGAAGCAGGAGTGTGTCTGTGTCCCAGAGATGAGCCTGCTAAGTTAGCTGTGAGTAGAGAGCAGGCTGTAGGCCCATTTTACAGAGGCAGTGGAAAGCATTTTTTTCAACCAATGAGTCTGCTTCTTAGAAGTCCGTTAAAAGAGCTTCCATGGAGCTCCTCGGTGGCTCAGTCAGTTGGGCATCCCACTCTTGGTTTTGGCTCAGGTCATGATCTCAGGGTTGCGAGATTGAGCCCCCACGTGGGTCTCCACATTCAGTGTGGAGTCTGCTTAAGATCCCCTCCCTTTGTCTTTCCTCCCACTCAAACTCTCTCTATCGATCAATCAATCAGTCAATCAATCGATCTTTAAAAAAAAGAAAAAGAGCTCCCATTTTATCTGTGGTGAAGAGGAAGAGACACAGTACTGAGTGCTTGCAGTGTACCAGGAATTGAGTACTGTTCTCTGTACTCTATATATTCTATATGATGTACTGCATAGTATGCTTATTTGTACATCTTGTGCCTTATATTGATGTGTATATTATACAGGTCTGTGCACATATATGTGTCTTTCATTTAATCCTCACAGCAAACCTCAGAAAGTATGTACAATTAAAGCTTAATTAGGTGAGACTTTTAGGTCTTATTCACCATTGTCCACTAGTCATCTCCTAGCACAGTGCCTGGCAAATAGTACCCATTACATGTTTATTAAGGAAATGAGGGGATAGGCTCCAATTTCACTGCTAATGAAACTGAGGCTTAAAGAATTTTTAGGATGTGCCCAGTGTCAATCAGCAAACTCGGAACTTAAAACTCAAGTGTGTCTGACACAAAAATGGATGTTCTTAAGAACAAATTTAGGTATGTTAAAATAATGTGTTTTTGTTTGGGTTTGGTTTGGGTTTTGTTGTTGTTTTTATAAAACTCTCAGACATAAGCTTTATGTTAGAATAACTAATAGGACAATAATTTGGTATCTCCACTTAGCACAAGTATAGGTATTCTAGAACAGGAGTTGATAAACTTTCCTATAAAGTCAGGTAGTCAACATTTTAGGTTTTGCTGACCATACAGTCTATGTCCCAGCTACTGAACCCTGCCATTACTGCATGTGGGCATGGCTGTATTCTAGCAAGAAACTCTACAGAATCAAGTGCTGGCCCTTGGATGGTATTTTGCCCACCCTCCCATTCTAAAAAAAAATGTTTGGAACCCAATAGAAGTTCAAAAAATGTTGGCCTTCTAAGTGAATGGTTGCAGTTAAGTGCGAGAGAGAAGCTTTCCCAAACAGGAATGGTTTATGGTCAAAGTCGGGTTTTAGCGGGATTCTGATAGTGATAAGGAGTGACAAATGCTGTCTTCATGGTGGGGGGGGGATCTTTTGTGACATTAGGAGACAAAAGTACACCAAGGAGAATAGCACGCTGTTTGAGCTAGAGACTAGACACATTGTTATGTTCGATAGGCCATTAGAATCCCTGAATATAAGCACACCTCCTTTAGTATGTCCCCCCAATGTTCACTGCATACTCACTTAAAAATAATTATTAAAATATTTATTATATACTAGGCACCATGCTAAAAAACACTAGGCAAACAATAACAAACAAAACAAAGACTCTGGCCTCATAGAACTTGCATTCTATTGGGAAGACACACCTGAAATAAACACAAACATAAGCATATGAATGTAAATTTTATTAAATACTATGTAGAAAAAGAAAAGAGCCTATGAGAACAAAATATATGTTCACTGATGAAAGCTTGGACTACAAAGAAAACTGTAAAAAAGAAAATCAAATTTACCTCTAGTGCCAGACATAATCATTACAAATATTTTCAATGTATTCCAGACTGTGTGTGTAAGAGAAAAGAGAAAGGGGTAGTGGAAGGATAATACTAGAATTATATGTAAAATGGTATCATATCTATTGTTGTTTTGATTCTAAATAAAATTGTGAGCCTTCTTCTGTAACATCATATAGTTCAACCACAATTTTGCCATTCATCTAATGTTGGAAGTTAGATTATTTCCAATATTTTGCTATAATAATCACGTGATAAATAATTGCATGAATCTAAATCCTTTCTAGTTATTTTTTTTAGAACAGATTTCTGAAGTCAAGATTCCTAGGTTAAATGGTATAAGTAAGTTTCTAGATGCAAACAATTAAGTTTCTAGATAATAGTTACTATGTTCTCTAGAAAAAGCTCTATCAAGGAAGACCTTTGCAGTAGCTGTGGCCCTTTCCCACCATTGCCTGGTCTATATTTTTTCTCTACCTCACATTGTCACCGATTTTCAGAGGGGATTTATGCAGGTGAAGATTAGAAATAAATTCATCAAGATATAACCACTGACGCTTAATATACTCCTTTGTCCTTGTCCTTCCCCAAAGCCCACATCTACCCAATCTGAGAGAGGAAGCGAGCTCAATTCTCAGCCTCTGCCATTAAATACATGGGTGAGTTGTTTGTTCTCTGGGATATAGTTGCCTGCCTATATTGAATAAAATGACTTTCATGGTTCCAGGGCATCCATTGTAGATAAGTATATGGAACCCGGTGACCCAGAAATGTTAATTTTCTTCAAACTGATAAGTAGGTGACTTCAAAGAATGATTGACCCATGACGACAACCACTATGGTTGTTTAATGAGCTAGCCTTCTCCTGGGGTTCCTATTTGACATATCTGAAAGCTGTGTTCCTTCTTTTTCTATTAATACTATGTGTGGTTGAATGCAATTTGAACCCAGGTAAATCCAAGGAAACTAAACTTTGTCTATCATTGACTTAAGACTTGCAGACATCTCTAGTTCTCCTCCAAAAGTTGGGTGCATAATTTAATGAAATTGAGAAATATAAATCTTATAAGCATCCATGGGATTGTATTTTTAGTGAGTGATTTTGGTCCTTTTTCAAAATAAATGGGCCGTCTGCATTTTAGCAGTTGCTGGGGATTGTAGGTGGGAGTTGATTTGAAGTCTCAATCCATTTTGCTTGAGTATTTGGGGCATGTTTCTTCCTGTGAAGTGAGAATACAAAGTCTTTGAGACATTTTTTTAATTTAAAATCTTCATGAAGTTTTAAAAAAATTGAACATAGGTTGTGACCCAAGAGTTAGACAGATAAAAATTGAAAGATACCTAGCTGGCTGATGGGCTGGGCGGATGGATGGTCATTTGAATGGATAAAGATTTGTGGTGGTCAGTAAGAGACCCAGTTGCTTTGTTAAAGGGTTATAAGTATGAAAACATCTTCTAGAAAGATCAAGTTTCAATAATAACTTGGGGGTGTAATATTAAAAGCAACCTCTCCTTTCTCTTCTGTCTGGGAAGTCAGGGCAGGTGTGATGGGATGCGAGAGTGAGTATTGATTAGGGCGGCACAGAACCATAGGAACATGCTTCCAGGAAGTCATCACCAGTACCAGTTCAAAAAAAGAAATACGACGGAGCGGCAAAGAGCTGTACTGGAACCCTGAGCTAACAGAAAAGACTGGCACAGTTGAGTGCTCCCAACTGAGGTATCTTGCAATGACCAATACCTAATCCCATCCCCGTTCTGTAGAATTAGCCTGGCTGAAACTAACCTTCTATGCTTTGAAAGCCAGAGCCCTCTGGTCACTTGAAAAGATGTAAGGAGAAGGTTTTTGTGCAGTTCCACTTGTGAATGAGGTGTATTTCCCTGAAGGCTCTCTGATCCCTTATAGGTCAGAGATCAAAGACTTGCTGAGGTCTCCCTGGGACCTGAAGAACTCTGTGCACAGGGGTAGAAAAAAAGAAAAAAAAAGTAAAAGCAGTCTGATTATCATATTGTGCTTCTGTTGCCAACATGCTTACTCGGTCCCTGAGCTTCCTCAGCACAATTTGAGATGGAAATTTTCCGATCAGAATTTTTCCTATAAGTCTCGGAAGCTTGGATTTAAGCCTGTTATGTGGGCCAGTCTTCTTCTTTCTCCAGTTACTTGACAAGTAGGTTGCCTTTGAGTCACTCATTTGGATGGCCGTGATCTAGACATTGGCATGTGCTGAAAAGGCAAAAATGTTTTCCTGCTTGTGTTTGGCCCATTAAGAAGATTGGGCTGTTGACCCTTTTGTCCTGTGCTTATAAACCTTACTGCTTCCTGCCTGTCCCCTCATTTCTTTGAGTCTCTCCTAACGGACATTCAAGTCAACCATGCGAGCTTGTGCTGAGTCCTCAGTACCGCCCACCCATCCCTGCTCCCTGCTTCTGTACATACAATTTCCCCTTTCCTGGTATCTACATGTCCTGCCTTGACTCTGCATTTTCCCTGAAAAATTCCCTGAGAAATTTTTTCTCAGTTCAAGTTTTTAAAAATCATAACAACAGTGCTGTGATATACAGGTATTATCCCCATTTCATGGATGTGGACACCAAAGTCCAAGTTCAGATAGCCTGCACATTGTCTCCCCAGCTAGAAAGAAACTGCTGGAAGACAGTTTCTTGGTTTATCCTACAGAGGACAGTGAGCTGCTTGGCACACAGTTACTTTTTAAGTGGTTTTGAACTTGATTTGAGTTGGAGAGTAGATTGGTGATGTCTCTAGTTAGGACAGTAGCCATATTTACTTGGAGCATACAGGTGCATATTTACTTGGGAGTTTAAACTTACAACTCCATCCAGACATGTTCAAGCTAGGTTCTCCTACCCCCACTGGAGTTTAAAGATATGCTATATGATTTTTTCAATCACTTGGAAATTGTAGCAGCTAATTAAGAGCATAGCCTATTATTCTGTCACTCATTTCATTGGTTCTGTGTTTGTTTCTTTATTTTACTCTTTAACCCTTCAGCAAATATCAGTTAAGTAATGAAAACCTCACTCGTGCTGTGTAAGTTGGTATATGATGACACAAGTGTGAAAAAATATCTTGAAGTTTATTACCACTGGATATGTGGGGAGGAGAGAAATAAATATAAAAAAGACTATTAAACAATTAAAGGTAACCCACATCCATGATGGAAGGAGTGTATAGATAGTATGGTTCCTTTCCTATAAACTTCTGTGTGTGTCCATAAAGAATTCCAAGGAAAGAATGTCTAGTAGAATATGAATGATGGCTAGGTCAGGCTGATGAAATTTTAATTCTTTTTTTTTTTTTTAAAGATTTTATTTATTTGACAGACAGAGACTACAAGTAGGCAAGAGAGGCAGGCAGGGAGAGAGAGGAGGAAGCAGGCTCTCCATGGAGCAGAGAGCCCGATGCGGGGCTCGATCCAAGGACCCTGGGATCATGACCTGAGCCGAAAGCAGAAGCCTTAACCCACTGAGCCACCCAGGTGCCCCTGAAATTTTAATTCTTACTATTTTTATTTTCTAATGTCTGATAGTTTTCAATAAGTATAAACATGGTTTACGTAATAGGAATACTAAAGCTGTCATTATGGTGAAAAACAATTCATGGAATGTCTACTACATGCAAAGAACAAGTCTGTGGGTATCAGTGTAGTAAATACCAACCTGAGTTCTTACTTTTCCTTTGAAGTCACATTAATCATTCTTCAGAGGAAGATCCGTGAGAACCCTGGAAGAGTAGTGACACGTAAAGACTCTTAACTGTCAAATTTGGTAACAAGAATTCCATTCGAGTTCTCTTAGCTGTAGGTCTGTGGGAAGGGGCTTTGGCAGTGAGCTCGGCCCTTGGGTTCAGAGACTTTGGTCTTGTGTCTAGGCTGAAACAGTCAAGGAAAGGTGGTATCTCTGACCTCAGCCAATCACTTCGTAAGGGGGCCAGGAAATGGTCTAGGTGGGTCAGTGACAATCTATTTAGATGGTGGAAAAGCCATCTAAGAAAAAATGTCCTGAGGGTCAGAGCCAGCCCCTTTGCACACGAAGGATCTCGTAGTCTGTGTTTATTGACACAGAAGGTGGTTTTAATTACCCTGTAGGAATTTCTGGCATGTTTTGCCAAAGCCAGTCTTTAAATGTTTAATCAGTGGAATTCTGACAACCAGACCAACAGGAGAGGTGTACGTATGGGGGCACTTGGTCAAGTGTAGTGTTTGCAATGTGGCTGCTAGTGACGGAACATGGGTGTGTTTTATCAGAGAAACATAAGCCTGAAAATACCAGCTTCCACCCACGAAATGATCTTGGCTTCGGAGAGTATGGCATGTTTTATGTCTGAGAAGCTTCAGTTTCCTTCCCAGCCATAGTTCTCATCTAAACAACTTCCACAAGCTCTGTTTTTGGTGTCCTGAAAGTAAATTTGGTAAGAGGATCTAGAGCCAGATTAATCAGCTTCGTGGTCCCACACTAGGGACTTGAAAGAAGAAATGTGCCTCTCCAGGTATAGGTCCAAAGAAAATGTATGCTTGTAATCTTTAGTTTTACCCATGTGTGTTGACCTACAAAATATTTTAAGAAAAGAACTATAATAGGAGAAGGGTATGATGGTGTCGCATCACAAAGCCATTTTAATCTCTCAGATAACTTCAGGGAAACCATAGTCCACGATAAATGTAAAAGCACCAAAGAAATGCTTTCCTTGAATTTTTTCCTCTCTGCTCTTGAGTGTCTAGTGTGAATCCTCCCAGTGAGACTGTAGAAATAGTCAATAGTGCTACATACTATCTTTGATTCATCTCTCCACATTTAACTCCAGATGGAATTTCTTTTTTGTTCTCCTTGCATAAAAATGTCCTCCACACTATCCCCTTTCGCTGCTGTCCCAACTAATCTCCATAGAGGCCAAATGCTACTCTCTCATGTAGACATGCAAGGGAGAGTAAATTGGCACCTTGAAATCTGAACAGGAACCCAAAGTCATCTTTGGCACAATCTACTGAGCCTTCCTTTGAGCTACTGAGAGTGTTTGTGTCCTGTTTAGTGACATAGTGGTTTGGTGATAATCCTTTTGGTTTGCATGGAAAGGCTTCTCAGGCTATTTCATACTGATGTTCACTGATCTGAGGATTTGCCAAGCTTATAGGGAAGTAAGGCCAATGGAAATGAATCCCTCTTAACCATCACAACAACTGAGCAAACAGTTCCACGGGTATCTTCGGTAGAGCTAACTATCAAGTTTAAATTGTCCCTCTTTCTCTTGTCTTCTAAGTCAGCCTATTGGTGAACCAACTTGGTTTAACCAGGTTGATAGGTTGTAACTTAATTTTAGGCAAGGAAAGAGTTACATAAAATAGTAATGCCATCTGAAACTTGTGAAAGGACTTTATATTTCTACAAAATATTTGTAGAAAGTTCTTATGTACTCTACACCCAAAAATTGGAGAATGAGTTTCTTTTTTCCTCAATGTGAAAATGGCGCTCTCAATTTGCCCATGATCACATAGCCGGTTTGTGATGGAGACAAGACAGAGGTGCAGAGATCTGATCTGTAAAACCAAGCTCTTCCCATGATGTTACAAAATGAAATCAACTTTCATTGAACTCCCAGCTGGGTGAAATTTTGCAGTTTCCCAATTTCTTGGGAAAAAGCGTTCATTTTTGCTGACTCTCTCTGAGAGATGTTGGCCACCAAACCCTTAACACAAGGTTCTTTGGGTGGAGCAACTTGGCATGTCACAGCCCTTTGTTGGGCAATGGGTGTGGGGTATGTCTCATTTCTAAGGTCATTCATTGTTAACTATTCCAAATAGAAGCGTCTTGAGGTCACATCCTGGCCACTGGCTTTGGTGCAAGCCTCAGAGAGCTAAAGTTTGACATGTATGAAGATGTGGAGAAGGCAGTAAACTCAGTTCTCTTTCATGGCTGCATATGGCACCCAAATACCTGCCATTTAAAGCAAGCAAGAAAAGAGATGAGAAAGAATGGATGAATCATCACAAATACCATTCTTTTGCCTGGGAACATGGTATAAGGGCAGCATAGCTAAATTTACTGAGCGATTCTTACATGCCATGCTGTTTACTTCTTTTGCTTCATTTCCATTTAAATACATGAGCAGTGAATTCTTTATGAAGAAGATGGGCTTATTACTTAAATCATCTAACCGTAATCGCTCATATGTAAAGTCAGGATAATCCTAGCAGCTAACTTTCTGTGGTGGTTGTAAGCATTAAGTGCGATAGTTGTACAGTGGTTAGTTCAGTACCTGACCTAGATTTAACATCAGTAAGTGGTTGTTTGGTTCTCCTTAGTATTTCTAGAAGCCCTAACCGGTCCTAAGTAGTATTTGCACTGGGCCATACATTTTTTTCTGCCCTCCAAATCCCTAGAATTCAGGGTTATACTAACAAATAAACTTAGCAGTTTGAAAACACTGACTCTGAAGACCCCTGGGTTTGTATTCCATCTCCACTTGCTAGCTCTGTGACCTTAGGGGAGTTCTTTAACCTTGCTAAGCACAGGTGCCTCCTCTATAAAATACAGATAACAAAGCTGAATTTCCTGAGGTTGCTGTATTAAATATGACAGTGTATGTGATGTAGTCAGTATCACATATGTAATAAATGCTACATAATGTTTGGTTGTATCTTAATTAATATTAGTTCATTTATCTGTATCTTAAAATCATTACCGTCAAAAGGTGGTTGTTTTCATTACAAAACAGAGGAGAAGTAACACCCTAACCTTAATACCTGGCCTAGTATCAGTTCTGGATGGTGGTAATTGACCTCTTTTAAATAATAAATATCTCATATAATAATATATGGAATCTTATGAGAGTCTAAGCCAACTGCTGCCCTTTTCGGAATAGGAAACAAAACATTAGGAAATGAAAATCCATTATCTACTCTATGTAGCATCAGTAGAATCATTTTTAAAGGTAATAGCTTTGAGATATTAAAAAATTAATGATAATAAATAAATTATAAACCTGGCTTTCTCTATTAGTGGTATGTTGAAGCTTCTTGCTAAGGCTTATTTTGTTGTTGCTTTTCAGTCTTGTAGCTTTATTTTTAGTACTTCTTGTATTGCCTTATTCATAGATTCTCCCACAGTATAATCCTACTACCTCTGGACACTGAGAGAAAGGGAGCATCTTCTAATTGGGGATATGACCCATTTCTGTTTCTGAATACTTGCAGTTGCTTTAAAGTTCCGTGTACCAGACCCGTTACTGCTAGCCCTCCGCTGGGAAGCCTTACTTACCTCAGAAGCTTTGTATCCTTGTGTTCATGAGCCCTCTTTAACTACATGAGGGTCAGTCCTCCTGACAGCCCCCAGCTTCCTCAAAACTCCTCATGTGTTTTCTGGCCCTTGTCTTCCACCTTAATGGTTACAAGTGCCACCTGATGTGTTTGTTAAATGTAAATTGCTAGGCTCCGCCCAATGATTCTAATTGAAAAGGACTGGGAAAGAGCCCCAAAGTTTGATTTCTAGTGGCATCTTAGGTAGAGAGTTGCTGCTGCTGGTTGGAAGCGACGCCTTGGGAACCCCTGCTCTCCAAAAGCTGGAGGCAGTGCGCTAACCGTGGGAGAGACTGAGCCACAGGGAAGTTTTACAGTGGTGGCTGCATTACCGTTATCGGTCTGGACTTTCACAGACCAGGAGCAACCTCACCCACAGAGGCTATGGGGGGGCTTGGGGCCTGTGAAATGCACCTGTATGCCACCCAAAATTGAAGCATCACGTCCTCCTGGAGTCTGGATCTGAACCCCGTGTTTGTCACAGGAGCCAAGGGAGAACCCAAGACACAGAATAGTGGCAGAATAAGGAAGCATGAATTACCCAGATGAAAGCTCCCATGGAAATAAAGGTATTAGTAGTATTATTTATACCTCCTGTTCTTCATAAAATAACAATATGGAAGTGTTGAATAGCTCCAGCCGCATTAAAGTTGCTCTGGGGGACGCAAATCAATTAACTCACATTTTTAAAAGAAAGTGTAGATAATAAGCACCATTTGACTATTTTCAGAACCTGTTCTGATGAAATGTGTTGGTACAGAGCAGTGACAAGTAATGACTGGTTATAAAGCTAACCAGGAAAGAGGTGAAGCTCTGTAGGACTAGACCCGACTGGGTAGACACCGGTGAAGTATGCAGACTGCGCTGGAGAATCAGACGGATGGATCAGCCGCTTTCACAGAAGAAAAGCACTGGGCCAGGCGGTGAAGAAAGAGGCAAGGGCTTCTGTACAGTGAAGAATGAAGGGCCTTACTAAATGGTAACTTTGAATTAGGAAAGAAATCAGGAAATTACTACGTAGGAAAAACAATAACTTCTACCCTGGAATAAATGCTTGGAGGCCTTACTAATATGACCACGGGGCCATCCCACCTGATTGGGATCAAGTAGCAGGAAGGCTTCTGCCAGCTTTGTTTTCCTTTCTTCAAACTATGGGGTGAGACTGGTGAGCTTTACAACTCCCACACGCGGCTGTGGTTTGGGGCCCTTCTGGTACAAAGGGACTCTAATTTTTACTTGAGAAAAAGAGTCATCAGAGAATTCTCTCCTGAGGTGGAGTTTGTGACAGGGATAGAAATTTGGAGTCAGGTCGAGGAGTAAGACCTGCAGAAGAGTTTCTTTTAAAGAAAGGTATGGGGGAAGAAGAGTTTCCAGGTAAAGACTTAGTCTAGGAAAATGAATGATGTGGTCGAAGACTTAAAGGGAGAAGAAAATGAAGAGCAGATGTGTGTACTTACATATATGGATATATGTTTCTGTATATTCTCCATCAGCCAAAGGGTATGGGTGAGTCAAGTCAAGCTTTGGGGTCCTGAGGGAATTATGGGGCTTTAGCTTTATATTTTTATACAGACTCCACACAGGCTATATTGCTACTGTGCTTTTTTATATAACAAAAGAGAGTAGGCTTTGTTCTCAAAAAATACCTTGTGGTGTTTGTGTTGGGAGGTAGTCTATAACTGTTTCCTTGCTATAGAAAAATTCCACGTTTTTCTGTATGACCTATTTTAATTAAGAGTTTACATCTGTTGTGATTTCAGTGAACCTTTCTTTCATTCTTACCAGCCAGGTAACCTTTCCAGTATGTTCTAATGCGGTTTTGACTGGGGGTCTGAGTTTCATTTGTTTTGGCCTCTGTTGCTGTTTTTAATGAGATAAGACTAGATAGGCTTCAAATGGGTTTCCCTGGAGCTGCCGACCTTCATTCCCTCCTTGCCTCCTCGGAGAAGGAGGGGACGAGAGGGATTGGATTACTTTGTTATCTGGTCATGTTTTTCTGACCTGTGTCATGTCAGACTCGAAAATTCCCAAAAGCACAAAAGCAGCAAGTGGGAAAGAGACAGTTCAGAGTCAGAATTTGAAGAGCTTGTTGTGAGGAAGACTGCTTTTCGCTGTACCTCATCAAATCCAACTGCTTCTGAAAAATCCTTTCCAAGTACAAAGACGGTGCCCTTTTCAAAATGCTGAGGGATTGGTAACTATGTAAGCATTGTGCATAGCTCTGTGATTGAGTGTGGGGCATAAAATGAATGAATGTGCGTGTGTTAACATAATGTAAGCCTCACTTCAAGGCATTATTTTCTCAAGTTAAGCTACTTGCTTTGGAAATGGAATCCATCAAAATTCGGTTAAGATTGCCTTGAGTTTTCATCATAAGGCTAAGATTATTTAAAAGCAGCGGAAGGCAAAAAGCTACATATGATTGTCTCTGACTTCCCAAACAGTGCTCCAGCGAGAAGTCTATTTGTTCGGTGTAGTGGCGGGCTGGTGTGAAAGGAGTCTGCCATCAGCCTTCCATTTACTAAGAATTCATTCCACACGTGTGTGTCTGGTGCTGTGCTCTGCCCTGGAATGCAGATGTGAGATACACACAGCTGGTGTCTGCCCTTAAGGCACACCTGGACCAGTAGGGGACAGAGGACCACAAGTAATGACACTGCGGGATGAGAAGGTTCTGTGACGGGGTTGTATAGGGAGCTTTGAGATGATGTGAGAGGGCTCAGAGGAGGGGGTCGTGAAGAAAGACATGGCTCAGGTGAGACCCAAAGGATGAGGAGAGGGAGGAAGCAGGAAAGGCGTTCTGGGGAGGTAGAATGGTATGGTCAGAAGATAATGGCTTCACCCTCCCCAAGTCATTGAGTAGCTCAGGAAAAAGTCTGACTGGAAGACTTAGTTTCTTTATCTTCCGGTGCTAATGATGGTGGCCAAGATGGCGGCCATGGCGGTTGCTGGTGGAGGAAGACAGAAAGTATAGCAGTTAATCCTTACTGAACACTTGTTGGGTAGCATGTTGAAGTACTCTAGGCACTTTCTTTGTGTTCATTACCTATTAGAGCTTTACAGTCACCTGGTGAATGGAGGTACCATCATTCTCTGTGGGTCCCAACACAAATAATGAGAAAAATGAGGCTGAGAAAAGCTAAGTAAGCTGAAGGTCACCTTGCTATTAAGTGGAAAAGCCAGGGCTTAAAAACAGAAGTTGACTCGAGCGCTCACATTTTCCACCATTACTGTGTTATTAATAATCTCACTTTTTCAGGGGCAGATATAAATAAAGATGAGCAGGATAGTTCATTTGAAAGAGCTTTTTAAACTGCGTGGAACTCTTGACTCTCCTTGCACATGTTGAGCTGAGGCATGAGTCATGCGCTCAGGAGCTAGCCTAGATTGAAAAGTGAAAATGGCTTCAGCGATACATGGGCTGTCGTCCCCGGCCTTGTTAGCTAGCACCTCCTCTCATCCTTTGGCCTCCCCATGTTAATAGTCAAACCTGGCCTTCCCCAGGAGACGCTTTTTGAAGCAACAGAACGTTAGAGGAGATGGACCAGCGATTTGCTCCCAAATGGCAGTTGCTATGTTAGAAAGGCCTCAAATATTTCTGAAATTGTTAATCTCAGTTGATCACTCCCTGCCCCTCTGTGACTGCTCAGCACAAAATGAAATGGAGGCTTGGCCATGATCCAATTATTTTTAAGAGTCTTGGCTTCTAGTAGGGGTAATCCAAAGCCTTGACTGGACTTTTTAAAATTCTGGGCTCCCTAGCTGATGTGTGCGTATGTATGTACTATATACATAGACCTACACACACACACACACGCGCGCGCGCACACACACACACACACACCTCCCCTCCCTTGCCTTCCCTTTTTTGCCGAATAGTCCCTCTTCCTGCCCCTTGATATTTCTGACAATCCCCTATGTGCTCTCCGCCCTTATTCGCACTCTAATCAGCCACCGTGTTGCGAATTGAGGACTGCCTACACCAGTATCCCGTAAGCAGGGTCGTGTTGCTTGCCAATGCAACATTAGCAGTAGTTGAGAACAACTGAAAACGGTCATAGAGGTGGTTGCATACTCTTCGGGCCGGAAGAGCATGTCTCCACTACGAAAGCAATGGCCAGTTCAACAATGAACCCAAATCATGAATTCTTCTGCATCACAGTTCAATCGCAGAGGCTAATTGTGAGTTTGTCTCTGGTCCCGCTTGAGGCCTGATAACAGGGTTTCCCTTTGGAAGCTTGATTGAGCTGGTGTGCAAGGCAAGACTGTGTAATTCAGATAGACCAGGGAAATGCAAACAGTTTCGTGTATTAATGGTCACTAATGACCTGTAATCAAGCTTTGATTTGTTAGGTTAAAAACAAAGATGCAATTAGTTTATTTGTTCAGGAGTGTAAACAGAAGAATTTATCAGTCTGCTGATTGTTCTTCTCGTTTGAAGACAATAGGCTAGAGCCCGAGTCTTGAGCCGTGGCTCCCCGGAGCTGCCATTCGTCTGTCCTGCGATTCTCCCAGCTTCCTGAGCAACCACTGATGCATCTGTGGCCATTGTCAAAAGGGGACCAAAAGGATATGGTTCTTGGTGTCCCTTCTCTGTGGCCTGTCCTCTTGATGAGCTAACCACTTCATTATTACTTTCCCTCTTTCCCTCTCCCATGGTCCCGTGCTTTGACCACCTCATTTTCTCGAAGTATCCTCATTTATCCAGCAACCTTTAACCCAGAATTGTCAAGGGCCAGTTATGCTGCCACTACTGTCCTAGGTCTTAAGGTTTATAATGGTTGGGAAGAAGCCATGATTCAGTTTTGGTTCAATTTCACTATTTCTCCATAGATGTCCTTAGGGTTCCTGTGTGACTAACTTTACTTCTTGAGTTACTGATCACTAAAACAAATGAAAAATCTCTTAGCATGAAACAGATGCTCTATTGAGTTATGTATTTTAGTGAATAAGGCACCCTGATCCTTCTGGGGTACATCAAAACTGGCAATAGAGATTTTGAGGGATTATAGTGGCTCCTTGGAAAAGATATACCTTGTGTTTTCCCTAGTCATTTATTTAAATAGGGGAAGTAAAAACATTTAAATTCTTAAGGGAGACTGTGAAGTTAAAACATACAAGCCTTGAGTCCTTCATCAGGTGAAAATTCTGTGATCTGCGATGCCTGGGTGGCTCAGTGGGTGAAGCGTCTACCTTCAGCTCGGGTCATGATCCCAGGGTCATGGGATCAAGTCCCACATCGGGCTCCTTGCTCAGCAGGGAGCCTGCTTCTCCCTCTGCCTCCCATTGCCCCTGCTTGTGCTCTCTCTGACAAATAAGTAAATAAAAATAAATTTAAAAAAAAAAAGAAAATTCTGTGATCTACTTGATATCACAGAACGATAACAATACAGGTTACCCCAGTGAGGCATTTGGATTGCTTAAGGTCATGTTGAAACAATGGAAGTGATCTCACTCACATAGAATATAACTTCTTTACTTATCAACCTGAGTCACACACTAATCTGAAATGACTATCAATCTGTGTTGTTAATGTCCTCCGCTTAGAGTAAGTACCCTGGGTCTCTTGCTCAGCATGTATCACAGGGTCTAACACAGGGACTGGCATGTAAGAAACACGTTCAGTAAGCATTTGTTGAGGGAAATGCAGACACAATGATTAGAGTTTGAAAACCCAATTGTAGCTTTTGGGATATTGTGAAATAAACAAAATTACTTGATAAAAATGATCTTAAGTATTAGGATTAGTAAATAATCGGCACCACAGTTGAGCTTTTCTGTTTTTTTCACATCCCCTTTTATCCACTTCCATATAATGCATATAATGCATTAATAAACTTCCATTTTGGGGAGCCTGGGTGGCTCAGTGGGTTAATTGTCTGCTTTCGGTTCATGATCTCATGGTCCTGGGATCGAGCCCCGCATCGGGCTCTCTGCTCCGCAGGGATCCTGCTTTCCCTCCCCACTCTCTCTGCCTGCCTCTCTGCCTACTTGTGATCTCTGTCTGCCAAATAAATAAAATCTTTTTTAAAAATAAAAGAAATAAACTTCCATTTCATTGCCTTAATAACCCATATAATAAAAGAGACCTCCCGTTCTTGTGGAACCTACTAAAGCCTAGCAGTGATATTTCCTGCCCTCATCACCAAAGTGACCTATCAAATTCCTGGCATGGAATGACCTATTCTTTAGCATCTAGAGCAGAGCCTTCACATTCAGGAAAGCCTTGACAATAGTGTGGGTAGATGGGGCAGTCGTTTTTCATTTGTTTATTCAAGAGCTGCATATTGGACACTTCCTTTGTGCCAGGCATGGGGTTAGGTGCCAGGGATCCGGAGTAACAGACCCTCTGGGGAAATAGATTAATCCAGAATAACCAAGATGTATGTATGATTGTAACTGTGATAGGCACTGTAAAGGAAGAGTTTGTGATGCTGCGAGTGTGTGTAAAAGACTACTGGTCCGGGAGATGGAAAGCTTCCCTGGGGAAGGAGTGAGAGGACTAAATCCTAAAGCCATAGCAGGAGTGAGCTGTGTTGAAGAAGAGCAAGAGGCATGATTCCGGGCGAGAGGATGGCATGACCAAGGGCCCTACAGTATTAGCCCCGAGAGTGTGTGTCCAAGTAAGCGAAAGATGCTGCATGTGGCTTGAATTCTCACAGGACTATCATTAGACAGAAGCCACATCTTGCCAAGCCTTGATGGTAGAAGAGGACTCTGCTAATTTTTTTATCCTAGGAGTAAAGGGAAGTGTTAAAATGTTTAAATGTAGGGAAGATGGGGAGCCGTGTTCCCACTTGTTTTTCAGAAAGATCATTCTGGCTTCCGTGTACAGAACAGATTGGAAATTCTCCAGAATAGATTTAAGGAGACAAGTGATTTGTTCATACGAAACTGACACAGAATCTGCATAATGTATGCCCATGTGAGGCCGTTCCAGTGTAGAGCACGTTGCACCCTTCCAAGAGATTGAAGATGAGCTCCGCCGTGGTCGGTTATAGACCTCTTCAGATTTCCTCTGTGTCCTGCGTGCACACTCACCCAGACATAAATTAGCATCATTAATGCAGAGTGTCACATTGGAGCCCGGTTCCCCCTCTAGCTGATGCTCCACTTTAGCACCTTTCCCTTTGTGCTTTACCCTTCGCCTTCAAAGGCTGTTCTCAGGTCATCTTTCCTTCCTAGAAGTGTGAGATTGGTTTTTCTGCTGGGCTATTAGAGTGATCCTCCACTTAGAGTCTAATCTGCCGTGGCTTTGTGCCTGTTTGTCAGGAACTTCGAGAATATATTAAGACATTACGCAGGGTGGAAGCTCTATTTTGACAATGATTATGCCTATTATCTATTTTAATAAATGTAAATTGCTGTGGAGAAACAAACCATTTTATGCCACTTGAATCCTTTTCAAGGAAGCCTGAATCCTTTTTGTGTAGCTTAGATGTATTGCTATCATTTTCCCTTCACGGAGTTGAATAAACACACTTAAATCAGACCTTTGTTTGTGTACCCTCTTACACTGTTGCCCTACTAAATTGTTGTGATTTAAGTCTTTGAAATCTGTATTTGGTAACATTTGCAGATTTATCTGTATTCCCTTCCAGAATTCAAATTATTGGGACCGTAAGTCCCCATGGGCATTATAGGTGACAAGCACTATCCTTGGGATATGGCCGTGGATTAAGGCACCGCTATTGCCTTTATGAAGCTCTGTCATTTCTGACTGTTGGAGCAAGGCTGGGAGCTTAGATGATCCATGTGGCGATGAATTAGAGTTAGACACGCCGGGAGGTTTAACTTCATATAGATACATGTGACTACATGTAGAGATATTTATAAGTATGTGTATATGCATGGGCTTAGGTACATACACATGTTCCTTTGTCATTTGAGAGAGCCTAAACGACACTCCCATAGCAACAGGTACAGCTAGCACTCACCTCTTTATTTCTAAAACCATTATCCAATGAAAGGAACTGGGAATCCTCCCAGAAGTGTCTGATTCTAGGACTGGGGAAGGAAATCTACAAGATGAGGCTGGAGCCCTTTCTACTGCCAAAATGTAAGGAAGTGCTTGGGGAAAAAGCATTAAGGGGAATATGTCAAAGGGGACATCGATGGGAGTATGTCGAAGAGACACAGAAGCCAGCCAAAAGAGTTCCTAATGTCTCAAGTAGGATAATTGAAGAAAAAAAGAGTATTAGTAGTATTGGGTTATAAATCAAACTACAAAATATCCACAAATCTGTACTAATATCAATAAATAAGTGAATACATTAATAAAGGACAGAGAAAAATCTCCAAATAAATTATATAGATGACCCAGCCTCAAGGAGCATAGCGAGTGGGTGTAGCTCTCCACTCCTCCCAGAGTGTGGACTGCACATAGAGACTTCTATCAAAAGAGCACAGATTGGAAGGGGGATCAGGACGAGTAAAATGACTGAAGAGAAGCCGGACTAACGCTACTTCAACTAAGTGATAAAAATCCACATGAGTTGTCATAAGTCATGATGGTAGTGACCCATGATGTAATGAAAATGGCACCTTACCTCTGTGATCTTCATTTATGAGAGAAACACCAGACAAGTTACAGTAGGGAGACCTCCTACAATATACCCGGCCATGCTCTTCAATGCTGGGAAGGTCACCAGAGGCAAGGAAAGTCTGAGAAACTGCCACAAACAAGAAGGGCCTGAGAAGACTGACAACTAAATATATGTGGTATCCTAGATGGGATTCTAAGACAGAAAAAGAACATGAGGTAAAAACTGAGGAAATAGGAAGTAAACTATGAATTTTAGTTACTAACACTTGTGGTCCATTAATTGTAACATGTACCACATTAACATGATATGTTTATAATAGAGGAAAGTCTACAGGACGTATTTGGGAATTCCCTGTGTTATCAGTTCACTTTTTCTGTAAACCTAAAAGTGTTCTATAATTAAGCTTGGGGCTCCTGGGTGGCTCAGTGGGTTAAAGCCTCTGCCTTCGGCTCAGGTCATGATCCCAGGGTCCTGGGATCAAGCCCCACATCAGGCTCCCTGCTCAGCGGGGAGCCTGCTTCCTCCTCTCTCTCTCTGCCTACTTGTCTGTCAAATAAATAAAATCTTAAAAAAAAATTAAAGAAGCTTATAGTCTAGTAAGCTAGTAGGCAATTGTAAGACATTGGGAGGGTGTATAGGGTCCTTGAGAGAAACATAATGGGTTCTAAGTGGTCTTTTATATCCTGCCTTGACCACTTTGGGCAGGTTGCTTAACCCTTCTGATCTTTTTTATCTTTTCTAAGATGGTGATAACATCTGCCATGAGTCAGAATAGGCTGTGAGGTCAAATTGCAGAGCTCAGGCCCCCAGCGACAAGCTGGGTGATTGACAAAACCTATCTGGGCACTAGTTCTTAACTCTGTGTGTTGTCCTGAGGGCAGGGGTACTGTCTGTGAAGAGCTTAGAACAAGTGTTGGCACCCCGTGCTAGGTACATGTAAGCGGGGGCTGTCTTCTCACAGGTTAGTGGTGAGGACTCAGTGGGACAATCGGAGTGTTTAACACATGCCTGGTGTATCATAAGCTCTCTGTTGGTGATGGTGGTGGTGGAGCAAAGGAAAGGTTCATGGGGGCCAGGAGTTGCCCTCTCCATGAATCCTGCAGAGTGGTCTTCTCTGACCCTAAACTGGGAGCAGAATAAGCGCCGACCAGACAAAAGGAGGGCTGGCGATGGGTGTGGGCTCTAGCAGAAGGAACAAAGGTTCCCAAGCCAAAGGAAGCATGGCACCTTTCCGAACTTCAAAGATTTCAGAATGGCTGGAATGTGAAGTCTAAGGAGGAGGAAGAGAAGAGGTAAATCAGGCCACCATTATGTCTGGAATTGAAGGCTGAAGTAAGGATTTGCACTTTATCCTGGGGTCAATATAAGACGTGAACTCTAGAACAATCACTCTGGCTGTTTGAAAAAAAAAAAAAAATTACAGTGGAGGTGGAAGACCAGTTAAGAAGTGAATTCAGTTGTACAGGTGAGAGATCATGGTGGCCTAGGTTATGGTGGCAACTCTGGAAGTAGGGTTAAAGGATTTGAAGGCTAACAATAGGGCAAATGATGATCATACGGTTTTGTGAAGATCTGTTTCTACCTAGGAGTCACATGTATTATAGCATGTAATACCTGGATAATTTCTTGATATCTGCATAAAGTTAAAAAAAAACCTGTAGGGTGATACTATGAATTTTAGGTAGTGACTTTGAGATTTCTACATGTATATACACCAGTATATACCATTATAGAGAGTTTAAAATTTAAAAAAAAAAGCCGTAAGTACATAATAATCACATTTACTCCAGAATGTTCTAGACCAGGATCATACAATAGAAATATATAGTACAGGGTCACTGGGGTAGCTCAGTTGGTTAAGCATCCAACTCTTGATTTTGGCTCAAGTCATAATCTCAGGGTTGTAAGATCAAGCCCTCCCCAACCCTTGTGGTCCGGGTTCATGTTCTGAGTGGAGACTGCTTGGGATTCTCTCCTTGCCCTTTCCCCCACCTCTTGCTTTCTCTCTCCCTCTCTAAAAAAATAAAAAATAAAAATAAAAAATATATATATAATACAAGAGTCCAGATATCCATCAACAGATGAATGAATAAAGAAGATTATACACACACACACACACACACACACACACACACATACATATATACAATGGACTATTACTCAGCCATCAAAAAAAAAGAAATCTTGCCACTTGCAACAACGTGGATGGAACTATAGGGTATTATGCTAAGCAAAATAAGTCAATCAGAGAAAGACAATTATCAAATGAATTCACTCATATGGAATTTAAGAAATAAAATAGAGGAGCATAGAGGAAGGGAGGGAAAAATAAGACAAAATCATAGAGGGAGACAAACCACAAGAGATTTTTAACCATAGGAAACAAACTGAGGGTTGCTGGAGGGGAGGAGGGAGTGGGGGGATGGAGAAACTGGATGATGGGCATTAAGGAGGGCACGTGATGTAATGAATACTGGGTGTTATATGATGAATCACTGAACTCTACCTCTGAAATGAATAATACACTATATGTTAATTCTTGAATGTAAATAAAATTTGAAAAGAAATAGTGAAAAAATAATAAATTTTTCAGTAGCTACATTAAAAAATAGGTGAAATTAATTTTAATATCTTTAACCCAGTTTATTAAAAAATTCAACATATGATAGAGATAAAAATTAGAAATAAAAATTTTAAATTAGATATTTTATTATATTGTGTTTGTTACATTGTGTAAGAATGTGCATTAACATTGTGTAAACATGGTGTGTATTTTTTATTTAGGGCACACCCAATTCAGACTACTCTCATTTCAAATATACAATAGCCATATGTGGCTAGTGTCTACTGTATTGGACATCTCTGGTCTAGGGCTTCCAAAATCTGACTCAGAAATTGTTTTTGGCTTTATGCTTCCTAAAGAAATAATTTTTAAATAAGTTAGTCAACATTTCTTCTTTAATACATGCACATGCCAACAGACTTTAGTGTACATATTCAAATAGCCTGTTACTTTCACTCAGCAGGTTTTTCTGAGTGTCCAATGGGATATCTACTCTGTCAGCATGGGCTATGATTTACCCACTGGTGTTTTAATTGTGAGCTGACCCCAACCCCACCCCCACGGTGCCTGTTCTTTTTGGAGCTTGTGAGTTTGTGGAAGAGACCTGCAAAATAAAACAAAACCCAGTAAATGCAGTAATTGTAAATTATCTGTGATGGAAACACATGAGAGACTGAGATACTGGATAACCATGGTGGGATGGCTTTACAGAATCCCAGTTGAGTTGACATAAACTGGGAGATAAAGATGAAAATGAGTCCACCACACACAAAAGTGGAGGAGGAGTAGATCAAGTAGAGGAAATGGCATGTGCAAGAGCCCTGAGGCTTACGTCCCTTTGAAAGAATCCCAAGAAAATGAGTATGGCTGAAGGTTGATGAAGGCAGGGAGTGGTGGGAGAGGAGTCTGTGGCGGTGGGGTCTCTGGGGACCTTGTGAGCTATAGAAAGAAGTTGAAATATTTAAATGCCCTAAAATCTCTTGCTTTAAAGATTGATTGATTGATTTGGAGTGTGAGCTCTAGCAGGGGGAAGGGGCAGAGGGAGAGAATCTCAAGCTGACTCCATGCTGAGTGTGGAGCCCAGCACAGGGCTCAATCTCATGACCCTGCCATCATGACCTGAGCCAAAACCAAGAGTAGGAGGCTTAACCAAAGCACCCCCCAGGTTCTCCTAAGCCTTTTTGATTGTGAAGACTGCCTTAACTTCAGATTACTCTGTAGACTAAAGGTAGAAATTCAGACAAGTGAAGGATGGAATAAAGTTTGTTCTATACATCTCACAGTGTTATTAGTGAAAGATGGGATAAGGTATGTGAAAGATCTGTGGAGTCTGTATAATGATCTATAGAGGCAAAATGGTGAAAAGAAAGATGTGCAGGTGCTAAACCTAGCTGGCTTGTTGATCTCCTCTTTGTAATAGAATCATATCTTTCAGTGTCCAGGGTGCTTTCTGAACGTCATGTCAATTTTTTTTTCCGAAAATGAGTTTGCACAGAGTGGAGCTAGGCATATAGGTCTTCTTCCCTGCCTCTGGTTTCTGAATTTCCAGATAAGTGGTTGTCTGCTCTTAAAACACATGTCTACAAAGCCATGGTGACATCCTGGTGGGTCCTTCTAACAGTTCGTGTGTGTGTGAAGGAAAAAATATCCAAGAAGGCCAGGAAAAAAGATGAGCTTTTATTTGTCTGGCATTCTGTAATATTTCAATATATTTTTGAAATCATTATCTCATGGTCATGATAGCTGTAAAGTTGATGAAGCAAGCAGAAGGACCTCCAAATTACGGAAGAACAAGCTGAGGCTGAGAAGTAGAGGGTCACATGGTCAGTTGTGACCAAACTGGAGAGGGAGATTATATTTTCTAACTTGTACTTTTTCTCTCATGAGAGAACACCAATGACTTTTGTGATTGTACAGCCTGTTAAGGCCATTCTTTTAGGAATGTATAAAATAGGATGTGAGCTTGTTGGGAATGTATTTCCCTTGGGACTATTTAAAACCTAATTTCCTGTACTCTATCAGTACAGGATAGAGTGGAATAGTTTTATAATCTACCTTATTGATAAAAACAATTTGATTGCAAGCTCCAAAGTAATGGGTTTATTTACTTCCCTAGCAGAGTGCTCAGTAAAATTACTCTCATTAGATAGCTAATAAAAAATGTTCATATTAAGACCCCAGTTGGCCATTATTTACAGTCTGATATCCAGATAATTTTTAAGCATTAAGATGGGGAAAAACTTGGATTTAAAAGTTATTTTAATCTTCTCCTATTATCATCCTGAGAAAGATACTGTAGAGATCTTTCTCTCAGTAAAGAGAGAAAACTTACAGGTTTCTCTCTTTAGCACATTTTCTTCTTTGCCTTACTCTGATACTGATGTCAGACTTCCGGTTTTCCTTAAGGGGGAAAAATTGTTTTAATCTAATATCCCAATTGAGAGTCTAACAGCTAAACCTTTCAACAATTAGTACTTGGCTGTTATAACACAGAAAAACATTGAAATATCCAAGTGTGTCATTTTTTTTCTTTTGAGTTTATGGCTGGAGTATAGCCGTTTGTAAATGGTACAAATAGAAATTTGATCCTGGTAGATTTAAAATATGGATTCTTAAACTTTTTGGTGGGAGTGCAGGTTTGGAGAACTCACAAATTCTTGGAGAATTTGATGAAAGCTAAGGGACTTCTCCATAGGGAAAAATTGCCAAGAAAGTCATGAACATAAAATGAGCCATGTAATTTCAGAGAAGTCATTGGTTCCCATGACATTCATCCCTCAATGGCTAATCAAGTATTTCACAATATTAAAGAAAGTTGAGGCAAATAATTGTTCAGAATATAACTGAGGCATTATTGTGCAGTACATCAAGGGGAGAATGTTGTACTCTGTGCCAAGAATGGAGTGTAGTTGCTATTGCTTCAGAATTTTGTGGTTAGGGAATATGGATGACGTCCTGTGTCAGAGGGTTCACCTGTGAAGCTTGTTCAGTCCAAATAGGATTTACAATTTTAAAATCTTTCTGGCATCAAAATTCTTCATTACTACCCTGATCTTGTTCCCTTTCTAGCTAGCAGGAGGGGCAACACCAGCTTGTCTGGGTTGTGATCACCTCCTGTTTATAGGGAATTTGGGGACGTAGAAATGGGGGATTCTCAAAATTAGAAATTAAAAGCAGTGCAAAAAAAACCTGGCTAGTTTTCCTTCCTTCCTTTCTTCCATCTTTTCTTCTTCCCTTTCCCTCTTTCTTTTCTTTCCCATTCTCCCATTCTTTCTCCTTTTCTTTCTTCCTTCTTACTTCCCTTCCTTTCCTTCCTTCCTTTATTGGGGGTGGGTGGGAGAGAAACAGAGACAGGTGGACTGAATAGTTCCTTTAAAAACACTGTGATGATAGCTAAACCAAATATTTTTTATGCAGGAGTAGTTATTGTTGCCTTTTGGATGAAGGTAGAACCCAGGTAGAAATTGTATTAGTGAATAATCACGGGGTTGGCAGGGGGCAATAGGGATTCAAGAATAGAAGGCATTATTGTAAGTAGATGGTGCTTTGAGTTTTGATGCATTCTATCTTCAAAGAGAGAGTAGAAGACCTTGAATAATTTTCCTTAATCTTCAAAAGTCTCAGCTCAAATCCCACTCCCCCCCCAAAAGAAAAACCCTCACTATGTCAATCTCTTCTGAATCATCTCTATATTAGAGACTCAAGTTCATATTTTAATGGTTATAAAATAGCATATTAGCAACTTGAATTTAAAGTTGCCAATGTTTGGTCTTGTTTTTTCTTCTGGTCTGCTTCTAGCCTTCTTGCGGGCAGACATCATTTCCCCAGTAGAGAGTAAGCTCTTTCAGTTCGGGGACCTCTTTGTTCTTTCTTTACTCTGATCTCATCACAATGCCTCACACATTACAGGCAATCAACAGATAACTTGGAAAGAACAATTCTAACATTTCAGCCTTGTTTATTGCTCTGATTTTTCAGCTACATATACCATACTTACTGCTAATGGAAAGAAAAGAAACTTATTTTTGTTTTGCATAAAACCAAGTTGCAGTCAAAATAGGACTATCAGAAGTTGTTAGTATCTGTGACTGATTTTTGAAGTCTCATTGTCATAGTTGATGGACTTCCCCCAAAAGATTTGGGGGTATTTAAGGAGTGTCTAAAACTGTCTATTGGTTTTATTTTTGCTTATGTGCTACAGCCTGGAATTGTCTGTTGGTTTTATTTTTGCTTATGTACTAGAGCTGTGTTTTTATGTATTTATTTATAAAAATTTAGTTATTTTTTTTAGAGACCGCAGGATGAGGAGCAGAGGGAGAGGGAGATAAGCAGACTTCCCAGACTGGGGAGCCCAGGTAGAGAGCCTGAGGCAGCCCTATCCCAGGACCTTGAGAGCATGACCTGAGCTGAAATCAAGAGTCAGACACTAAGCTGACTGAGCCACCAAGGTGTCCCTAGAACTCTTCTTTTAAATCAAGAGTTAACTCAAAAGAGAAATGTATCCGGTTATTCTGAACACAAAAGAAAGTTAAGATTTGTTAAGCAATGATTACTGTATGGTAAAGAACTGAGCTTTGTAATTTTACATGTGTTATCTCATTTTAATTATAAGAGCCCTGCAAATAGTAATATATATTCTTTTCAACCTACAACCAGATTCAGAGAGGTAACTAACTTCCTTTAAGTTCTGTAAGGACAAAGCGTCTGCCACAGAGGAGTCATTCAATTAAATGTTGAATTAAGTTCATGTGGGGGTACTCAATGAGTCACCAACTGATCAAGTATGAGTTTGAACTCAAAGCTGTTGATATTTGAAACTCACCCTCTTTCCACTACTGCCCCTACTCTAACTAGACATTATTGTAGGAGAAAAAACAGAGCCAACTTGCTAGCTTTTCTTTTTAGTCTTTCGCTCTTTCAGCTAAGGCTACTCAAGACTCAAGTTTTCAACATTTGGCCCCAAACATTATTTTCCTTTGTGCTATTTGCCCAGAGATGATGCTAAAGATAAACTTGACTTTCTGGCAAAAACTCAGAACGATCGTGTTATAACACACTCTTCATGATACCCCAAGGAAGCAAAAATAAACATTTGGAAAGAAGGGTGAATAAAATTACAAAAATGGTGACACTATTTGCATTCTTTTCTGCTCCTCTCCGCCCTAGGGTGGGGGCTAGTGGCTGTCCAAATACAGCCAAGAAGTCAGCAAATTAGAACTTTATCTTGTTTGATCATTCCAGTTTGTAGACCTGTTTTTAATGGAATCCTGGCTCTCCAAGATGCTGATGACTAGCATGGTCAGCAGATTTGATAAGTCTTTTTCTAAGCTGTAGTAACAATGAGAAAATACTAAGTTTTGTAAGGAAAAATAATCTCTAGTGCTTACATTTGATCTACTAGCTGACACAAGTACAAGCTTTTTAAAATATTTTAGAAATTGCATCTATGTTTTAGGACTCAATTTGAATCTATGTTTGGGGGGGGCTGTTTTGTTTTTCGGAGTCCTTAGTCCCGTTTGCTTTTCTGCCACCCCTCCAGCATCACAGAAATGAGGCATATGATGCCTGTCTGCAGGAGAGAATTATGTAGGGCACTATTAGAGCCAGCTTCTAATTAGAAGTTAAAGGGCAGGAGACTAGCGGTCATATACGGAACACTCTTCAGGAGTTCAGCCTGTCAGGAGTGGAAGGGATGGTCCTGGGAGATGGTCTTTACATGGGGAGGATGGATATCCATTTTTCAGAAATGTTGAAGATGGGAGGAGACTGGGCTAAATCTCCAGTGCCTCTTCTCACAGGAGTTTCTCTGGTTCTCATTAACCAAAGCTCCCTTTGCCTTTGGAAACTAGTAGTTTAGTTTTGTTTCTTATTTTAAGAAAACTTTACCTGGAGAGACAGAACAAAGGGCCAAGGGAAAAATACATATAACATGCCATGTACGGTTTGTTAAATAAGCTTATTAGTCTTCAGTATGTTAGTATCTCTCTCTCTCTCTCTGTCTCTGTCTCTGTCTCTGTCTCTCTCAGGATGGCATAGAGGGCAGACACCTGAGCCCTGTTCCCAGACCCACCTTAACTCTGTGCTACGGCTCACCCTAGAGTCTAGACTACATTTCTCCCTGTCTCTAAATGTCTAAATATTCTTCCTCCAATTAGGTCTGTGTGCAAGTACCCCTCTACTTCCCTTCTTTCTAGCACGATGATCTTTAGAAATCCTTAAATCCATGCTTTAGCTTACTCTCTTATTAAATGGAGGTATTAGTGCCTCATTGCAACATCATTATAAATGTTAGAGCGGTTGTATGCAAAATAACAACATGGAATCTGAGAAGTGGTAGGTGACCATTTTTATTTTTCTTGCATATATTTATTTAATGGGTAAAGACATGAACACCAGAATGAGTGTATGCTAAGCTCACTGTTAGGGATACAACATAGAATCTTCTCACGAGGAGCTCATAAAACACTGAGAAAGACATTCTTTTACTGCAGAGTGAGACATGGGACTACGGAGCAAACACATTAGGGAAATCAGCTCAGATATCCAAATCTCCCATAAGTCAAATTCTTCAATTCCATTTTCCTCTAGTCTAGAAGCAATTGTTCCTTCTTTTGAACTTCTTAGTAGTGTGCTATCCGGTAAGGTCACTACACATGTGACTTGTGGCCACTGTGCTTTTGATACTTGGTTCTTTTATTTGGGATGTCCTGTAAGTGTAAAATAAACACCAGACTTCAGAGGTGAGTGCCAAAAAAGAGTCAAATATCTCATTAGCAATGTTTTAATATTGATTACATATAAAATGATATTCTGTATACATTGTGTTAAATGAAATATAAGATAAATAAGATATACAATTAATAAGAGGTAATATTAAGTTCATCTGGACTTTTTCCTACTTTATGTGGTGGCTGGAAAATGTAAAATTACATATGTGGCTCACATTTTATTTCTATTGGACACTGCTGTCCTAGTACTTCATTGTGCCGCATTATGGCCACATCAATTTACTCTGCCGGAAACCTATAGGACTCTAACATATTTGTCATATGGACTATTTTCACTTCTAAATTATAAACTCCAGGACACTATTTACCATTATTATTGATGCTGCTATTGTCATGGCACATAACACCAAGTCTTCAATACATATTTGATTGATAGATAGGTGGAGATAGATTCTGAGGCCTGTGAACTTGAGAGAAACGTAGTCCTCCATTGTCTTTGATGCATAAGGCAAGTGCAGTGACTGCAAACTGTCAAAATGTCACCCTACCTCGCCAAGATAGGATGGTGTCAATTACATAATAAAGCTCTAACCAGAAGACTGATCAATATGTCCTAATACTACATCTGTGTCTGCAGCTCTCTCTGTGACCTCTGGCAATGACTTGTCTCTACAAGGAAGAGGTCTCAGAGTTCCACAGATATTTGTGTTTTGCAGATGACAGAAACCTGGCTGTCACTCGTTAGGCAAAGCCACAGAACCTCCCAAGCACTGCCTCCTTGAAAGGTCCAGGAGTAGGGAGAGCAGCTCTCTCTAAAGGATTCATCTCAGGAAAGCAGGCAAACAGTATTACCCTAGTAGCTAAACAGGGCCAGCTCAACTTTACAAAATATGAGCAGAGTACAGTTAGCTGGAATTTGGAGTCATCTCTCACTCTGACTCAGGACCCTTAAGCAAGGGAAACTGGAAGTTGAATGCAGTTTTTGCCGTAGATTGCAATACTATTTATTATCTTGACGGAGTAGCCTTATACTGGGTACTGGGCTATACATCAGTACCATACGATTATGAGTGGACCTTTCTTAGCACATTAGCTGGAGACATTTCCCAGTGAAGAGCTTGAGAAGTTTGTGAGAGCTCACAGCCAAACAATACATCACAGCTAGTTCTACAGGGAGTTCATATTCCAAGTGGGTGGGGAGTGAATTAGAATTTTTTTGCCCGTTTGAGATCTAGCAAGTGGTATCTTGACTGCAGTGGGTTTATTGTCAACTGAATGGGCAGGGAGTTGAGACAGAATTACTGTGAAGATTTAGGACTTCTCATATGGAAATGCTATCAGTATTGTAGCACCAATTGGAGCTCTGTGCCTTGCTAATGAGACCTGAATAACAAGGAGGTTAGGTGAGTTAACTGTCCATATTTATAGATAAGCCTAAATAATAGCCTAAACAATAGTACATTTCACCAAGAAAGACATGTAAAGCAGTGGTTAAAACCTTTGACTCTTGAGTCAAATAGAATAATTCTAAATTCTAGTTCTGCCACTAATTTGTTACAACCTTAACTGAGTCACCATACTTTTAAAATGCCAATATCGTATTTGTATAAAACATGAATGATAATAATGGGACTTACCTCCATAGAGTTAGTTTTAGAATGAAGTGGATTTTGTATGTAAAACACCTAATATCTTGCCTAGTGCATTCATTGCAAGCCCTCAGAAATGTTAAGTACTAACATTAATAGAAGACAAGCAATTTACCCTCTATAGCAGGTATCTTTTTAAGAAGTCTAGATATCATAAAATCATTTTACCAAGGAAATCATTAGACAATAAGTTAATGTAACCAGAGAAGTAGTAAGATCATTTCCCCAGGGCTATTTTACAGCCACGTTATCTAAAACCCTGGAATCTGTTTAGAAGTAGTAGTAATTTCTTAATCTTAAAGAGATAAACAGATTCATATAATAAGTTGTCGCTAATTTCCCCGCAGTATTATGTGAAAATACAGTTCTGCACATTGAATATTATTTGGTTCTTAGGACATTCACTATTGATTGCTAGAAGACAAGGGGATCGATATTAATAAATGTTTGAAGTTGTCAGCTGTGCCACTCGGAGGAGACTAGGGGGTGGGAGAGAGAGACAGGGAGAGGGAGAGAGGGAGATAGAGAAGGAGGGAGAAGGAGGCATTACTTGCCTGACAGAGCACTTCATGGTCCATCTCATTACTTTCCATTCACCAGAGCTTAATATGAAAATGCCTGGGAGAATGGAGCAACTGTTTAAACATGTCATTCCCACAGTAGGTGAAGTGTCAAGATTTCATAACCATTGAATGCCCTGAAGTTAGACACTGCCTTGTCACACTGAAGGCAAAGTCAAGGTGGAAAATGCCATGTTTCTCCTGCCAGTGTTCAAACAGGCTGGGGAATTTTGTATGACGGTACAGACAGGTTTTGTTTCAAGGCATCCTGAGAACTTAGCTTCCTTAGATCTCCGCATGTACTCTTGCTGTGACTACTGAAGGCTTAAAGATGACAATGAAATTGTTAGCTAGTTAGTAAACATCGCATGAGCGGGAAAGCAGCACAGCCAAGTCTCCCCGCTGTTGAGGAATGTAGGTAAAAATCTCTTTGTAGAATGTGCTCACTCCGAGCCTTGCACACTGCACACACCCGTATGATATTGTCCAATGAGCGTGATACATCAGTGCTGAAAGTATTTGAAGGTCGTGAGCTAATGTGGAAATTTTAGAAAAGATAATGCTAAAAATGAAGGAATGGTACTGCTAGAAATGAAGAAACAACAAGCCTGGAAATGAACTGAGAAGCAAAAGCAGCCTGTGATCTATCTGCTGGAAGTGTCTGGACTGTTTAAAGGAGTTGGCTCTCTGATATTAACAAAAGGATGACAGTGAAGAGGAACAGTATCTCTTTAGTTTGCAATAAGCACGTAAGGCATATACCTCAGTTGCTCTGTGAAATGCTAGTGTGTAGTAGCAAGTCACCTAATGGTCTTGGAAACAGTAAGTATTAAGGCTCTTATACAGAAGACACCATAATTATAATGTGTGATACATGCAGTCTCACTAACCAGGCTGGAAGAAGAAGGCTTAAGGCTCAGGCACTGTGGTTCTGCTTTGTATACATTATTGCATTTAAGTGCCACATCCTTTATTGAAAGGATGGGATTAGGATGGTGAAATCATGGGAGCTCATTCCTGCACCAGAGTTAGCCTGTGTCAGAGAGTGTGTTGAACATATGGCATGAATTATCTCATTTACTTCAGTCGTATAAGGTAGATATGTTCAGCTTTATTTAACAGGTGAGTGAACTGAAGAGTATTGATCAAAGGCTCTCCCAGGAAGGATTCACCCCCAGATCTTTCTAATTTTTAGAAGCACTGTACATGTAGTAGTAATACAGAGTACAAAGAAATCATAAAGAAGAGGGAGAAGGAGATGCATATGTTGCATTTGAACCGTACACCGGACACCGAGCAGTAAGTTTTGCATGGAGTATCGTCTCTAACCCTCACAATCCTGCTGTCTCTTTGTCATTGATGAGAAAATAGCGGTTTATTGAAGTTAAGAAACTTGCCCAGTTTTAAGCAATTAGACAGATGCAGACACAGACAGTAAATTCAATGCAGTGTGGCTCTGGAACTTGAACTATTAATCAATTTGTTTGTGTTAAAAATAGATTATCATTATTTTATGACGGACCATTTTTTTATTTTAACAAGAAAAGAACTTGCCTGTAAAGTAAAGCTAGTTACCTGAATAAAATGGGGGTTCATAGAATAGACTGTGCATTCTTGATACAGTCTGAAATATCCCAGTTACCCAACTGTTTGAACTGCCACCTTTGTCTCTTCTGTATAGATTTGCTTTACTTGCTTACTTTACTTGTTGTACTTTTCAGACTCTTGCATGGTATGTCTATGAAATTGGGATCTCTATTGTATCTCTACGAAATAGGGTGCTTCACTCTCCCCCAGCCTGCCTGGAATTTCCTCAGAGTGTGACAACAGAATGAGTTCTTAGCTGAAGCTGCACCTCTTGCCTTTAGTTGGGCTTGTCTGCATGAGAACAATGTGATTCTACCTTTGTTGCAGACCAGACAAGATGATGTGCTGATCCCCTGCCCATTTTTTAATGACACTGTTTTTCATTGTGTGTAAGCGTTCCCATGAATATCCCTTTACTTCAGAAACCTGAAACTCCCATTTTGTGCAACCCCACCAAAATAGAATTTAGCCAGTTTTGTGACAAATCACATACTTAAAATAGTTTCTCCTCTTATTCACCTGACAAGTTATTATAAATTAAAAAGAAAAAAAAAAAAGGATTGTTGTCCCTTAAACTTTAGCCCAAAAGAATCACAACATGACGTTAGGTATGGTAGGTATGTAACTCTTGTCTTGCAGGGTGTTTTCATACTGTCATTAAAATAAAGATGAACTAAGACCATAATCATGTTAGATCACACTAAATCAGTTTTTTTTGGAGAAGGGGGGGAGTCTTTTCTTCATAGAAAGAAATCTCTGATATGTTATTCATTCTGGTTTTTTGTTCCTTTTTCTATGTATGGGAAAACATTTTTGATTCAAAAGACTGTCCAGTATCATAGGTTTTTTTTTTTCCTTGAATAATTGCCAAATTGTTTTGTTCCTGATTTTCTATATCAGGAAACCGGATATCTGTGTCAGGATTTCATTTTAGTAATCGAGGTTGTTAACCCACCTGGATGTTTTTGTTTTTGTAACCTATGTAAGGAGTTATTTGAACAACAGAAACAATGATAAATTGCATGTGATTTAGAACCAGTCCTGAGAATTAGAAAGGAGAAAAAAAATTTCCTCAGAGAGTTTGGCTTGCAATAAAACAGAATTGTCGTGTTTTTAGTGTTGTCTGTTTTGTGTTGGAAAAAAAAATAGATCATCATTTTGTCCATACACTCACCCTGTGGTATTATCTCCATCTGGCTGTCTCTACAGCCCTGGGCCTCTTAGCTCTGAGTAAGTGTGTACCAGCAGCTATTAATAGCCCAACTCTTCCGCAGTCTGCTGTCACAGATGGAATCTGAGCTTCCAAAGACTAAGACCATAAAAACTCATTACAATGAAAGCAGTACATTCTGTGGCACTTAATGCAATTAAGTTATCTATAAATAAGGGGCATTTTTAAAGCAATGCATCAACCCCTGATTTTAGTTTGTGGATATCACTTATTGATATGGTTTTTGACACATAGGTTTCTTCCTTAGGATGTCTTGTGAATCTGTTCTATTAATCCAGACACTACATGTAAAATTGCAAGAGAATGTCTTAGTTTAGGGGAAAAAAAAAAAAGGAATACTTGAGAGTATAGTAGAAAAATCACAACAAAGCAAAGATGGGAAAAAGATTTGAACTAGAGAATGTACATCATGAATTGCAGAATTCATGGAGATCTGCATGTCCACGCCAGGAGAGGGTTGGTCCTTAACCCCTTGAACCATGACCATTGCAGCAGCCCGGACACCCACCATGAACGAAAGCATCCTTGCCTATTACACACACACACACCAAATATATCCCCGGAAAATCCCAATTCTTTTTCCCCTAAGCAAAGCTGAGATTGCTCTCTCAAGGAACTGTCTCAGTGTTTCTCTTTAAGAGTATAGGAAGATGATGGAAAAAGAGATTAAAGTCTATTTCTGGACTCTGTTTCTCCATGATCCCCTTGCTTTTCTAGTATTTACCAAGAGAATTAAAGGATTTATTAAATCAGATTAACTGCTTGTATCATCTGTTCTACACTCAGTAACATCAGAGATGCAGCCAGGCCAAGAAAGTAAAAACCTAGTGTTATGCCCAGAATTGATTCTTGAACAACACTTACTGTATAAACGAATGGGAGAGAGCTTTATTTTCTCATTATGTGTTAGAATGTCGGTTCTATGAGGTCAGGAACATACTGCTTTTGTTCAGTTGTCTAACCCCAGCATCTACTGCAGTAAATATTATTGAATAAACGTGTAAGTATATGGAGTTAACAACGTCTTGCATGCTTTTGAAAGGGATTCATACAAATTTCTTTTCAGCTCTGTGCTGAAGTACAATGCCTCAGCATTTTCTTGCTATAAAACACTGAGAAAATAGGTGATGTATTCTGGGTGCCCTTTCCCTTTTACTCCCATGTAAGTTTTTATGATTCATCATACCTTTTTTATATATACTTGGGAATCAAATTTTGAAGCACTTATCGCCTATGGTTCTTTAAAAGTGATTCTCCTATTGAATAAAATAAATTCATTTAGGAACATAATTTATCTACTTGAACTAGATTTGAAATTTCCTACAAATAGCTCTTAGGGTTGGAGGTGTGGGCTTTCAGTGTAAGATAATCCCTGTCAATTTAACTGGCTCGTTTATTCATTCCTTCATTTATTCCAATTACATGCATAAGCTCCTGTGATAGGTTTTGCACGAAGGATACGTTTTCGAGTATCACGTACACACACACACACACACACACACACACAGCCTCCACATTGTGGCCCTAACGGGATCCACAAGCAGATGGGGAGAAAGCAGAAATTCAGTAAGCAGTTTCAGTCAAGTCTAGTTAAGTGCCAACTTCAGTTCAAATATTAAACACCTACTATGAGTCAGTCTCCAATAAGACTGGAGAAAGAAAGTATAAATGTTTTAATTATATCCTACTAATTAATATGTATTAAATACATGAGAAAAAGGAGAGCTACCCAGGACAGTAGGTAACTTGTTGCGTAATACTTGGTGTAGGCAGAAGCGATATTAACACAGACAAAAATTAAATTACTAGGAGTTGGAGCCATCTGTGGATTTTCATGCAGGAAGGAGAATATCAATGGATCTTTAAGAATGGAAAAGATTCAAATAGGAGAAGGATTTGCACAATAAATGAAATTTTAAAATATAATTATTGGGGTTGAGGAGTTTTGACTTCTAGTAGGAAAAAAATTAAAGTACATGTTATTTGAATTCCTTGGTGATGCAGGGTAATAACTTTCATTTGGTTTGGTGATGCCATATTGGTCATTTGTAAGTCATTGCCCTTGTGATTGCTGTTGACTCCCCTTCTGATTTGTTGCATCATATCATCAAGGGTATTTTTTTACATCAGGTTACCTTTCACAAGGCAAAGATTACAGTAAATTTCTCCCTGTTCCCCACCCCCCAAAGGGTTTTCATTATGGTTTCTAGGGTGTTAGATAATTTATTCTTAAAAGTTCTGCACTAGTAAGAGACCCAAGAAATTCTGGCCAACTTCAAAGTTAACTTACATCCAAAGGACCCATTCAGATTTAGGGAGCTTTGGACATGATGATTAAGAGAATAAGCTTTGGATTCAGAATAACCTGGTTTTAAATGTTGACTCTGTCACTTTTCCTTTATTTGGGCAGGTTATTTAATTCAAGACAAGTTGCTTTATCTGCAAAATGTGAATATTCAGATTAAATTGGGTAATCTGTGTATACATAGCTTGCTAACTGGGGCATTGTATCAGTGAATGGAAGGAAGCACTGGAGAGGAGCTGATGTTGAGCCAGGAGATGACTGAGAGTTTGGACCTTAATTTTTCAGTGATTTAGTGGGGTCTGAATTTTATAGATTCCAGCTTTTCTACCTTCTTCTGAGTCAGTCTTTCTATACATTCTTTACTCCTAAGATTCCCCAGGTATGACATGGGATCTGACATGGGATTTTCACAGACCCATTCTGAGTTGAAGGAGACAATAAAAGTTAAATTGTGAGTGCTGTGTTAAAAAATATCTGTGATAGGGGCACCTGGGTGCCTCAGTCATTAAGCTTCTGCCTTGGGCTCAGGTCATGATCCCAGGGTCCTGGGATGGAGCCCCGCATCAGGTTCCCTGCTCGGCAGGAGGCCTGCTTCTCCCTCTCCCTCTGCTGCTCCCCTGCTTGTGTTCCTTCTCTTGCTGTGTCTCTCTCTGTCAAATAAATAAATAAACTCTTTAAAAAAAAATCTGGGTTACAGAGAAAACTTTGTGATACAGAGAAAACTTTGTGATGCGATAAATGCTTATAATTTTATAGAATGTTGAAGAGCACTTTGAAATACACCTTTGCATTTTGACCCTCCCCAGTAGTTAGCAACTGGGAGAATACTCACCTCTTTGCACAGAGAAACTTAACTCAGCCAAGCTACCCAGCTAATAAGTAATGAAGCCTAAATTTGAAACCAAATAATCCAACAAGTCCATAAATATTCCCACAGGTTTTGAGCTTGCAGTTTATTTAGAGATAAAATATTTACTTTATGGAGAAAAATGCAGGCACATGCAAATTAATATACCTCAATGTGATTGTTAATAGCTGAAAAAAAGAGTAAAGTGATACACTCTACTGAGATAGCATAATGAAACTACAACTTTCTAGGAAATCAGGTCTTAGGAGAGTCTGGGTTTTTGTTTTGTTTTGTTTTGTTTTTTCCCAAATAAACATGGACATGTGGGTAACTGGACTATGAGATACCATGTCATTTCTGAGTATGTGTCTCCTGCTGAACCAAAGGGGAAAGAACAGCTTTTTTCAGGACCGGGGACAGCTCAGCAACTCTCCAAAGGGTTGTTCCGTATACAACATGAACAAAGTGCTGTCTGTTTGATAGCATCAGCTCTGCGAAACCCAAGGGAGCTGACCTGACCTTGTAATGTTCACTCAGTGATGAACGTAAATTTAAAATAGCAGTGGAGTTGCATTAAATGCTTATTCAGGAGGTTTCATTAGTGTCAATAAGTATGACACGTTTGAAATTATTGATTTTTTTATTTTTCTCAATTTAGAATGAGGAGAGGCTCAATTAATTACTGTGAAGTGCTTTCCTACAGCTTTCCTTCCATCTCTGTTAAAGTCCATTTGAATAATTACCACAGTTGAGTTTCATGAATCTACTTTTTTTTGGTGTAACCTCTTTTTTCCCCTTTTACTCAGTGCTTTTCCCTAAACTCAATTATTCAATGAATAGCTGACTCCTCTCTGTGATGATAAGGACAAATGGAAATCCATAGATGCTAATCCTATAGCTTTTGAAGAAGGGACCTAAGTAGCCTAAAGGCTGGCTCATAAATTAGAAAGAGTAGAACATAGATGCTAAATAAGCAATATCTGCACTAATTGGCCTTAGACCAAAGAGGTAGTCATAAGGAACATAAACAGAGGCAAGATGTGTTCTAGGCACCAATTTGGACACATACCCTTTGATTTTTTTTTCATGTCGTGAATCACTCTTTGATTTTTTTTTTTAAAGATTTTATTTCTTTAAGAGAGAGAGAAGGAGAGGGAGGGAGGGAGTGCATAAAGGGTGAAGAAGACTCCCTGCTGGACAGAGAAGTTGACACGGGGCTTGATCAAGGACCCTGGAATCATGACCTAAGCCAAAAGCAGATGCTTAACTGGCTGAGCCTGCCAAGTGTCCCTCTATTCGATTTTTTATTTTTTATTTATTTATTTTTTATTTGTCAGGGAGAGAGAGAGAGTGAGCATGAGCAGGAGGAGGAGCAGAGGCAGAGGGAGAAGCAGGCTCCCCACCGAGCAGGGAGCCCTATGCGGGACTCAATCCCAGGACCCTGAGATCATGATCTGAGCCAAAGGCAGAGGCTCAACCAACTGAGCCACTCAGGCGCCCTCTATTTGATTTTTTAAATTTACTTACTTTAGAGAGAGAGGGAGAGTATAAGTGGGAGGGGCAGAGAGACAGGGAGAGGGACTCTCAAGCAGAACATGGAGCCTGGCGTGGGACTCCCATCTCACGATCCTGAGATCACAATCTGAGTTGAAACCAGGAGTCAGATGCTTAACTGACTAGGCCACCCAGGCACCTCTCTATTTGGTTTCTAAGGCTGGGATAAGAGAATGAAACTATGCTCTGAGCTTTTGTAATAGAAATGACCTCACATTCAAAAAGTTCTTTGATCTATAGTAAGTTATAGTGTTACCAGATTTGACATACGTACATATATCCAATACAAACCTTGCTTTCTGTAACTTCCTGTGGCATCTGATAAAGAAAAATTTGTGGTTCAGATGTTTAAAAATGGAGTTTGTTGGGAGAGGGCTTGGAGTTTGTGCCTGGATTCACTGTACACGTGCACCAACCCCCAGAGATCCAGGAAAGAAATCGAGTCCCAGTCCTAACCTTTCAGATGGTACTTGCTTGCTTACAATCAAGGACCATTTCAGCATAAGCATGATTGACTCTTTTCCGGCTTTGATTTTTAAAATTAACCTGAAATGAGGCAATAAGGACTTTTGTTCTACTGAGTTTTATAGTCACTGTGCTAGGTTACAGGTAGACTGTGGATGCTGTTATTTTTTTGTTATTAGGAGGAGAATTCAGGAGAACAGAGAGAAGGATCATCTCATCCTTCTGCTTGAGAAGAATGTGTTTTTGGCATGGCTAATTAAGTCACTTTTCAGGATTTTTAGCTTTCAAGTGGATTAGGTACCATAACATTAGAGATGAAGTTTCTGTATCATTCTAAATTTAACCCTGAAGTTAAATTACTTTAAAGGTCCCTCTTTCCCTCTTGATGCACATTTTGCTCTTCGTGTGACAAGTCCTATAAGTTAACTCTCTGGCAACAGAGCAAGTCCACTATAAGAAGTGACCTGCTGGCTGTCAGATAACATCTCCAAATTGAAACCAGAACAGGGAATTGAGCTCCAAGATGCAGAAGAAGCATGTGTGACCTCTTGGTTCAAGTGGAGGGAGTGTCTCCAAACAGTTTCCTTTGCCAAAAGATTCTGTTTTCCTTGGATATAAATAAAAACGAGTCCTTTGTTCTGAAAGACTTAGGAATTAGTGTTGGTTTACTTTTTCCTATGAGTGCATATTTTGGGGACTGTATTGCTTTCATTTACAAGGATCTTCTATCAGTCTAGATTGTAAATGCATGGAAGGAACTTTCCTGATGTTTTACTGGTGATTAAAGAAACTTATGTATTTATTCATTTAGCAAGTGTTGACTAAATACCTACTATGTACCAGGCAGTGTTCTAGCCCTAGAGAAAGTGATGAACAAGATCAACGTGTTTTTTTCCTGTTATCATGGTGGGGGGAGTACAATCCAAAAAGCAAATAAGAATTTTATATGGTAATAAATGGCAGAAAGAGATTAGAGCAAGTTAATGATATAATAGAAACTATGGGCAGCGGAGAACCCACATTAGATAAAGTAGACAGGGAAAGTCTTAACACTAAGACCTAAATAACAAAATGGAACCAAGATGGGTAAAATCTAGGGAATGAGGACTCTCTGAAAGGAAACAGCAAATGCAAAGGTCCTAAGGCAGTAATGAGCTTGGAGAGTATGAGGAACAGAAGGCCAGTGCAACTTGAGCCTAATGAGTAAAGACGGAGTAGCAGAAGAGGTAGACAGGATCCAGCCTATGTAGAGGTTTAGAGGCCATGACAAAGAGGATGATTTTATTCTGAGGGTTGTGTGAAGTTATTAGCAGGTTTGGAAGCAAGGGGATGACATAATCTGATTTATGTTTTCCAGAAGATCTCTTTTTCAAATTTGTGTTTTCATTTGCAAGGCTCTGCTCTAATTTGGGGAGCCAGTTCTGGTTCTGGATCTTACTGACTGGTTATTTTAGTAATTAATTTTCTTGTAAAATAAGGATGTTTTAGAAATTACCCAGCATAATGTAAATGTCCGGACAGAGCTGCCACTTTTAGGTGCGCTCGTTTTCTAAAATGTGAGAAGATATTATACCCGTAGTACAACTTTTGAAGGCTGAGTTCCACTATCACCTGAGCAACTGACTTTCCGTCCTCGGCAAAATTACTTGTGTTCTCCATCTGCATTTCCCCATGAGTGAAATGAGGATATTAGTACCTCCTTTGCTTGGCTCCCACCTAAATGTTGGGAAGCTCTGATGTGATGGTTATGAAGTTGAAGGGACTGAAAGCTGAATCTGTTCATGCAGTTAAACATTTGTTGAGTACGGGACACAGGGCCTTTAAATGGTTTTAATAATAATGGTTGCCATTTTGTTAACTTTTAACTAGGTTCTAGATACTGTGGTCTTTTTCATTGACTTCTGATTCCAACCCTATCAAGTTAGTGATGGGATTATCTCTATTTTTATTTTATTATTGAAGTATAGTTGACATACAGTGTTTTGTTACTTTTAAATTAACAACATAGTGATTTGATAGTTCTGTACATTACTCAGTGCTCATGATAAGTGCAGTCATGGATTATTTCTATTTTTCAGATAAGAGGATGAGGGCTCAGAGAATTTACTTTCTGAAGCTGGTAAGAGTTGGCTGGGATTGTAGCCCATATCTTTTTGCCCCCAAAGCCCATGCTCTACTGCTGAGTTCTGCTGCCTTTTAGGATTTCATTACCCAGCAGGAAGGGCAGGCTAACAAACCTTGTTGCTAGGTCGGGATATGCATGTATAAAGTGGTCTGACTGCATGGAGAAGGAAGGAGCGGGGACAAGTTCAGCTGGTTTCATAGAAACAAGGATAGCTTTGAACTTCATCTGAAAGGGTAAGAGCTTCAAGGGACATGATCAGGTGATGTGATAGTGAAGGAAGGTCATCTTAGAAAAGAGTATCCTAGGGCACCTGGGGGGCTCAGTGGGTTAAGCCTCTGCCTTCGGCTCAGGTCATGATCTCAGGGTCCTGGGATGGAGCCCCGCATAGGGCTCTCTGCTCAGTGGGGAGCCTGCTTCCCTGTCTCCCTCTGCCTGCCTCTCTGCCTACTTATGAGCTCTCTCTCTCTGTTGAATAAATAAATAAAATCTTAAAAAAAAAAGAAAGAAAGAAAGAAAGAAAGAAAAGAATATCCTAAGCAGAAATAGGGAAATGTGAGAGAGGGGTATGGAATGTGGGGAATGGCTGGCAAGTTAGTGTAACTACAGGGTATGTGCTCTTGTATTTCTGTGTACTTAGTGTTATCTGTGGGTGTTTTTTTTTTTTAATTTTTGGTGTTGGGAAGAAGGGAAGAGAGAGAGACATGGAGGGAGAGTGAGCGTATGTGTGTATTTTTAGGTCTTTTCCTGTCTTTGGATTTAAATGGTGTGTGGTGGAGTTACATGGTATGTGACATGGTGAGAGGCAGGATGTGGCTGCCTTTCATGCAGGGTCATGTATGACCCTTTCAAAGAGATGAAGTGACAGGTGGGAGGTCTGGGGGGAGGCTAGTGCACTCATCCAGGTAAGAGACAGTGTATGGCCAGAATGAAGGCTGCTTAGGACATACATAGCAAAAGGAGGAGATGTATGGAATGTTATTTTAGAAATAAGGTCAGTAGTGCTTCTGTCTACATCAAGGCACAGCTGAGAGAGGTGTGCAGAGTGAATTCTGGGTTTCTAGCTTGGCAGTGGTGTGCGTGCAGGCCTAGGAACCTAAATAAGAGAAGCGGGAGCAGAGGTAGGTTTGGAGAGTGGAGGAGGTGGTGGTGAATTTGGGACTAAATGAGTCTGAGCAGGCTGGCATCCACAGGGAGATGCCAGCTTTGCAGGTGGATATGGAAAGAAGATCCAAAGCTCAGAGAAGGTATAACCTAGAGCAAGAGAAATGGGGAGGAAAGGTCACCACACAGCTGGCCTTTCCCATCTCATATTTCAGTGGTGTGCTTTTGTGATCACATTGCTCTTAATAGCATCCAAAACTCCCACTGCATGAAGGAGTGTTTCTGAAGGAGTATGTGTGCCTCTAAGAAAACAAGCCAATTCACAATAATCCACAAATGAGCAGCCATGGCGGTTGCTTTTATTCTTAAACTGACTGTTCGAGTCTACCCAGCATGTTGTTCTTTTTTTTTTTTTTTAAAGATTTTATTTATTTATTTGACAGGCAGAGATCACAAGTAGGCAGAGAGGCAGGCAGAAAGAGAAGGGGAAGCAGGATCCCCGCTGAGCAGAGAGCCCAATGCGGGGCTCCATCCCAGGACCCTGGGATCATGACCTGAGCTAAAGGCAGAGGCTTAACCCACTGAGCCACCCAGGCACCCCTACCCAGCATGTTTTTTAAGGCTTTGTCTCCATAATTCCTCACAGCAAATTCATTTCAGTATATATTTATCGAAGCAAAACAGTTAGAAAGGTAAATCTTTTGGTAAGAGTTACGTGAGTTCTAAAGCTAACTAGAGCTGGTTTTTAAGTAGTACATATTCTGGAATAGTCTTTATCTCCCTCTTCTTTAGTAATTGTGATGATCATGAATTGGTGCCTTTGGAATCGGCACATTCAAAGGCAGGTGCCATGTCGCTTTCCATTCTGATTCTACTATGGTTATGTCTTTGACTACACCTATCCCACCTGAGTTTTATTTACTCGAGATTTATTTCTTCAGACTCTGTCCATCTTCATGTTTTTAATTGTTTGCATAGAATATTGAGGCGAACTCTCCATGAAACCCAATGAGAAATTGTTTGTGGAGGTAAAATGTCTTCATCTGACAAAGCAGAAGAAGCAGGAGAGCAAGAGCCTGATGGTGAAAGTGATGAATCAGCTCTGATTTACAGATTTCTTGGCCCAAAATAGTTCATTTTCGAAATATATTATTCACAGCAAGGCCTGAGCAAGAGGAAGAATTAGAGCTGATTTCCAGCTGGAGATTTTGTGCAGGAGAAGAAAGCCTACAATGATTTGTAGGCACAACTGACCTTGGTAGGAGTGTTCGATTTTCAAATGAGGAGAAGGCCATCTGTTGGTTGAGGGTAGGGGGAATGAGGCAGGATAATCGCTCTTTATAGCAGACTGTACTTGATTCCTATTCAGAAACTTTGGAGGCCTGGTCTTATTCCTGTATACAGGGAAGTCAAACTCATAGATTACACACTTGGCTCAAGGTTACCCAAGGAATGAGATGGACTAAAACTCACGCCTCCTGATTGCCAGGTCAGCGTCCTTTCCATTGATTAACTCTTGAACAATGTTCAATTCCTGCCATTACTTGTTCTATGATCTTGGCCAAGTAACTTAGTCTGTCTGACTCTCAGATTTCTTATCTGTGAAATAAAAATAACGAACAGATTTTACTGGGTCATTGAGAAAATCAAATAACCTAAGATGCCTGGAGAATAGTATGTGCGCATAGTAGGTGCTCAAAATATGTTTCCCTTGAAACAATGGGGCAGACGCTGATGACGGTTCTGAGGTATTTTCAAAACTAGGCTTAGTGGTTTATAAGTCTGAAGAATCTCTGTGTGAGATGATGGTGTGTGGAAAATATCCATCAACCAAGAGAAGGCAGAGAAGACAGAGTTGGAGGCTTTGCAAAAATCCCCATGATTTTTCCATACCTAATTGTCTTATTTTGTTGTTTTTAAGCACAGATGGATATCCTCGGATTTCAATTTGTTTACTCAGCTTATATTATTTAGACAACATATGTGCCATACGTAAGCATGCCAGATACTAGGGATATAGAGCCCCTAAATAAGAAAGCTTCACTCCCTCCCCTCATGGAGTTTAAAATCTAGTGACAAAGAGAAGTCTTGATCAAATAATCATAGAAGGAATACCTATTCCAAGATCAAAGGCTCCTTTCTAACAGAGTCATTGTAAACTGTGCTGGGATCATCTGACATAGTGTTGTGGGATCAGGGAAGACTTCCCTGAGGACATGACCTTTAGGCTAACCCTTAGGAGTAGAGCAGCCATGCCAGGTAGAGGGAGCAGCATAAAGCAAGGTCAGGAGAAACACATGACTTTGGGGAAAAGGTTGTGGGACTCAGCAGCATGAATAGGTGAGAGGATGGCATCCAGTGAGGCCACGAGAGAAGTGGGGGCCAGATCAGGCAGGACTTACTTAATATCAAGGAATAGCTTTAAGCAATGTGTACACTGGTCAGATTGGATGATAGTAGAGCCCCCCAAGGGGGCATATACACAACACCTGTTCCTCTGGCAGCCCCCCAGTCTTGCAGCATCTCCCCTTTTCCTCCAAGGAATTGTCTCCTAGCTCGGGGGCCATGGGGAAAGATTTAAATAGTAATAAACCTGAATTACCAGCAAAGGAGATAAGCTAAATTCTTTATAGTCAAATATGCTGACAGGGATCCACCAACCAGGCTCTGTGTGTGCACTTGGTAGGCTGGGTGCTGATGGATTGGATGCTTTTAATATTTTCTGGCCGGCAGAGGGGAAGGTGGGGTCTCAGTGATTCTTCTTCCATACTCCTTCCCCCTCTTTGCTTTTGTATGTTTATTTGTAGATTCATGTATTAATGCATGTTTGTTGCATAAATAGACCTGTAATCTAGTTGGAAATGGAGGATATAGTCAATAAATTACAATACAGGAGTGGAATAGGTGAGCGCCCCAAATAGGAGAAAGGGACTAGAGGTTTCAGGGGAAGAGAGGATCACTTCATCAAGGAGTCAAGAAGTGGGCAGTGATCGGGGAGGGTTTTGTGGACGAAGCAGCGTTTGACCAGAACCTCAGAGAATGCAGGAATAAGTAGGCAGATGTAAGGAGTACATACAGGTCAGGGAAAGAGAACAGTAGGAGTACAGGCATACAGAAAGTTTAGGATGCACGGAATAAACAGCCTAGTTGAATTTTAACCTGTGTGAAGGTAAGTTCTTAGAATATGTGGGGCTGGGGGTTCAAGTATGAGAAGACACAGAGGCTGCTGGAACTGATGTGACTGGCTGGTGAGAAACTAAGGAAGCCCAGAGGAGAAGGCAAGATGGATGGCAGCAGAGCACCAAGCTCAAGTCGGAGTACCCTGGGCCCAGACCCTGCCTGTCATCAGTATGGCCTCAAGTACTAGCATAGTCCTGAGGCCCGCTCCGGCCGTGCTGTGTGAGAGTCTCTGGGGAACATGTCCCGGGCAGCTGTTACTTTTTTCAGCTGGCTAGATGATCCCAACAAAGTCTAGCATTTGGGAAGGACTCTTGTCTTCCGTTCCACACGCAGGCTGCCCAGAAATCATCAGGTCCAGTCAGGTTGCTAAAGCACCAGCAAAACGAACTTGCTCTGCCTCTCATGGGTATGAACTGGGCTGCTTCAGATGGTTTTTGGAAGTTACAATGATCAAGTGTTGCTTTTAAAACTGATACTGAAATAAAATTATAATTATGAAGTGGCTGGCAGAAACATTTGACTGTTGATGAAAGAGATAAAACCAAGCCTAGCAGAAAAGTGCACCAAGAGCCTTCTGCATAAGGCCACATTGTGAACAGTGAGCAACATGGCAAATGAGTTGGGGGTTGGGGGCATGTTTTTATTTTACACGGCCTAATATATTTAAAACGTGTCTTACAGTAAGCAAATATTTAGTGCTTACACACCCTAGTTAGAGACCTTTAAGCAGCAACAAAGGACCTTTCCAAATTGTATTCTGTGATCCAGTTAAAAAGGGGAAAGACAGCCTCTGTCCTTGGTGTTGTTGACGAGGCTGTCCTAAGAGCACCTGTCAGAGGATGCCAGGTCAGACGGTGAAATAAAAAAGGTCTTGGGCTCTCTGGTCCGATGACATTAAGAATGTTTACTTTGAGAAAGAGGACATTTGTATAATAAGTACTTAAATGTCATTCTGATTGAGTTTTAGGATTACTCACTGGGAGGAGGAGCCAGGACCAAAAGATCTTGACAGTCTAGATTGATGGGCCCAACCTAATAATAACATGAATTGTATGGGGATCAATGCCAATATCTTCCCTGAAGTCTCGCAGAGCCACCTGCAGGCACACAGGGAGGGGAATGGCCCTTAAGAACAGCTCATCAAAACAAGCCTCCAGGGTCTTAGTTAACATTAAGAGTGAGTCAAAAGAATGATGTGGCTGCCAAGAGAAGGGATATAATGTTTGGCTGCATTAACCGAGATCTAGTGTCTGGTTTGATTCTTAACCAGTGGTATGCATGGAAATCACCGAAGAGTCTTTTTCCAAATATAAGTCCCCTCCCCCCCTCACCCCACATCTGACTATTCCAAGCTGGAGGAGGTGGGGTAGGGACTAAACACACAGGTTTTAGAAGCTCTCTTCCCATTGAGGACTCTGATTTTTTAAAATAATTTTTTATTTTTTTATTAACATATAATGTATTATTAGCCCCAGGGGTACATGTCTGTGAATCGCCAGGTTTACACACTTCACAGCACTCACCATAGCACATACCCTCCCCAATGTCCATTACCCCAGAAGACTCTGATTTTTAAACCTTGACCTGGATCAAAGGAGGGTCCATCTCAAATTTTTTCATGTTAAATTATCTGCAATCTGAAGTTTTTAATTTCTGAAAACCACATTTTTAAAAAAACTTGTGTTTTTATTCCTGATCATAGAAGTCATTTTTGGACAATATTTTCATTCCTATATTCTATCTTATGCAGATTAGTTTTAATTAGTTTAAGTAAAAATATATCATGATGTATGCAACGTTCTGTAATGTGACTTGTTCTAATAGGAACATAGGTCTAGGCTTTTCAGCATGCTTTTTAATAGATGCATAAACCATCCGTGTTAGGAAATGTATCGAAAATTACCAATTTCCGGGGCGCCTGGATGGCTCAGTGGGTTAAAGCCTCTGCCTTCGGCTCAGGTCATCATCCCAGGGTTTTGGGATCAGGCCCCACATAGGGCTCTCTGCTCAGCAGGGAGCCTGCTTCCTCCTCTCTCTCTCTCTCTCTCTGCCTGCCTCTCTGCCTACTTGTAATCTCTATCTGTTAAATAAATAAATAAAATCTTTAAAAAAAAATTACCAATTTCCTATTATATATTTGGATCTTTGCCAAAATTTCCCACCGTAGTTAATAACATGTACATACCTGTGTGGAACTCCGCTTTGAAGAGGAAACAGTGGAATGGACAGAACGGTGGGAGTTTTGCCATCTTGACATAAGGAGCCGCTGAAAGAACTTTAATCTCGCGAAGATTTAGTGGGGCTAGAGGGGTGGTAAATATCTTTAAATATTTGCAGGCAAATCAAACAGAAAAGGAATTCAATTTGTTTTGCCAGCCTCAAAGGGACCATAGGGTAAAAATTGCAAGGAAGTAGCTTTCAGGGGAAGGTAATGAATTTTCAAATAATTAAGTTTTGAAGGTGCCGCCTGCCCATCCTTAGGGATGCTGGAAGTTAGCGTTTGTAAAGGAAGTAGTTGGCGACGTTCACATTTCTAACTGAAGTGATGAAGGGGGACGGAATGTAAAATGCAGTCACAAACTCCAGGGACCCCAGCAACAGCTCAGCTGTAAACGGGTTCGTTCTGCTAATGGACTCTTCTAAAAACAATTAGAATTCAAATGCCTCTAGGTAACACCTTCACTCCCCAATTAGCCTCCGCCCACACCCCTCCTTATTTCTGTTACGGTGCCTGGGCTCCTGAAGGAACTTGAGATCACCACACCTTGCAGTTGATATTTAAATCCTTTGCCGGATGAGTGTCTGTCTTTCAGATGTTTCTCGAGCACCTTTGTGTGCTGAGCGTTCTGAGAGATACTCTAGATGACGGTGAACCTGAGGGCATCTCCGCCCACAAGAAGCCTACAGTGAGAGCGTGCAGGAGGGGAGTGGTGTGCCAGGACTTGACTGGAAGAGGAATACAGGCTTTCAACTCCAGAAGGTCTAATTAGGACTAGTTATTGCTATCAACAGCGAGGTTTGTGCTGACTTACTGAGAAGAGCTTCATGGCCAAGTTCTCAGGGAATAGGGGCCTTCCTGGAGGCACTGCCCTTCCCCCTGCACCCCCAGCCGACTAGTGCAGGCAGAGCCAGATGGCACATTTGTTGGGGGTGCTCTGGAGGAGATGCTGGCTCTGCCGGAGAAGTAATATAAATGTATCATCCTTGGATTCCTTGTAGAGAAGAACATACAAAGGAAGCAGCAGCATTTGGAAAACTTGGTAAATTAGAAAGCTAAGATCATCCAAAAAACAAAAGCAAGGGGGGGGCGGGCAAAGGGCCAGAAGAAGGTCAAGTTCTTTTTAACTGTCTCCTTTTGGTACACATTTCAAAAAGGGGATGTTTTACCTCCCTTTTTTTTTTTTTTTTTTTTGCCCATAATCTTTTAAAAGAAAGCAGTTATTGAATGCATCTTTAGTATTAGACACCGTGTTAAGTGCTTTTTGTTCCTTCATCCTCCTCATGCTTTCCATTTTGTAGATGAGGAGCCAGAGGTTCAGAGAGTCCTTGTTTAGCAAGTGCTAGAGCCCAGGGCTTTATCCACCACAATCTGCTGTCCTCTTCCTGCCTTCTCCTGGTTGTGATGTTCTCTCCACTTCTGTCCCATCTAAACTCCTGAGATCTTGCCAGGACTCTTCCCAAATGTTCTCTCCATTTCTGTCCTCACTAAATCCTGGATTCTGCTCTTCTTGCCATCTGTCAAGGCACCCTTTGTCCCATTTATTCTTGCTGCTCCTTAAGCAAGGCCCTTTGTCTTTTGTTTGGTCATTATTTGGGAGCCAAATATCAGGCCACGGATTTTCTAATAACTGGAGGAACAACAGAGCAGAGCATGGAAAATGGAAGGTTTTGATTTGGAATCAGGAAGTGGAGTTTTAGAAGGAAGTGCTGTCCTGATGCTAAGTTTAAAAAATTGGGGTGCCCCGATGGCTCAGTCAAGCATGTGCCCTGGAATCAAGCCCCAGGACAGGCTCCCTGCTCAGAGGGAAGTCTGCTGCTTCTTCTCCCTCTACCCCTCCTCTGGCTTGTGCTCCCTCTGTGCTTGCTCTCTCTAATAAAGAAATAAAACAACGACAACAAAAAAAAGTTAAAAAAATTGTCTTCCAATATGGCCTATTTCAATTCACTAAGGATCGGGCAGCTGCCAGCCCTCATTTGGATTTGTCCCCACTGAACAGAGCTACACTCTAATGTCAAGTGGCAATCCTGCTTAAAGTAGCATCTTGCTTTTGAAATGACCTGTTCTGAGGTACAAAACTACAGAAACCGGACTTAAAGAGGTTGCTCCTGAGGTTGAGTATGACAAGATTCATCCTCAGCGACATTTTCAAAAATACATTCTCCAATAATTTAACACCAAAATTCTTTTAAAGATTTTGTTTTAGAGCTAGAGAGAAGGGGGGAGAAAGAGAATAAATAAGCACGAGTGGCGGTAGGAACAGAAGGAGCGGGACAAGCAGAATCCACACTGAACATGAGCCCCATGAGGGGCTTGATCTCACGACCCTGAGATCACTATCTGATCTGAAATAGTCAGACGGATCCTCAACTGATTGAGCCACCCAGGCGCAAATTCGTGATGTAGAGTTTGAGTTGGTATGTGGGCTTTCTGAGTGCGCGTGTGTTTGTGTGTGTGTGTGTGTGTGTAAGGGGAGGTGGATTTTATTTTTTGTTTTTTGTTTTTTTTTAAGAATAATAAAAAGGTTAAGATTTATTAGGCGCTTCCTATGCACGAGGCATTGTTCCATCTCTGTGCTATTTGTTACACACATACACCCACACACGTGGCCATATACTAGAGTTGATTAAATGTTCAGAAGAGCCCCATGAAATTAGTTCTATTATCCTCATTAGTTCAATTCAGAGAAGAAAACTAGCCCAAACATAAATAGCTACATAGTAGAGCCAAGTCTCCTCAGATCTGCTGGACTCCAGAAACTTTAACTCTAGGACATGCTAATGGGGAATGATGTTATGTCAATGAGCTAGCAAATGGGGTTTTTATACCTTTCATGTCCCTTCACATATGTTTGGATGTTTTTGTTCATCCCATGAGGTAAGAGAGCCGGGTTTTGATTTTCTTTGTTTGGAACGACAAGAAAACTAAGGTACAGAGAGGTGATGAGAGATTCTACACATCACAGAATTAACTAGTTAGTAATAAAAGCCCAAACTTAACCCAGATCTAAGTTCGGGTTCCCCTCAGCACGCTGATGGGAATACTAATCCAGGCTCCTGATGCCTTGGGTGACTCATCAAATTGGATGAGTCATCCTCTCAACTTGACCGGTGACTAGGAATTCATTTAGTAAGTGTTCACTGAATTACCACTGAATAGGTTCAGGAATTGTGCCAGGCCTTAGCAGGGCAGTGATGGAGAATGGAAACCACATCTAAGATTTGGGGGAGTAAGTGTTAACTAGGTGGACGTAGAGGTAGGGGACAGAGGTTTCCATACAGAAGGAATGTTTTGAGCAGAGAATTGAGCCAAGGACAACACTTAATATGGACCAACACAGAGATAGAAGCAGTGAGGATTTGAAGCCAACAACTGAGAAATGTGGTGGGGAAGCAATGAAATCAAAGGGAAAGGTGCTCATGAGGTTTGAAGACCAGCCAAAGGTTCAAATACTGGCTTCAGGGTTCACAAGCGGTGTGATGTTGGGCAAGTGCCTTGATCTCTTGGAGTTTTCCCATTTGTGAAGGGAAATGTTAACAAAAACTTCTGCAAGGTCAATCATCAGGCTTGCAAATAATAAATACAAAACGTCCAACACAGTGCTGGTAAAAGGCACCACTGCCCACCAGCTGCTCACACCTAAACTTGGAAGTCATCTTTCATTCCAGACGTTTCCTTGCCCCATACAACAGGATGGCTATTAGGTCCTTTCCATACTGTGCCAAAATACCTTGCAAATTTTTCCATTTCTCTCTGTCTCCATTCTATAGAATGGCATAAGTCCAAACTGCCTTCCTTTTTCACCTGGAGTAGAACCCAGCGCTTACTCCATCTCTGCCTTCTGCTCTCTGCCCCACCCCTGACCCCCCAATCCATTCTTCACACCTCCACTACAATGATCTTTTTAAAATCAAAAACACATGTCATCCTGCTGCTTCACATCTTCAAGTTACTTCTCCTTGTTCTTAGTAGAAAATCTAAACTCCTTGCTTATGAGGCTGACTCAGCAGTATCTGGCCTCCGTCCACCTCCTGGTCTCAACTTCCTGTCCTTGGTCGCAGGCTCTGCCCACACTGGCTACCTGCTTCATCCTTCAGGTTTTAGCTAATAGGCCACCTTCTCAGAGAGGGTCTTCTCTGACCACTTCATCTAAATAAAGTCTCCCTTGTTAATTTCTACCATAGCACTTCATTTCTTTACTTCCCAGCCATGATTAAAATTTGTCATTATCCATTTATTTGGGTGCTTACTTGATTGTCTCGCTCCTTCACTTAGTTGGGAGTTCTGTGAGAGTCTGAACTCTTCTGTTAGGGGCCTGATGGATCATAGCACGTGTCTGGCACAAAATAGCCACATGGTAAACATTTGCTAAATTAGTAGAGAAATGAAATCAGGGAGCTCAATAAATAATAGCTATTCTTATTTATGAATACCTGTCAGAGAAACTGTTCTGGTTGTGAGCATTTGGTAAGAGTGTCTGTCCCCATTATTTGCCTCAATTTCTAATATAGAACGAGTGACAGCCCTATACAAGGCTTTATGTGTGGTAGAGAAAGGGAAGGTCATTCTTTGTAGGATCACTGGAGAGAACTGACCCCAAAACCCCCTGATATTGGATCCATATAAGACCCAATTTCTGGGCAAATCCTTGGTATATTTTTCTCTGAGACTCCGGGACCAGGGACATCTGTCACTGGAGAAGTGGGCGCTCATACATACTCTGCTGTTAGCAGCTGGCATTTCTGCCTCAAGGATTTTGCATTTACAAGGTAATAATAAAAGTGGTATTAGAAACCTGCAGATGGTCTGTCCGATAGAGATAAATGTTGATTGCAAACTCCAACATGGAAGTGGGATTGACTAGAAGTGTTACTGGGTAATTTAAGGCCCCATAGCAGGTGTCCCTGGAGATACCTTGGCCAGTCAGGTCTATTTTATTTGAGGGAGGAAATAAAACTTCCTGATTGGAATTTTTTTCCCCTGACAGAAATGAGTAGTTGTCACGATGAATCATAAAGGCCAAGGCTGCAAGGCTAGCAATGCACACCAAAGCCTCACGTCTCCTCTGTGGATGTGATCTTTGAACTTGAAATCAGGGTCAAGTTTTAGGGCTCTCATCTTGTTGGATATACAAGGTCTTTCAGTTCTTCCCCAGAGAGCATCATACCCCATAGGGGACGGGTGCTGAGATGACTTTCTGAGCATACATTTAAGACTGTTCAGCCCCGAGAAGTAGTGAAATAAGGGACAAAGCCAATGATGGAGTAATAATTTTCAGCCATTTGATTTTCTAAAACAATGCCACCCAATAAAATTGGCTATGATGACTGAAATATTCTATACTGTGTTGTGTTGTCCAACATGGTAGTCACTAAGCACATGTGACTACTAAGCAATTTTCTTAAAGATTTATTTCTTTATTAGAGAGAGCAAAAGTATGTGTGAGACCAGGTTGGGGGGGAGGGGCAGAGGGAGAGGAAGAATCTCAAGCAGACTCCCTACTGAGCACAGAGCCCAACACAGGGCTCAATCTCATGACCCCAAGATCATGACCTGAGTCGAAATCCAGAGTCAAATGCTCAACTGACTGAGCCACCCAGGTGCCCCAACTGCTCGGCACTTGAAATATTCCTAGTGCGGTGGGGAACTGAATTTTTAGTTTGATTTAAATTCAAATAGCGTATGTGGCTCTTGGTTACTGCATTAGATGGCCTAGTGGTAAAATACCGTATGATTGGAGAGAGAGTATCAAGAATGGTGTGCCAGGTACAAGGGTGGAATGGGAATACTTAGAAGGTGCGCTGGGACTTTTAACCAAGTAGTTGGGGAGGGCGTGTCCCATGGTGGTTACAGGTGCGTGCGTAGTCTGATGTGAGATATGGATTCAAAGCTCAGGCAAATTCCTGCTGTGTGATCTTGGAAAAGTTACTTCTCCAAGATTCATGTTTCTTATCCGCAGAATGAAGATGAAAATAAGACCTACTTCCCAGGGCTGCCTTATGTCTTAAATGACATAGTTTACGAGCACTATATGAACATCCTTAATACTACATATCTGGTACAATTTAGGACTCAGCAAACTTGGTATAGTATTCTTTAATATGACACACATCTGGATAGCAGTGTTGATGAGCTTTGTGATGAAGGAGGTAGAGGATCCACAGAGAGAGCTGACCAGACGAGCACGTCCCCTCACCCATGCAAAGCAAGTTTTGCAGAGTCTCATGAAATGGCCGTTCTGTGAAACTGCCCAGCTCTGGACCATTTATGATCGAATGATTGAATGATAAAGCTAGAAGGGATTTTGAAGACCAGTGGTCCTTAGGCTTTCGTGCACAAACAGCTGAGCCGGGTGTCTTGTGAAATGCAGGTCCTGATGCCAGGGATCAGGGTGGGGCCCAAGGTGCCCATCTCTCCAGGCCACCAGTGCCTGCACTGGCTGCTGGCCAAGGGGCCATGCACAGTGTGTCCAGGTTGTCTAGCACCTGAAATCTAGGGCAGAAGACCAGTACCCTTTCTTTCCGAAGAGGACTTGGAGACCCGGAGTGGGAGGCTTTGGGGCATGGGACCACTAGAAGTAGAACCAAGGCTGAGATGAAGCTCCCGTGTTTCTTGTGCCAGTGTCACATGACCTTCTGCACTTGCCTTGGCAGCTACCATCTCTTGCATTATCGCATGGCACTTGGCACTTCGTAAACCATCCTTCAGTCTCGTACTTCCTTTTCCATTTGCCCACCAGGGATAACAAAGTGGGGAGAAGACTCCTCTTGGTCACACTATTCCTGAAGGCAACTGCTCATGAATCTGGAGCTAATGCTCACATATGCTGACTCTGATCTCACGGTTCCTTCCATTATATGCCAGGGCACCTGTGTCGCTCCCTTCTCCATCTGGAGGAAGCCCCAGGCCTGGTATGTCTTTGTGGCAATTTAGGGGCATGTTTGCATTTAAGATCCCACTCAGAAACAAAACAAAAAAAAACAACCAAAAAAACCAAAAAACAAAACAAAACAAAAACAGAGTGGAAAGAGTCAGGTGTCTCTTTGTCTTTTCTATGTCACAAACACAGGATCCTAGAGCATTTATTATAAGCTGAGCAGTGGCAGTGTGCTTAAGGCCTGTGCATAAGCCATTTCCTGGAGTGCTATGTTTTATTCCTAGAGAGCCTGAAAATGAGTGGCAGCTCCAACTGGGAAAGGTGGAAATGAAGCAACAAACTCTCAGAGAAGAGGAAAAATTTCCTTGGTAGGCATGAGTGGCATGGCTTCTTAAAACAACTCGGTGAGGAGGCATTAAAATTAGGACAGTTACAGTCCCTGTTACTGGCTCTGGGTGACCCCAGATAAAGGGATGTGTGTGCACGTGTATGTACACACCTGTGGATGTGTGTACATGTATGCACACTTGTAACCCAGGCACACACTTAAATCTACCTCCTTCCTTTTCCTTTCCCACGGAGTGGTCCACTCCATTCATATTATCATTATTCTCATTTCCCAAATGCTTTGTCAAGACAAGGGAAATGGCACTTGACCTCCCAGAGAACTGAGAAAGAGTTGGCTTTTTCCCCCCCATGTGATCTCTTCGTCAGTTTCAGCGGCCATGATTAGGGTCAGGCAGGTTTTCTGGGTCTTTGCCATCATGAGATTGGGATTCTAAGAGAAATGTCAAGAACTAGGAATTCAGATGCATTGAGTTTTTGATAATTAAAATGAATATGTGGCCTCCAACGATTGGGTCTGGGTCACAGAGGGAGCCGCTCATTTTGGGGTCCCAGCTTGGAGGAGCTGGCAAACACAGCTTTTCCCTGGAGATGTATCTGTATGTGTAATCTGTTTGTTGGTATGTTTCATGAGCCAGTAGGGTAGACTTAAAATAAAAAACCACTTTAAAAACCTCTGCATTTTTCTCCTAGTTTGTACTCTGGGCATATCTGGCTTACCGAGTGCCACGGCTGTCGCTGAATTCCTTTCACAGGTTAATAGCAACAGACCCCTGACTGAGTCGGAGGGCTCTGGCTAGCGCAAAAATTCCATCTTCTGCCCAAATAGCTTCTTAACTAAATGGGAAAGATATTTCTGCTTTGAATTTGCAAAACCATTGATTTTTGCTGCAATTAGAGAAAGAAAAGCTGCAACAGGCAAGATTTTTTCCCCCACTTTTAAAAACAGCATTTAAGGATCCCAGCTGTTTTATTGGGCTTCTCCAGTTCCAAGAGTAGGGGGGCAAGTGTTCCTTGAGTCAGCACACTGTCATTGCTGGGTAAAGAAAAGAGTCCATCTGGTCTTTGGGAAGGTTTGCAGATGACTCTGCTCACATTACTCAGGGTCCCCAAATGGTTTCCCATGTCAGAAGAGCCATGGATATTCCTGAGTGCAGTATGACCTGCATTCTATTGACCTAATCATTTGGCTAATCGCTGCCTGCAATTAAATCCTTCTTGATGCAGTAAAGGTAATCTCTTCTCAGCACATAAAATCTGACCCCCCACAGCTTACGAGAGAATTGCTCTTGTTAATGCTGTCATCTTGGGATCCAACGGCCTTTTCTGGGGGGCCCAAGCAGCTCCTGGAGCTGGAGAAGTCACATGCTCCTGGAATGAGAGCAGTACAATGCTGTGCTTCCCTCCCAGACACCAAGCCCCCACCAGGTTGCCTTGTCTCTACTCAGCCTCGTTTCTTCTCTGGTGCCCAGCACAGAGTAGGAGCCACTGAACGTGATGCTTTTCTTCAAGCACATTGCTTTGGTTTGTTGACAAGGTCATTAGCGCCCTTGACAATGATTCAGTCAGCCCCTTTTTGTTCCAACTTGAAAAAGATTAGCGTACAGCTCATCAATAATTTCAAAAGGTCCGCATTCTTAGCCATACTTGGAGCTCAGACTGAGGGACTTCTCATGGCTCCTGAGCAGAAACAATATTCAAAGGCTCACTCGTTCACTTGGCAAATACTGTCAAGTTGAGGTGCTTCCAGTGGAACTGAGAAGGTAGTTGGTTGGAAGGGCAGTGGGTCAAGAGTCGAGGTGGAGGGGAGAAGTCAGGCACCAGAACCATGAACTCCATGACCAGATGGGCCTGGGTTCCAGTTCCTGTGCACCAGCTGCCCATCTTGACACCTGGCACAAGTTCATGATCTTGACTAAGCCTCAGTTTCCTTGTGATTCAGAAGAGATAAAAAGTCTATTTCATTGGGAGGATTCAATTAAAAACATCTTAAGATGCCTCAAATAGTGCCTGGTAATGCTCCATAAATATTAGCTGTGATTATCACTTTATTTCATCCTTACGGCAACTGTGGGAGGTAGTTCCCACTTTTCTGCCCACTTTGCGGTTGGGAGAACTGAGTCAAAATAATTTTCCTCAGATCACATAGTTTATAAGTGGCAGGCTTAGACACGGCTGGGCCTAACACTGACATTCACATTCCTTATCATTATGCCGGGCTGACTGGGCTAAGATTTCCTTACATTTTTAGGAGCTACATACATAGCTGGGTTTTGAAAAACCTAATTTGCTAGATTCGTTAATGGCTCCAATTAAGCCCCATGACTTAGCTAGAATATAACATTTTTCGAACATTCATTCTGTTGTGGTTTTTTTTCCTCCCAATATCCAGTGAGTATTTCTCTTCACATAGAGAATTTTTATTAAATGCCTAATTACAACTGGTTGGATTCTCACTTAGAACAGTTCTCACTTCTGAATTTAAATTTAATGATGTGTTGAAATATTAATGGCCTTTATCTTTAAAAGTGTCTAAATTGTACTAAAGTTAACAAATGTGGCTGGTAATACCCAGCACTGTGTTGGGTATTACCCAACACAATCCCACACAAGGCATTTGCTTGGTCTTGCATCGTTCCAATGGTGCGTTTTATACGGCACTGACAAATACACAATGTAGGAAAGTTTGGCATCTCAGATTGCCTGGGGATTTAGTCTCCCCATATATGCTTTAAAGTGCTCTAATTCAGGCTAAGTAATAATAGCTGTAATGCATTCAGAAGGATCGACAATGCCAGGTGTGGGTTCCTTGGAATAAACATGTTTCCAAGAGAGAAGTAGCATTTAAATCATATGGAAGGAGCAGCCCATCAGCTAAGTTCATTCCTACTTTCTCTGTGACATGATCATTCCTCATGGCTTTGGCTTTAGCTCCTTGATCATCTTGTTAATCTTGACAGTGAAGACAGAAGTAAAATTTATCTGAGTGTTGATTCTAATAGCCATGTTGGACTCCTTCCAATTCCCCAGAAATCCTTTGGGTTCAAAAGACTTGTATCACTGGTGCTGGCTTCTGAGCCTTGGGGCATAACATGAAGGTTTTGTCTCCTTTTTTCTGAGTATGCCCTTTGCTGAAAGACCTTGATACATTCTTGTCCCACTCCCACCATGACTTGTGGTGTCCGAGATGAGGGACAACTGTTTACCAACATGCAGACAGAACCCTACTTAGAGGAAATCCCATGTCTCCTCTGACTAAATAATTTGGACCATATGTTCAGGTCCCAAAGCTTGGGATTTTTCAGAGCAAGTTCAAATGCACCTATTTGCATCACCTGGGAATATTGAAATTCCAAGCACAAGTTCATTTTCACATAATTCATTATCCTCCCTTGGATTTGGTACTTACTGTGAACCTTGGCAGCAGATGGAATGAGATGAAGTTCCAGGAGCACTTACTGATTCTTTTGTGCTCACAAATACCCACAAATAGTGATAATTTCCACTCAGATGAAACTTCCAGGGCCAGGCAATGCCCTCAGGTACTCATTTGCCACCCCCTGTTGAGTTCTTGGGTAGAATTTAATTATCCAATAAACTTGGGGGTAGCTCTGCCAGATGTTGTGTACTGACCCAGACATTTTAAACGGGAAGAAGGATCTGATGCATTCCAGAAAAAAATGAGGGGGAACAGTCTTGGGAGCTGGGACTCTGGATGGGAGAAAAGGGGATATGAAACAGGGGACTTGGGATTTGCGGTGAGTTCCTCAGAGCTGGTTGTTACTCCTGAAGCCCCAGGCATCGCTGGGTATTTGTCAGGGTCATTCAGGAAGGTCTAGGACACCCCCTAACTTCTGTTGAACACCAAGGACCTCAAGAGATAAGAACCATTGGAAGAGCCAGCTTTAGTTGGTTCACAATGAAAACACAATGACAGAGTTGATGGGAATGATGGACACACACAGCTGCTCCTCCATCTCGTTCCAGCGCGGTTAAGTGAGGCCACTTCCAGACTAGCTGGTCCTTGAATTTGGGCTTGTCTATAGAGACGTTATTGCGATTACAACTTGTCATTCATGAAACGTCATCCCAGCATTATGGTCATAGCTAGGATTGATGAAATGTGGATTCTGTAGCAAGTACTGTGCTAAGCACCTATATCCTCCTTTCCTTCCCATAACAACCACATTAATTATAATGATCCCATTTTATGGATGAGTGAATGAAATTCAGTTTTACTCCACAACTGCCTGGAGTCCTACAGCTAACATGAGGCAGAGGCAGAGGCAGTCAGCCTGATCTCATAGCCTGTGCCTTTGCCCAATGTCCTCAGGGCTGAACTTGACTTACTGATGGTGACCTCCCCATCTAAAGGAATCTGGCCTGTTCCCATTTCCACTCAGGGGGTTCAAAGAAGGGCCCCATTCTGGGCCCTGTGTCATAACCACCTTGTCACACCACAGCTGGTTGGACCAGAGGGAAAAGACTGACCAAAAAAGGCAGCCAATGGGGCGGTGCCTGGGTGGCTCAGTGGGTTAAGCCTCTGCCTTTGGCTCAGGTCATGATCTCAGGGTCTTGGGATCGAGTCCCACATCGGGCTCTCTGCTCAGCGGGGAGCCTGCTTCCCCCGCCCTCTCTGCCTGCCTCTCCGCCTACTTGTGATCTCTCTCTCTCTCTGTCAAATAAATAAATAAAATCTTTAATAAAAAAAAGGCAGCCAATCAGTAGATTGGCTCACGGCCTCTGATGTGGCCTAGTACCCATCGCCTTCCAGCCCCCCCCCCCCCAAAAAAAACAGAGTTAGCTAAGACTATCAGTTTCCTTCTTTGGGGAATTTAGACTAAAAAATGCCACCCAGGTGTTTAGCTTAGGATGAAATGAAGCCACGAAGTTAAGTCAGGCTGTGACACAGTCCGGCAGGAGGGAATGTGAATAAGCACATGAGGATAGAGTCCATGTATATATGTATAGTATAATCTCTCTCTCAGGTGCATTTGGTAGGGAGAGCCTCAGAGAACATACAAAAGCGAAGCAGAGGGGTCATGAGAAATGGAACAAGTAGCCAGTGACCCGCGATGTTTTCTAGTTCCAGTCCACAGGGATCCTGTTAATATATAACATGAAAGTGAAGTGGGATAATTTATGTAAATGACACAGCAGATGCCTGATGCATAGTTAAATGATCGATACAAGTCAGTACTATTCTGATGTTTATTATTATTGGAATTTTGATGTGATTTGTCTTTTATTTGGAAGATTAAAAAAATCCTCTCATTCCTGGTTTACTAAGGTACATACAGCTAGGGAGATGAAAAGCCATATTCTTTCTTTTATCATTGAATTGGATTCCTTAATTGTTATAATTTATAATTCAGATTTCAGCTTATGATTATCTTAGCTTTCTTTCGGATCGATTCCACACCCACTAATGAACTATCATGTTAGAACAATGGGGAGCTATTCCCATAATCTGTTTTCCTCCAATCCCCCTTCAGATGCTAATGAGAAGTACCATGGAGACATCAGCCATTAGTATACATGGGTTGGTATAAATCATGGACTATGGATCATTGAGCATCTTTGTTGTAAAACAAATGGCCTGTGGTCAGTTAATCATACAAAGAAACATCTCCAGGGCCTCCTGGCTTTATTCATAACCCCTAAATCCGGTTGCAGTTTTATAAACAGAACATCTGTTAAAATATGCAGAAATTACAGTCACAGTCATTAGCAGGAAGCTATATAGCTTTGGCAGATTTTTTTTTAAGCTTTTGATGGTAATCTCCTCTGTCTGTGATTCATGCTTTATTCCCATTCTTGCTGAATCTCTTTTGTTCCCCTCTGTTCCTCTGGGTTATAGCACTTTTCACCCAAGACTGAAAAGTGGGCATGTGTTGTCCCAGGCTGGGCTGGCACTGTGCCATTCTGCAGCATGGGAGAGTAACTGTAGCCCAGCCTTGCAAAACCTCGTATTTCGGGGATGCAGTATGCATTGCCTCGAGCAACCTGAGGGGTGAGAAATCCCTATTGGTTTCACACTTGTTTTACTGGCTTTGGACTTTCATAGCACTGGCATTTAACAAAAGTGAACAGAACTCCCTACCAGCACTGCCTCAAATTTCTCATGTTCTTTTACTTTCTCCTTATGCTCCCCATCTCCCCGCCCCCCCAACCCTCACTCTTAGTTAAAATTTTTACTGTGTTCATATTTAAATTGGCCTGGTAGACTTTAAGACAAAGACCAGAAGAAGTTTGGGTAGCCAGGGAACAAGATTTGTCCTAATGACCTAGATCGGCCCCCTCCTTGTTCAGTGAAAAAATCATTATTCCACCAAAGAAGCAGAGAACGGGTAAACTTTCTTTAGCAATGGCTTTGTTCTGTCTGCCATGGGATGGGAATCAGCAGCCATTCCCTATGGACACTGAAAAGCCACCTCGGATTACTGCGTGTGTCCATCACCTGTCCTTACATATAAGGTTTTATAAAGTCTCAAAGTCAGCCTGGTTAAACCTGAATGGATCTTTCTTAATGGGCCCACAAGGAAAAAGAAGACAATGTAGGAAAGCTGCTAAGAGAACCAGCTCTGGGATCAGACAGACATGGACCCGAATCCCGGATCGGCCAGTCATCAGCTGTATGCCCTGGAGGAAGTGAGCCAGGGAAGCTGCAGTTCTCCACCTAGAACACCCATGCCTGCTTCATAAAGTGGAGAGGGTTCAAGGAAAACCCAAGCAAAGCCCCTAGCCACGTGCCTGGCACATTGTCAATTGCTGAGCAAATACTCGTTTTTTTATTGTTGTTGTTTTTTATTTTTTTTTTTGTACTTCGTACCAGCACACGGTTCGATTATGTTAGGTGTTGATTTTAACCTCACTAGAACTTTCTGGAGTACTTACAGAATTAAAAGCACTCATTTGCTCAAGAATATTTCTTAAGCATCTGCTCCGGGCTCAGTGCTCTGCGGCCGGGTGTACGGCCTGTGAAGGTTGCTCCTTGCTCCCATCTGTCTACAAGGAGCTCCTCGGACCTATCAGCAGAGAATGTGCTGGAGGGAAGATCTCAGTCAAGGACCAGGCCAGTTGTGGGTAAGAGAAACAGATGACCAGTGGGGAAGGCTTTATGCAGGAAGGTAGGGGAAGTCGGGTTTACAAGAGGCATGTCCCATCCCTCCGATGGGACATACTGGACCAGGAAGTCTCCGTGGAACATGAAAACCTGAAGCGGAATGAGGCAACAGTGAACACAGGTGGGATAAGGAACTGGCAAGGAATGGGCCAGTTCACCTTCTGAGGTAATCAAAAAGGATTGGAAGGGAAAAGCCCATCCAGACCAAAAGTCCAGAGGACTGAAACCAGGCTCCCCAGGCTCCTGCAGCAACTCGGGGATCACAATGGAAATGTCCCGAGAAGGAGACAGAAAATCAGAGGAATGCCTTTGGAGGGTGGGGTGGTCACAGAGGGGAGGAGCCCCCAGAGACCGATGGCTTGTTTGTCCGTTTCCAGGCCTGCACCCCCAGAGAAGCACTGGTTCTCTTCTGGAGTCCTGGCATGTACTGGTGCTTGTGGCTGAGCGACTCCTGCCACCCTCCGAACTCCAGGAGCTAACCCCCAGCGCGTCTTAAGGCAGCCACTCTCTGAGCTTTCCCAAGGAAAATTGCAGCCATGCGTTGGAGTCCTCAGTGCCAATTAAAGGGTCAGGCCCTGAAACAAACAAATACAGATAACAAAGACGGGGATAATGTTTTAAAATTAGGTTCTCGGGAGTCACCCATTAATTTGGAGCTCACAAGACAGTGTTCAATAAATACCATCTGATGACAGTAACCCAGCAGATAGGTCTCTGTAAGCATGCTGGGGCCAAATATATCCTGTGATATCACACTCACCACGAAGGCAGCGTCTTTGAGCTTTTCAGCTCTTAAAACATGAATCCCTCCCGGAGGCCAAAAAGACGGGCGTCATTGTCCATTGTGCCAACAGTACAGAAAAGAAACAAAAGCAAGAGAACCAGTTTTAGAAATTAGGAGGGTGGATTCAGTATACACAGACGCACTGTATAAGGTTCAGTATGCTCACAACCACTGCATAATTAGATAAACTGTGTAAATACCCAGAGGTGGTTAGTGGTGTAGCTCACGGAAATGAAAAAATTAGCAAGAGTGGCATGGATTTTTTAAAAAGCAATTATTTACATTCTGTGATGACAAGAATCCACAGATGGTGCACCCTCAAGTTCTGGGGTATCTTGAAACCCTTTGAAGCATGGTTGTATTCACGCCTCAGATCATAGCTGCTAGGATGGACAGGAGAGCCCCTTACTCTATTGATTGCGATTGGAACAGCACCTGCAATTGTATGGATCGTGGTGCGTCACCTCCATGCTACAGAATGTAGCAGGGGTGTTGAGAGCTAACAAAGGATTCACTCTGAAGACTTTCCCAAGAGCTCACTGGCAACTTCCACCTTGAAAGGTGGAGTTCCTCTGGGATAGGGGCACAGGTTGGTGAAGACAAAGTGAGCCCATTGCCAGCAGCTCTCCATTAAGTCACTGTGTCTACTCCAGAAGACCAGAGCAGACCTTGGCTAATGCAGCAAGTGCAAGGTGAGTGCTCTCAGTGGGAATCCATGGCCCGAGTGAAAGCTTGTGCTTCTTGGCCAGGCTTAGGAGCTGAAGGACAGAGAATGCCTTCTGACCACGCGTTTCACCAACAGAAGCTTGTGACTTCGTTAGTTTCTTTTTCTACCCTGGGCATGTAGATGGGACTACCCAGATGCTATATGTGTTCATTTGCTCAGCACATCCTTATTAAGTTATGTCCTTTGCTAAGCATTTGTTGGTAAAAGAGTGTGTTCCATAGGTTATCATTATCTTGACTTCAGGGCTCTTGAGTTCATTGCCTGTTTCCCTCGAGGCACTTGGCACAGTGTATGACACATTGGGGGCACTCCCTTAAGGGAAAAGGAAAGAAAAAAAAGTACTCTGTCACGTGCAGCTATCAGAGCAGTCAGATGCCAGGGAAGTGGCTTTGTATCTCCCGATAACCTATACCTTGTCCCTTAATAAAAATGGCATCATACATGGTAAGACCAGGTGGGTCATTTCAAATGCTGCTTACTCCAGGGCTCTGTCAATCATTTAATGGCTTCATTAAGGGATAACTGGTCACACATAGACTTGGAAGCAGATCACTGGAGTGCACCCACTTCCCCGCACACGTGTGGACCCATCATGAAGATGTCCTTTGTTTTTTTTTTTTCCATTCCTCAATTTGGTAAGAAGATAATGCCACTGCATTTCTGAAACCTTCTTCCAATGTTAGGTCACCGCATTGCCATCTTTCTGTGGGCGGTGTTATCCGTCAGCGGCCATCATCCAAGTCAGCCGCACAATGAACGAGCAGCTGCAGGGGAAGAGGTGAAGCAGTAGCAAAATGCCCAGGGGCCCGCGCTGGGGAAGCCTGTGTGTTTTCCAGTGAGCATGTGCAGAGATAAAAGCAGTAGTCCCTCATGAGGCAGAGGATGTGTTGTGGGTTAGACACTATGCTAGTGATGTTTTATGTGTTATCCGATCTAATTTTCTTCACGTTCCTCATGAGGTGGATATCCATACTAGGCCCAGTTGTAGGTGGAGAAACTGATGATGTATTCACAGCCATGTAGCTCAGAGTTCACGATCTTAATCACAACACTATATTGCTGCGCAAATGTCTAATCCTGTGTGGTTAAAAGAATGGATTGTGGATGGACACTTTGGTGGAGGGGAATGAGAACTTATCCTTCTTGCCCCTGTGTTTTCACTTGCACAAAAATGGGGGATGAGTGGGAAAGAGAAATCGCTGTTTGTTGGCTTGGTTCTCCCGCTTTATAAACTAGTCCAATTCTATTTGATAGCCTCCCAATTAAACCAATAAATGGGATGAGTCAATGGGTCTGAAATAAAAATGAAACCACACCATATTAATATGGTGATTAGTCACATCACCAAAATAGAGACAATTTGTAAGGACTGTTTTCAAAGCCCTAAGTAGAAACAGAAAGCAATAGGATGTGCAAATATTTGGTGATCGTACTCAGTATTGGAGGAAATCATTCCTGCAATTACCTTTAGATTCTGACCAAATGGGGAGCAAATATTAGCTATGTTCCTCATGTTTTCCTGGACATACTCAAATGCTTGCAGAATTATTGGAGTTCTGTGCATTTCGGAACAAATCTGTGCTTATCTATTTGACCAGAGGTAAAAAGGAAGTGGGCATTCATACCAACCCACTTATATTTATAGATCTGCTTTGGCAGTGTTTTATAAAGTGCAGTCACTCACTTATGGCCTGAAGCTAAATGCTATTACACTTTGATTGTAACTGCCATTGGGCGAGAGGTCCAAGTAGGCATGGGATTCCACTGACAAACGCACGGCATAAATTTCTCACACATCTTACCTTTTTTCAATGCATGTTTAGTAACAGTCCACCCTCTTCTGTACAAAGTTCAGGCACTGGTTCCTGTACTGGCATGAATAAGTAAAGAATAAGATCAGTTTTAGTTCAAGTAGGAAATTGACTGTTGGTTAACAAAATAAGACTAAAGAACTTTGTGAAGAACTTCGAACTTTTTCTCCAAGCTAAGCTGTTTTTCTTCTTTTTCCTCTATGTGAAGCTAAAATGAAGTGAAGTCCAATCTTATTGATCTTTTGGGTGAATAGCTATTGGACAGAGATGAGCCAACGTAGATTTCCTATGACAGTGTTCCTGAAAATGGTGTTGAGAATTTCTTGAGATGCTTGTCAATATGAAATTCCCAAGCTCCATTCAGTGTCTACTGAATCAGGTCTATAGTGGTTGCCTAGTAACCTGTATCTTTTCAGGTTCACCCAACTGAATCTGACTAAGTATGAAGACCAGTGAGCAAACTGGTCTTCCTGCTCCTGAGTCCAACTCTTCCCTTTATCTGGGTGTTGTATTTGTAACCCATTCTAGCTCTGGAGGCAAGACACTGAATTATTTTAGCTTAGTGGGCCACTTCTGGGTCCTACACACTCTATTTATTGCTAATCTTAAACATCTACCAGATGATTAAATAATTCCTCTTGGGAACAGGTAGCAATATTGAGTAATATTTAAGAGCACAGATTCCGGGGCCAGACTGCTTGGGTTTTGGTCCCTGCATGCCAATTTAAAGTGTTGATAGACAAACGAGCATTTACGTTCTTGGCCAGGTTGCTGTATGATCGTAACATCTCTAGACTTCGACTTCCTTAAATGTAAAGCTAGGGTAGCCGTAATAACTGACTTCATAAGATTATCTTGGAGATTAAATGAGTTGATTAAAAGAATTGGTCCTTGGAATCTGTTCTTTTCATCTACAACTACTCCCTTTGTTATTTTGTCTAGTTTTCTGGCTGAAAATGCTACCTAAATGCTGACAGCTCTCAAAATTTCACTCTGTAGTCCAGTCCTCTCCTGAACTCCAGGCTTACATATCCAACTTTTTGAGACTCTTTACTCGGATGTTTACTAAAACATCTCAGACTTATTATTTTCAAATTGAACTCATGATCACCTCCTGAACAAACCTTTTCTGCCTGCAATGGTCCCTTTTTCAGGGAAACTGGAAATGTCCTCCTTCCTCCCCTGGCTAGAAACCTCGTAGTCATTCTTAACTCACACTCCACACACAGTGCATCGGGAAATCCTATTGGCTCTATTTTTTTTAAATTTTTTATAAACATATTTTTATCCCCGGGGTACATGTCTGTGAATCGCCAGGTTTACACACTTCACAGCACTAACCATAGCACATACCCTCCCCAATGTCCATTACCCCACCCCCCTTTCCCAACCCCCGACCCCCAGCAACCCTCAGTTTGTTTTGTGAGATTGAACTAGAGGGTATCATGCTATTTGGCTCTATTTTTAAATTCTGCTCAAACCCCCATCCCGCTTCATCATTTCCACGCTCCCATACTGATCCAAGCCACTATCATGAATTGTATAACAGTCCCCTGCTCCCACCTTTGCCTCTGACACCCAGATCTGTTCTCCATACAGTAAGCAGTTTAATTCCCATAAGAATTGAGGCCAGATCCTATCACTTCTCTGTTCATAATTTTCCAAAGACTCTCCCTTTCACTCAGTATAAGAGGGTCCCTACGGTGGCCTGGAAGGTCATTCATCATCAGCTCTTCTGTTTTCTCTCTGACCTCACTCCTGCTGCCTTCATGCTCAGCAGCCTTCTTGCTGTTGCTTGAAGTCACGAGAACTCAAGGTCTTAATGCTGACTGGGTCTTCTGCCTGGACTGCTCTTCTCCCACACACCCACATAGATAGCCAGTTTCCTTGAAGCCTTGTCCAAGTGTTGTCTTTTCCGAGGAGGCTTTATTAAGTAGCTATTTGTAATTGTAATCCCCTTCTACCTTTGGCCCTTTTGATAGGACTGACCTCTTATCTGCTCGTAGTCGTCTTTAATATATGATATATTTTATTTACTTATCATCGTGATTGTTTACTAAATATCCCCTTCCACTAGAATCGATGCTTCAAGAGGCTGTTTGTTCGTTCTGTTCATTGATATACCCCTAATGCCCTAAAACACTGCATGGCATATAATAAGTGTCCAAATATTTGCTGAATGAATGAATGAATGAATGAATGCATGAACAATTTGGACTTGATTAGAACATGGTTGCTAACGCCCCACGGGGTTCTGCCTTGGCTCTTAGGCTATTTAATATTATTTGTCACACTGTTGGCTAGGAATATTTTGGTTACCAGGCTGAAAAATCCTACTCAAATTTTACCTAATCACAAATTTGGCACACACGAATGAGAAGTTTGGAAGAATACTAACTTCAGGTAAGGCTTGATCCAGAGCTCAGCCATGTCGCCCTGGATCGACAGTCTCTCTGCTCCACTTTATAGACCCAGAAGCTGTTTGCAGGCTCTTTGTTTGTGGTGGAAAATAGACTGATGTCTTGCAGGGCTTCACATGTCCTTAAGTCCTTATGAAATGTATCCTGACCTCTCATTTGGTTTGTTTGGATTGAATGGCCAACCGTGAGTCTATAACCTGTACTCAGTAGGATGGACTGCCTGGTGAACTCAAGCCAGTTAGAACCTAACTCTGACATTGAGGGAAGGGTGAGTACTACCCACATGACTTGAGGGTGACAAGGGGGAAAGCCAGGGGACTGTTGGCAGAAGAAGGGAGGAATGGTTGATGGGGAGACAGCCAATGGTCTGGTGTAACGGTAATGAGTACATGCTTATTAAGTTAAATATGATAGCATAAGGTTTGGGGATTCAAGCCAAAATAACATATGGAAGAACTGATGGATTTCTTCATTCATTCAAGAAGTGGAATAGCATCTGCAAAAGCACAGAGGTATGAAAATGTTTGACATGTTTGGATTGCTGTGAAGAGTTGGTGCGAAGTGAGTGAAAGTAATATATTACAGTCTTCTCAGTGCAGCAGCAGAAGCCTGAACCTCACTCTCATTGGTCCAAATTGGAGTATTTTTTTGTGCTTGGCCCAATCACTGCTGAGAGGGGGACGGGATATGCCAATTAGCTCAGGCCTTAAAGGCACACACACATATACACACACAGCAGATTGGATTCAGAAAAAGAAAAAATAGGGTTTTCTTAACAGAAGAAAGGGAAATTGATGCTGACAAGGTATCAGAAGCAGAAAAAGATGAGTAAATCCTCTCCAAATAGACTAATTGACCAAGATAGATCAATACAATAATAGTCACAATTTTAAAGTTACATGACATTGAATGGGGTGATAGTGTGAGATACAGTGTAAGAATTGTAAAACTCCCTGCTTATTCTTCTTAGAAACACCATTCTGATTACACTCATCAACTACTGAGTTATGTGTGTGTCCTTCCAAGGCCATGAGCAGAGAAACAAGGCCAGAACGACAGGTGACCAGGCCTAGTTGAGTCCTCTCCTTGAAGGTAGCTTTTTCTTTATTTTCATCCTGGAATTTAAGGAAATCCCATCCTGGGATTTCTTCCTCCTTTGAGTGGAGGAAAGAAAGTCTAAATGTTAACTAAATTACAGGATTGGTTGTAAATTTTGTCCTTGGTTCTCTGTTTGGGGATCTAATCAGAGAATCCAGGAGTGAAATTTGAAGGTCTGAGCCTTCTCCTAGAGTCCGTTTTATTCAGCCCCTAAGACGCCTCTCCATATTCTTCTCTTCAGTGCCCAGTGGAATATGATATGGACCACCATAGTATAATACTCGACCCTTCTTGGCATCCCAGATTTTTCAAGAAGGAAATGTGACTGTCTGATATGGGGTGTTGATGGCCAGTGGAGTGGGGAATGTGAGCATTAACACATGAGACTTTGTCCTTGGGAAGAACCTCCAGGCCTGCCTTACAGCTCTCAGAGCAGGTGTGCTTGTGGGTGAAAGCAGACACCAGAGTCCCTCTCCGTGCCTGTTCCACGCCTCCATTGTGCGCTCACCCCACTTTATGCTCATTTCTGTTGCCCTGCTGGCATAATTAAGCACTCCCAATGCCGCTGCCCCAGTTTTTAGTCCGTGGGTATGGAGAGCTGCCCTCACCCGTGCCAGCCCCCAGCATGTTCCCTTGTTAAATTATGCATATGCTAATGAAGTGTGAAAATCAGCCAAATAACAACTCTTTCTAATCATTTAAGGTCCCAAGAGCAAAGGAGCTTTTTTTCTCTTTTCTTAATTTTGGGGTGGTTGTTATGATTTGCAAGCCAATCGGAAGCACAATTCTCTGGGTGTTTCTCCTCTCCCAGTTCCCTTCCACAGAAATGAGGCTAATTGGCATTCTCACTTCTACCTCAAGTGAGGAGAGTCTTCTGGAAAACCAGTGACCTACTGTGCCCTTTTCATTTGCATCTGGGGCTGGATAATCCATAGTTTTACATGCATACACAGAGCAGTCCCCAAGGACAATTAACTAGACTAAATTATTTCCTGCCCCCTGGAGAGCCAGTGTTTGAGAACGTCGCCCCAGAGATGGTGCGTGCCAAGGCCCTTGTGTTGTGATTACATTTTACCTTTACGTTCCAGTCATCAGCTCTGAGTCTTTGCCAGTCCACCCGTTATTCTCGCAGTCCTAGTCACGTTCTCGGACTTCCCGATCTGGCCCCTGCCTGCCTCTCTGACCATCTTCTACACCTTCCTCTTCATCACTTGCGTTGTGCCACCTTGGGTCCTTTGGATGAAGCTCTTTGCTCTTCTTGGAAAGCTTTATCCACACATCTTTGTGCAGCTGGCTTCCTCCCATCCTTCAGGTCTCAGCTCACTTGTTGATCTTGAGAGAGGCCAAACCTGACCACCTAGTTAATGCTGAATCCCACCTATCACCATCATCATCATCGCTCACCCCCTCTTTATTCCCTTCAGAGCCCCGATCATGGATTCTATCCCATCCCTTAGATTAATTGCATCTTTTTCCTTGAGGGGAGGGGACTTTGACTCTCTCCTTTGCTACCGTAACACTAGGGCCCGGCACGAGCCCGGCACACCAGAAATGGGCAATGAATGCCTTTGTTTAAATCACTGGTGTTTTTCAGGTATCTCTGAGCAGCGTGAGAACACGTTGTATGAGGTTTTGTTTCTCTGGCAGTTTTATCCTTGATGATTTGTTCCTCCAAGGAGATGACTTTGTTAAATTCGTCTTTGTTTTCCGTGTCAAACATGCATGTCGGTTACGCTGTTAATGCAGACTGTGTTGCTTGACTCCAAAATCTTTGATGACAGTGAGTATTTTGCTGAAGGTTTTATAGAGAGATTGAGCTGGGGAGGTACATCACACACCCCGTCGTCTCTCTTCTCTCTCCCCGTGGCTTGCTCGTGTGCCACTCAAGTTTCTGGTATTTTCTCCCTCCTGCTCACCCACACATCCACTCAGAAATCCTCTCTCCCCCACCTTTGTTCTGAGAAAATCAGCTCTTGCCCTCAGATTCCACCCTACACAGCGAAACAAAAGTCTCCTAGTGATCTGAACAGCGGCCACCTTTTGTTCTTCAAGCACACTCCACAGGGACCTGCGTTCATTGCAACGTATTTGAATGAATAAATCACAGCATAGATGTTATCTCGGTCCCAACTGATCTGAGCCCTCTTTCATTTTATTCATTTATTCAACAAATACTTATTAATGTTTGTGCCAGGTGCTGGGGAGACAACAGTGAGCAAGATTGATTTCCTGATGCTAAGGTCTCTGGGAGAAATTCGGGAGGATGAGTGAACATAGAGGTTTGTTTGAGTCTGAACTTCAAAGTAGAGAGGTTTGCCTCTGCTGTAGCAAGAGATCTAATTGTACAGCAAAGGATCGGATTTAAAAAATACCCCTTCAGTGACGATCTTAAAGTGCTTTATCACATCACCTAATGCTAAAATTGTAGGTTTCTCTGTCCAAACTTGACCTCCCTGCCTTGGAGAAACATTACCTGTACTTTTTTTGAATGGGGTGTGCTGAAGGAAAAAATGAGGTTTGCTGAGTGTGGAGATGACTCTCACCTCTAAAATTTGAACAGAGGAAGCTGAAGCTAAACTATTTTTTCAGAGCTTCGCAGGGATTTTTTTCTTTTTCCTTCAAGACACACAAAATAGCTGTCTAAATGCAGGGGAGCCTGTGTGTAGCTGAACCACACTAGGAAGCCAGAGACAACTCCCAGGATGCTACCACAACAGCCGGGAGGGGAGAGACGGACATATTCCTATCACCAGCTGGAAGAGTCGGCCTCTCCCGAGCCTGCTCAGTTTTAGCATTGCCTCCTACAGCAGACACTGGGAAAGAAGTGTGCCGCCCTGCTGCTTACGACAGTGACTAGACAGAGGGAGAGATGGAGTGGTTGGGCCAGAGATGTTTCTTGTTACTAAGGCAGTACGATCACACCTGTCAAGGTTTGAGATTAAAGACAAAGGCAGGGGTCAGAGACTGTGCGCACAGGACCTGAACTCTGCCTCTGCTTAGATGTGGCCCATAGAGAGTTGGCTCAATGTTTAAATATTTTTTTAATGAGTTGCTAATATTTAAAAATCACAGTGTTAAAGAAATATCCGTATTTCCATCTTCCCTTGAAAACTCTGATCCTCTGGCCACAGTGAACACACTGATGCTTTGGGCCACAGTTAGCTGAAGAGGGATAGCAGGTGTCTTCCCGTAGGTCAAGTCTGAGGACTCGGGGCTGTCCTTTCTCCTCCCAGCCTGCTCCACTCCTAGCAATGTCCTGCCCAGCATCAGAGCTTGCAACCCCCAACACACACACATGGGAAGACAAATAACTGAATGGCTCTAAGCACCGTTCTTGTTTGATTTTTGCAGACATAATGTTCAATCCTAGACCTGCTAGTAAAGAGCCAAGTGGCCTTGGACAGATTGTCCCCATGCTTCCGTTCTTCATCTACAACATGGGGATTTGTTATAATAAGGACTTCATAGAGTTGTAAGGGATGAGCAAAATAAATCCTATAAAGCATTATGCATTAGACTGGGAGTATGATAAGCATAAAGTAAACATCAAGTGTGATTGTTGTTAGCTGGGCCATCAAGAGAAGTCTTCTGAGATGGTTGAATTGAAGAACATTAAAAAATACATATATTTTAGAGGTTCTATCATCTTACTGCTTTCCAGAGACTTTTCTCTTTCTCTGAAGATGGATCTCTCAAAAGAAGGGACTGGCTAAGTTTCATCATATTCAAGTGTGTCTTTCCTTTTTTCTCTGCCATTTGGGGGCTGGGGGAAGAGGCAGGGGAAGATGAAACCAAAGCATGCCTCTCCAGATGATACTGAAAAGTATTGACATGGGTGAAGAAATAAAACCATTTGTTAGGAATAAGTACCCACATGCACTAAAGGGTGTAAACTAAGCTCAGAGAAAGAGGAGAGCAACATAACTGTCTTCAGTTGCCTGTGAGTAAGCTGGGCCCCCTAGAAGGGCGCTTGGGCTGGGCGGGGGTCATCAGCAGCTCCACAGGTGGATGGAGCCATGCGGCAGCCGGGAGTTTGGGGAAGTGGCGATGTCCTCCTTAGAGGGATGTGGGACAAGCAGGAAGGTGCCTGGCTGACTATCTTGGGGAGCACTGAACCTGACAACCTGTGTGAACCCCAGTAATGGATTTAAAGTAGTGTTCACTGAAGCATGTGCCACAGAAAGGTGGGGAGTTGGGGAATGGGGGTGGGCGCCATCCTAGTAAAGCTCAGAAATGGCTCTGGTGAGGGAGCTCTTCCCAAAGTATTCTACACGATGATGGGCAAGTTTTGTCTTCTCTTGGCTTCTCTCTTGGCAATCCTAACCAGTCATAACTTTTGCAGGTTGATTCTCCATCCCCTTTTATGCATTTCTGAATTTCTTTCTAACTTCGGTATGTCCATTCCTAAAATTTCATGGTTCTGACTTGTCAGTATGTCTAAGACTGAACTCATCGGGAAACTGGCATTCTGTAAAGTTAAGATAGTAGAACCTTCTCTTGTGAGATGGAGATAGCTATCTTCATAGAAAAAGGAACTGTGTTTTAATATCTACTTTGCTGTCATTCTTATTAAGAGCTAAGACCTAGGGAAAAAATTAGGTTAATGTTTATCAATTGGATCTAGCACTTATTAATAGTAAATTAAGAACCAACATATAGTTACGTTGCATATATTTGGAATCCCAATTCTGAATTGATGTTACTTCTGATTTACCATCATCAAGAGTTATGATATTTACTAAAGATGTGAAGAGGATGAATGAAATTATAATGTAGGAAGTGTCCCAAGGAGAGTCATCTTGAATCAACTTTCTAGCAGTACTATTAGTGCTACTATGTTTCTTAATTAAGGTAGGTCTGAAGAGGGGCGCCTGGGTGGCTCAGTCAGTTAAGCGTCTGCCTTCAGCTCAGGTTATGATCTGGGGGTCCTGGATCAAGCCCCACATTGGGCTCTCTGCTCAGTGGGGGGGCCTGCTTCTCCCTCTTTTTCTGCCCCTCCTCCCTGATTGTGCTTCCCTCTCTCTCTCTTTCTCTCTCTCTGTCTCAAAAAAATAAATCTTTGAAAGAAAAAAAGATAGGTCTGAAGAATTTTCATAGCAGTTTTTCAGGTTGATATGGAAACATCCTTGACATAAAAGCAGTGATGATATTTCTTAACATGGTTACATCAAAATTAATTTTATTAGGGGATCAAGACTGTACTCGCATTTTAGTCGTAGTTCCTGAGATGCTATATGGAATTCCAGACAGAAAGACAAACAGAGAGATCAATAGATCAATTCACTGATCTTCACTGAGAAAATCTTCTTTGCCATAATTTCATAATACAGACAAAACTGGAAGTTGGATACAACTTGGGGGAAGATTAGACTGAATCATTCTATTTTCTTATTTTCATTGAAAGGAAGGATAAATCCTGTTGCAGAACATCTTCCACAATGGGCCACGTTCTGTAGATCCAGGAATTATTTGCTGAACACACACAAAGAGGCACATACCAGAAGATGTGTGCACAGACTCCTATCTTATTTCTGCTTGATAGTCTGTTGATGTGATGAATTATTAATCACTAAGGCAGAAACACTGTGTCTTGATCCCTCTGTCCCCAACCAGATAATGCCAAAATTTCCCAAAGCCCTGAGATGGAATTGATGTTGAGTCGCTCAAGTCCTTGGTCCTGGGAGACTTCATTTCCTGTTCCCGGGAAATCATCACACCTGCTTTCACAGAGCCTGTAGTGTTTCCAGTGGTAGCTTCAGAAAACCTTCATTTCAGTCCCGCTGATAACACAGTGCAGCCTGTGTCCTAAATTAAACCTGGGAATGAGACTATGACCATTCGCGCATCTGTAATCGAAACAGATCACAAATAGTCATGAAATATTCTTCTATCACATGGCTTCCAGTAGCTGGAGAGTATGCCGCTATATAAATGCCCTTAAATTTATTAAACCTGGCTTCTATTCTTAGGCACTTGGTTGTTTCCATTGTTTCCATATTCTAACATTTACTATATCATTTTGCATATTGGGGAGAAATTTCCTAAAAACTGAATTTGCATCAGAAAGTGTGATGGCAGTTTTAAGGAATTTTTTTCTTTATAAATATATTACCCTGAGACCCTGTTGTATCCACATTTCTATCACCCTCCCCCTTTTCTGTGTCTCTTTATCTCTTTCTCTCCCTCTGTCCCTCCACCAGGCACATGCTCACGTGCGCGCACGCGCACACACACACACACACACACACAGACATACACACGCACACACAGTCTGTCTCTCCTCAGTTAAGTCAGGCATTTGATGTAGGGAAATGACGAAGCTGTTCAGATATACATGAAGCATTGGTTGGAAAACTATGAACCAGCTCCATTTGGTGGGATGGGAACAGACAAAACAGCTATTGAGGTGTTAGGTTTGGAAGCTCTCATACCTTCTGCTACAATGTGATTTGTGCCGTAAGTGCAAAATTTGAAGGAGTAAGGTAGTCATTGGCAGGTCGGGCTGCAGTGCTAATTGCTTTGAGCCTACTCTTTGGACTTCTGACTTTACTGTAAGTTGGTGAGAGATCACAGGTATGCTATAGGCGTATAACTTCTTTAATGAAAATTTCTGCATTCTGAGCATCCTAAATGCATACTGAAACAGATATCCTAAAAGCAGAGGGGGTATAAAATGGTATCTTTCTTTTGATCTGAAGTAGCATGTTAAGACCATCAGTAGCTATAAGAGAGTCCCACTTTGGGGCGCCTGGGTGGCACAGTCGTTGAGTGTCTGCCTTCGGCTCAGGTCATGATCCTGACGTCCTGGGATCAAGCCCCCTATCGGGCTCCCTGCTTGGCATGGAGCCTGCTTCTCCCTCTTCAGTTCCCTCGTGCTTTTGTTCCCTCTCTCACTATCTCTCTCTGTCATAAAAGAATAAAATCTTAAAAAAAAATAGAAAGAGAGGGAGAGAGAGGGAGCCCCACCTCTATTATGATGTTGGATGGTGAAGAATTTGCAATGATCCAGAATTCACTTCATTCTCAGCATTTTTCCTTCATCCTTTATTTGAACCTCAGTTGGATTTTATCTGGCTCACATGAGTTGTTTTCATGGAGTAGCATATTAGGGCAACATTGATTCTGTGAAACACTGGGTTAGATTGAAAGGAAACTTCTTATTTCCATGGGTAATAATTAAACAATGTATACTTTGCCTGAAACTTTTTAAAATCACACCTCTATGTTCTGTTTCCAGGAAAAATACCTTGCCTGGGTATTATATAGAGCCAGGCACTCAGATAAAATCAGAAATGCTTGCGTGAGCTTCTCTTCTCCAAATATCCAGATGTTTGCGTTCATGCAGACTAAATGTGCAGGTGGTCAAATGATGGCACATATTTGGAGAGCTGGCATCAGACAGGCAACTGTAGCGCCCGAGCTTTCTTCCTGAAGCGTGTAACTCAGTGGACGCACTTTCACATCTGTTTCTGATGTGACACCGAGAGAGAGAGAGACCGAGTCATGTGCTGGCTAAGAGCAGGGTTTCAGACTTGGGTCTGGATCCACATGCTGACACGGCCATTACTAGCTGTGGGATCAGAGACTGGTTTACTTAGTGTGTCTCTGTTGGTGTCCTCACTTGTAACATGGGGAGAGGGATACATAGCTCAGGGTGGTGTTGGGTGTGTGAGGGAAGTAAGGTGATGTGAGGAGGTTAGCACAGTCCCGAGCAAATACGAAGTTCTGTCAGTAGGGTAAATTGCACTTCCTGTTATCCTCAGCTGGGATGTGGATGAGAACTGAAAGGAAGGTGGCCTGCCCCGGGCACTGAGGACTCTGTGCTCACCAAGCGATCCATACACTCCACTCCTTCCGTGCAGCTCAACCAACGTGTGTGTTGCCTTAACCACTGAAAATAAGATGGGATATACGTGACTGAGGGAATGAATGAAGGAATGAGATGAACACCAACAGGGCATCCCTGTGTTCTAGGTAGTGTCTGAGGTAGCCTCTGAGAAACAAGTGGAGAGAGAGGGAGGAAGAGAGTTGTGATGGACGAGCACCTGGGAAAGAACACCCAACCAGAGAGAATGCTAATGCTAAAGGCATAGTGATGAGTTCTCTCTTTATCTCTCTTTATTCAGCAGGCCTTTGCGATGCTTACCAGACACCAGAGCAAAGCTTGGGGTGTTGGAAGGGCACGGGGAGCAATCTAGCTACAGCATAGGATGGGGAGAGGAATATGCAGTGGTAAGAGTAGACTACCTTGTACTTCGAGTTTGAGGTTTGTTCTGGAAAGTTGAGGGAATTACCTTGGCTCTTGGACATACAGCCTGTAAAGTTTCACCAGTGCTTGCTACCAGTCCTTTCCACCCCTGGTGCCTGCCAGTGTCTGGCAATAAATATGCAGTCAGCCAAGCTTGGCTCTTAATTTTAAGAAGGTAGAGATTATCATTTGTAGTGGATCTTATTGTTATTTTTCTGATTATATAAATGTCCGTATTTTTAATAATTCAAAATATAAACTATCTCACAATGAGTTCACAGACTTATTCATTCAACAGATATTTATTAAACCTGTAGTTTTCCAGCTTTGCGGCCAGCCACTATTCCCAAAGATAATGAAAACTTTGTTTCCTCCACAGCTCCACAAAATGTTCACATACTAGGTCCAAAATAAATTGTATCTCCATAGTAAAGGAACTACCTTTTACTGTCGGAGAAAAAAATCCCCTCCTGTTACATCACTTTTTGTAATTCTGTGTTTTTAAGAAACAATTAGATCGTGTCCATTGTCAGAATATGTTAAAAACTACCTAATTTACTGTCCTGACTCTCTAGTCTAATCTAACAAAACCCAAAATGTACCCCCTGTAACTGAGGAGCAGACTTGCCCTTCATCTTCAGCTTTGTCCAGAATACATAGTAATAATCCAGTAAATCACACTATCTACTGCAGACCCTCAACTGCGCAGAGGGAGGGAGACCCGCACCTGCCTTCCGCAGACCCTGCAACGTTTCCAGCGAAAGCGTCTGAAAATCTTTATTTCAGCCTCGCTGATTATGTGGGGCAACCTGAGCCATAAATTGAACCTGGGGATGAGACTGTGACCAAGGGTGCCTCTGTGATGTTTGTGAGCTCTAAGGTCATTGCAGGAAACAGCAAGGAACACAGTTGTAATAGACTGTTGGCCTCTAAGGAAATTATTAATTAAATTTTATCTCCTCCCCGGCATGCTTCAGTGCCAGTGCTATGAGTCTTCAGACCTGGGGAAAGTACAGCTCGGTAATAACTGGCCTCGTTGTCGGGCTGGAAGTCATTTTGCATGCTCCTTTGTCTGACACCAGTCATGACCTGCCATGTGGGATGTCAGGGTTTCTGCAAATGCCAACAGTGCGTCTCGCTGTACATCAGGCCCAGGGTTCAGATCTCATGATCGAAAATCCACGAGTCACCAGCGAGCGGGGCAATCCATTTTCTAGAAACGAGAAGTGGGCACGGTCCCCTTTCCAGCACACAGCCCCTTTGGTCTCTCCAGTGTTCTCTCCAAAAGAGCTAAAATCACTCTGGGAAGACCAAAGGAGGAGCAGCTTGGGTGTTGATGGGTTGACCCCAGCTAGGTGGAGTGCTCTTTTTGAGTCTCTGAATGGAGGGAGACTCGAGTCTCTGACCTGACGAAGAGAATCCGAGCTGAAATGGCATTTCCTGTGACTTTCTTGGAGAGATTTCCCAGCTGGATTGGCTCGGCCCCCGAATCAAGTGACATTTTTGTTGTTGTTCGCGATGGCTTGCTGTGTCCGCCAGCTGTGTTCATCCTGCCTTGCCCTGGAGCCCCCACGTGAACTGTTTGCTGCTCAGCTGGCTGCCATGCTGAGGACCCACAAAGCAGACTGGAGTCCAGCTCTGTTTCTCCATAGCTGGGTGGCCCTGCCCCTCTAATGGGGATTTAAGCATCTTCATTCCGGGCGAGACAGCAGGTGGAGAATGCAAGGCACAGATGTGTTTGATTAGATTCTCAGTTTTCCATATCGGCCTTCTGTGGCCCAGCTTTGTATTCGGAAACCTTGGTCACTTGCCTCCGCTTTCTAAGTTTGAGCCAGGGACCCATCTCCGTGAAGTCGTCTTTGTTCTAGAAAACTCACGACGAAGTCTGGGAGGAGTGAACATTTAACTCTGAGAGACCTTGATGGAGTGTGTGAAAGGAATGATGCTGTATGCCATTAGTAGGACCAAGGGTGAGTAAGACAGTCCCTAGGAGGAGGAAGAACAAGAATCGACAACACTGACAATCACCATGACAGTCTGTGCTCCGAGGGCCTCCCCACAGGCTGCGTGTTTGAGGTCGGCAGGCTGTGAGCACCTCACCTTCCCATCTTGGTCACAGCCTTCCTGATCGTGTTGTGCCCCTGGATATTCTCCTTGGAAACACTCGAGTGCAGACATTGAGGATTAAAAGAGCCTTATTTGCTTTTTTCTTTTGTTTAAGATTTTATTTCTTTATTTGAGAGAGAGACAGTGAGAGCATGAGAAGGGAGAAGGTCAGAGGGAGAAGCAGACTCCCCGTGGAGCTGGGAGCCCAATGCGGGACTTGATTCCGGGACTCCTGGATCATGACCTGAGCTAAGTCACCCAGGCGCCCTGAAAGCCTTATTTTCTATATTACAGTTTCACAGAGGAATCTGGTCCATTCTGTAATTAAGAACTATTTTAAGGTGATCCGCTTTATGAAACCTGATACGCTCTTGGGACATCTGGGGCAGGGGAATGATAGCAGAGAATATTTTCAGTGGAGCTGCCACCAGACCAAGGTAGTAAATTCTCACCAGGAATGCTGGAAACTGTAGGTTTGCCACTGCCTGAGGAAGAAAGAAATAATTTAAGCTTGGCAGTTGAATACAATTCTCATAGAGGCTTAGGCTCTCGAAAATGGAAGGACTTTGAACCCTTACCTTGTCCAACACACTGCCATTTGTATAAATTCCTTCCAACATTTTCCTGCTGAATGATCATCTACTTTTTCCTAAATGTCCCCAGTGCAGGCAAGTTTAATCCCTCATAGCAGTGCATTCATTTTTTAAAAACATTTATGTACCTTTCTTATTATATTAGGCAGAACTGAAGAAGTCAATTGAATCATTTAAATTTTCCCTGTTATATTAGGCAAAAAAAAAAAATAGATAAATTCTAACAAGTAAAGGTTACTTTTTGTTTTCGAAATTATGTATAGAAAAGTTGTGCATGGTTCTATATATGTAACAACATGATACTATTCCTAACTTCAGCTGTGCTACTTGTAGATTTTTTATTTACTTTTTTTGTGGAAAACAATATGTAACATAAAATACACAAAATTTGCCACATTAACCATTTTTAATTCAGTGGCATTAATTACCTTCATAGTGTGTGCGACTATTATCAGAACTATTTCCAGAACTTTCCATCGTCCCAAACAGAAACTGTGTACCCATTAAGTGGTAATTTGCCATTTTTTTCCCTACCTAATCTTTGGGAACTTCTAGTATATTTTCTGTCTCTTTGAATTTACCTATTCTAGATATTTCATAAGAGTGGAATCAGATAATAGTTGCACTTCTGTGTCTGACTTCATTCCTTTAGCCTAATGTTTTCGAGGTTCGTCCGTGTGGTAGCATGTCTCAGAACGTCCTTCCTTTGGACAGCTAAATAATATTCCATTGTATACTAAGTTTTGTTTTTCCACTCATCTGTTGATGGGTCCTTAAGCTGTTTTCACCTCTTAGCTATTGTGATAATGCTGCATGAACATGGGTTACAGTATCTGAATCCTTGCTTTCAATTCTTTGGGGTATATTCACCTAGTAATAGAATTGCTGGGTCCTATGCTTTTGTGGATATCCAGTTTTCCCATTGCCATTTGTTGAAAAGACAATCTTTTCTCCATTGTGTATTCTTGGCAGCTTTGTTGAAGATCACCGGATCATATGTGAGTGAGTTTAGCTTTGTGCTCGCTATTCTGTTCCATTGGTCTCTATGCATGTTTTTTATGCCAGTATCACACTGTTTAATTACTGTAGTTTTGTTAGTATATTTTGAATCAGGAAGTGTGATGCTTCCAACTTTGTTCTTTTTTTCTTAAGGTTTTATTTGGCTGTTAAGATTCCTTTGGTGGTGTCATATGAATTTTAGATTTTTTTTTTATTTTTGTAAATGCCATGAGAACTTTGATGGGGGGATAGCAATGAATCTGTAGATCTCCTTGGGTAGTATGGAAATTTTAACAATATCGTCTTCCATTGCATGAATACAAGGTATCTTTGCAACTTCTTCATCTTAATTTCTTTCATCAGTGTTTTGTAGTTTTCAGTTACTAGTCTTTCACCTCCTTGGTTAAATGTTTTATTAATTCGTATGCTATTATTAAAGAGTCATTTTCTTAATTTCCTTTTTGGGTAGTTCAGTGTTAGTGTGAAAATATGCACTTTTTTTTTTTTTTTGCATGTGTTTGATACCTTATTTAACTTTGCTGAATTTGTTTATGCTGTAACAGGTTCTTTTGTGGTTTCATTCAAGGGATATTTTAGAAATAATAAGTTGTTTCTATATAGATACTGTTTTGCTTCTTCCTTTCTGACTTTTCTTTTTCCTGCCTAATCACTCTGGCTTGGACTTCTAATACTATATTGAATAGAACTAGTGAGTGGGCATCTTTGTCTTGTTCCTGATCTTAGAGGAAAAGACATCAGTTTTTGCCATTGAGTGTGTTGTTAGCTGGCAGCTTTTCATGAGGCCTCGACAGTTCATATGAATTTTAGATTACAAAAAATACCATTGGGCTTTTGATAGGGATTGCATTGAATTTGTATATCACTTTGGACATATATACTACCATATAGTGGTATCATCTGAACAATATTGTCTTCCAAACCATGAACGCTGAATATTTTCCCATTAATTTTGATCTTTTTTGCTGTTTTCAGTGTACAAGTCTTGACTTGGTTAATTTTATTCCTGAGTATTTTATATGCTATCATAAATGAAATTATTTTCTTAATTTTCTTTTGGATTGCTCATTGCTAGCATATAGAAATACAACTGATTAAAAAGAAGATTGATTTATTTTAGAGATAGAGAGTACATGTGTGTTGGGGGGAGGGGCAGAAGGGTAGGAAATCTTAAGCAGACTCCATGTTGAGTGTGGACCCCCACACAGGCCCTATCCCATGACTTTGAGATCACAACCTGAGTTGAAACCACGAGTCAGATGCTTAACCAACAGCACCGTCCAGGTTCCCCCAAACAACTGATTTTTATGTGTTGATTTTGTATTTTGTAACTTTGCTGAATTCATATATTAGCTATAACAGTTTTTTTTTCTATATTCTTTGGGGTTTTTTTGTTGTTGTTGTTGTTTTTTAGATAAAAGATCTTGTCATGTAAGGGTAGAGGTAGTCTTACTTCTTCCTTTCCAATTTGGGTGGCTTTTATTTCTTGCCTAATTGCTCTGACTAGAAATTCAGTGCTGTGTCAAATAGAAGCAGTGAAGTGGACATCTTTGTCTTGTTCCTGATCTTAGGCGAAAAGCTTTCTGTCTTTTACCATTGAGTATAATATAGTTAAAGATTTCTCATATATGACCTTTATCCTGTTAGGGAGGTTTTTTATTTTCTATTTTTACTTTATTGAGTATTTTTCTCATGAAAGGGTGTTAGATTTTATTAAATGCTTTTTCTGTATCCATTGAAATGATAATGTGTGTTTTTTTAATCACTGTATTAATGTGCTTTATATTGATAGGTTTTTAGTTATCGAATCACTATTGAAATCTTAGAATCAATCCTACTTCATAGGGATAAATAATCTTTGAAAAATGCTTCTGAATTTTCTAATATATTTTTGAGGATTTTTACATATATCTAAGGAATATTGGTCTGTAGTGTTTTTTGTTGTTGTTTGTTGGTTTTATTTGTTTTTGTAGTGATTTTATCTGGCTTTGGTAGCACAATAATACTGCCTTCATAGAATAAATAAAGAAGTGTTTTCTCCTCTTCAATTTTTTTGAAAAAGTTTTAAAAGAACTGGTGTTTATTCCTGTTTAAATTTTTTGGTAGAATTCACCAGTGATTTTGTCTGATCCTGGACTTTTCTTTCAGAGGTTTTAATTCATGATTCACTTTCTTTATTTGTTACAGGTCTGTTCAAATTTTCTATTTCTTTGTGAGTCAATTTTAGTAATTCATGTGTTCCTAGGACTTTGTCCAGTTTCTTAGAGAACTAAGTTCTCTGAGTCTCCAGTTTGTTGGTGTACAGTTGTTACCAGCATTCTCTTAAAATCCTTTTTATTCTTCTGAGGTCAATAGCAATGTTAGTGCATTTACTTTTTTTTTTTATTTCATTTCTTTTCAGCGTAACAGAATTCATAGTTTTACAACACACCCAGTGCTCCATGCAATGCGTGCCCTCCATAATACCCACCACCAGGCTCCCCCAACCTCCCACCTCCCGCCG
>PISX010000633.1:215352-255818 GCA_004024625.1 Mellivora capensis
CTCTCCATCTCCCCTTGTCCTCCGTGTTATTTGTTATGCTCCACAAATAAGTGAAACCATATGATAATTGACTCTCTCTGCTTGACTTATTTCACTCAGCATAATCTCTTCCAGTCCCGTCCATGTTGCTACAAAAGTCTGGTATTCATCCTTTCTGATGGAGGCATAATACTCCATAGTGTATATGGACCACATCTTCCTTATATAATGGATAAGGAAGTGCATTTACTTTATATCTGCCATCATGAGGGAGTTTTTCCTAGAGTTTACTAAAATTTAATCTGAGAAGCTTTTTACTATGTAGTCCTGGATCTCAAACTGTATTTTTAAATTCAGTTTATGACAAAATGTATTACTGGCAGTAATGATAATAGCAATAATAGCTAACTTTTAGTAAATTCACTGTGTGTGAAAGAGATTGCAAGTATCATCATTGTTAACTTTTCTCTTAGTTTTTAGAAAAACAGAAACACAAAGCAATTGTCATTCACCAAGTTAGAACAAAGATCCCAGAGAATCAAAAAATGAGATTTCATCTTGCTTACGATTAATCCAATGCTTGAGTCCACAGAAATCACGAAACCTACAAAATGGACTTTTTCTCTTATATTGTCCTATAAGTATTAAGATATTTCCTCTTGTGGCTGGCATTATTTGTTAACACACATTGCTACAGATTTATCCTGGGGTCAGGGAAGGAAGAGACATTTAAGGGAAGAGGTGGTCTGTGTAGCAAGGCTCTCCCAGGTCCTAGGAAGACAGATTATCTGGATGTTTCACATTTAAAAAAAGAAGTATCTCACATCAATTAAGATTGGCTCCTGGGGTTAAAATATTTCAGGCAATGCCAGATCAAGGAGAGATAATTTTCTGTTTAGTTGTTTTATTTTATATACACAGGACAGGTCTTAGATCACCCAACACAGAAGCAAGTGGAAAGGAAGGCAAAAGAAAGAAGGGACTTTGCTAATCTTTGGGTTCTTTCTGTCAATTCAGTCCATTTACTCTGTGTTCTTTCAGACAACATTTCCTTTTAAAAGTAAACCATAGTGGATGTGCTAATACAAGGGGGAATGTGCTCTGATTGCCCTAGTCAACCAAACTAAAGAAGAGTTGTAGAAGCAAGACCATTCTCACGGTTGTAATTCGGTCTGGATAATGTCAACTGCAGTCTGAAAGGGAGTTGAACTCTGCTTTGCGCAGACCTTCTGAAAAGAAGAAATGAGAAGTTAGAAAAGACACCACCTCCTTAGAATTATATCAGACATATTAATCATGGCAGGCCCAAAAGGACTTCCTAGAATACAAACGATGGCACACAGAATGGTCATTCCCCATAATTCATTGTGTTTCCCAAGTTGTTCTCCATCAGCTAGATAATACTGTTTAATCCCTTATGCGGATTTAAAATTCCATCAGAGGGAAATAATGTGTTTCTGTTCTGGAGGTTTGCTATGGTAAATGCATTGCTGGATTAACTTTATCTTCGCTATTACAGGGGTCTTTTAGGGACTAACACAATTTTAAAATAAAATAAAACAAAAACTCTTCTATTCAAAAATGCATTTTCTACCTCCGAACTCATCCGTGGTGTTTATTGAGTGATATCTGACATCTGAAAAGCGGAATTTTTTACCTTTATAGGCAGAGGAGCCTTAGCAGTAAAGGGACGGACAATCAAAACCCTGAAATGATCTGGGATCTAATTTGAGTCTAGTTTGAGGCCCAGATGAGGCTTTCACCCTTATTCCTTATTCTTTTGTGTATCAAAATAATTTTCTGATAATGAACAAGATGGGCTGTTCTTACATTTTTGTTGCTACAGAAGGCTTGCATCAAAAGAAAGCTCACTGCAGCTCCAAATAAATAAAATAGATGACAATGATGGTGGTGGAGGGAGGGAAAATGCCTCCCTGTTTCCGAAGAGTGGCCCCTGAGGGGTTCTGCAGGGCGGGGTTTGGGGTCCATTACTAGAACACATGCTACTGCAGTGAATTCCAGTGCACAGATGCATTCCCATCAAACGAATTCACACAACACCAAAGAATATAGACCAAGAGGTTAATATCCCTCTTTTTATCTCCACTCCCTTCTCCAGAGGTCATCATTATGGATCCTCTCTCTATATATTTGGGAATAAATACATTTATATTACTAATTGATGAATCATTGTAGGGTGTTTAAAAATACCTTCTATATGCATTTAGCTTCATAGGGCAAGTTTGTGTGTGTGTTGTTGACTAGGTTAGCCCCAGTGCCTGGAACAGTGCCTGACAAACAGAGTAAATGTCGGCTGGCTTAGGGACTGAATCACCCTGCAGCTTGCTGTTTGTATTCGGCAGTAGCTCTTGGTGGTCTTTCCAAGTCCGTGCGAACAGAGCCATCTTCCCTTTTTTAAAGATGGCATTGTTGGGATGCCTGGGTGGCTCAGTTGGTTGGACGACTGCCTTTGGCTCAGGTCATGATCCCGGAGACCCGGGATCAGGTCCCACATCAGGCTCCCGGCTCCATGGGGAGTCTGCTTCTCCCTCTGACCTTCTCCTCGCTCATGCTCTCTCACTGCCTCTCTCTCAAATAAATAAATAAAATTAAAAAAAAAAAGATGGCATTGTATTTTGTGGTATGGATGTTAACATCATTTAACTCCTGTGGAATAATTTCCTGTGGAGTAACCGAATTGTTTCCAGTTGTCTACTATAATCAAACAATTCTGCAATGAACGCCCATATAAGTGACCCTCTGTGTATTATTTGTGTATAAATGACTCCAGTGCTTCTGTAGAATAGCCTTCCTGAGGGAGGATTTCTGGCTCAGAGGTTATATACATTCTGAGTTCATGTAGGTGGGTCTTTGAATGTCTCCTTTTCCTGGCAATTGGGAACGCAGATAGGATTCAGCTTGCGTATTATTTATGGGCCTGAATCCAGGTTATACCATCTCTACCGCTATCCCAGTGGCTAGAACTCAGTCGCGTGGCCTCTCCTAACTGCATAGGAGACTGGGAAATACTGATGGGCTGAGTATCCAAGAAAAATGGAAAGATTGTTCGGTGAGTTTCTAGCATGTCTTCCACAGCAAGGGAATCTGAAACATGTTTGTACCTAATCAGGTGCCCAGCTAAAACTTGATTCCTGTTGCAGAAGGGAAAACTGAGTTTGCTGGACAACTGATCATCTGTCACTCCCCCCACTGACATCTGAGTTTGTAACCTCTCCTATAAATCATCTCCAGGGAAATCCTCTGTGTTTAAACTGCATGAATCTTTCCCAAAATTCATATTGAACTGCATTTTACCCAAATCTGAGTATGCTTCAGGTCAACAGGTTCTCATGTAATTGACCTGAAAATGATTGACAGCAAAAGATAGGTCTTTAAAAAAAATTAGTAGCACCGGGTTTGTAAGGGATTTATTGTGTTCAGTGATCAGAAGCTGAGACCTTATCATCTGTCTCCAGGTTGTCAAGCCACTTATCATGGCCTTCGAAATTTATGTATTGGTGCTGAGCGATGAATGAGCATCAGAGAGGTATTTTACTGCTCATTCAGTAATCTTGACCATTGATGATGGCCAGACCATGAGATTAGACCTGCCTCTAGAATTCTAGCACTGGGAGCTCTAAGTCTAAGATACAAGGTTATCTTTGAATGTCCTCCTCCTTCCTCTTCCATATGATGTTATCGCATAATAATCTAGCCAGAGTGAAACCATTGGCATGGTTTCTATGTATTTGTATAATCCTTTACACAACAGGAAGACCTGTCTGTGGCTTTTCAAAATGCTGAGAAGGGAGCCCTGTGGAGCATGGATGGCCCATCATGCATAAGTGAACTCTGACTTTGATTAATAAAGAATGCCACTGTCCATATGGGGCTTTGTTTCTTTTGTGAAGGTAAACAAACAGCTTGTTCTCTTTAGATTTGGTGGAGGGCTGCAACTGGAAACCTCTGTAGAGATTTGCTGCAAATGTCTACAACTGCTTCATCCTCCCTGGGCTGCTCCTTGTCCCCCAAACACACTGCGCTTCCCTGACTCGTCCCAGTGCTGACACCTTTCCTTGACACCAGCTCCCAGACATTCTCAAGTCCCAGCTCAAACGACATGTCCTTTGTGTTGAAATGCTCTACACTTTGGTCTAAGTGTTCCTTCTGCTCTGACCCATTGCCCTTGACATTTCTCTCTAGCTGTTGGAGTGCATAGTAGGAAATTTGGAAATACAGAGAAATGTAAGAGAAAAATTATGTTTTCACACCTCCTACTAACTTGTGTTACTATCTTAGTAAGCACCTTTCCAATATATTTAAGTATTTTTCTATGTCCAATTTATTAAGTATGTTTCTATACAATGTGCATATGTATGGCTACAGTGTATATACTATAAAAATGATTTCGTACGGCTTTTTAACTTAACAGTATATTGTTAAAAAGTCCATATATTATGAAGAATTCTTCTAAAATACAATGTTTTTTACCCTTCTGTCTTATAGCTAGGATAATTTTTAAATTACTCTCTATTTTTACATCTAGGTTTTTTCTGATTTTTATTTAGGCTGGTATAAATAATGCTGTGATGACCATTCATTTGATAAATCTGTGTGTATGTCCCCGATTATTTTTCTAGAATTATCTTTTAGAACTGGGAAAAGTAGGTCAAAGATAATGCATGCACATTTCTCATGCTTCTGATGGGTTTTGCTAGACTTAATTATAACACTTAGCTGATTGAGATCATTGTGTGTTTACCTGGATATTTTTTTACAATTCCCCCTTGCCTCTAATTTCTTTTAGACCAAGGACTTGCTCTTCTTTGTATTTATATTGTCTGAAAAAGTACTATAATATATATTATATATATATATATATATGTATATATATATATATATTTAGGGTGTAATATATATAATAATATATAATATATAATTATATATAATAATATATAATAACTATATATTATATTGTCTGAAAAAGGCCTATAAAAGATGGCCATAAACACTGAGTAAATGAATGAAGAGTAAAACTGGTGGCATGTGGCTTATGACACTTGAAGCTTAGCCATCAGCTAATACAGCTCCTATTTAAACCAGTTTTCCCTGAGGTGTATTCCATGCATTCATTCATTCAGGAGATAGTAATTAGCGTCAGCCACAGTCCTGGACTGCAATGATGGCTGGCCAACGTCCTATCCTTACTGTGCTTATGAATCTAGCAAGAGACTTGGATAAAACAGGCTAAATAAAAAATAATGATAATCGGCGACAAACATGCAGGAAAAAAGCCAGGATGCTGTCACGGGACAGTGCAACTTTAGTGTGCCTCATAATCCACTGGAGGGCTTGTTAATACACAAATGACTGCTCCCCGTGCCCCGAGAGTTTCTCAGTCAGCAGGTCTGGGGCAGGGCCCAAGAACTTGAGCTTCTGACAAGTGCCCACAGCTGCTGTGGACGCCGTTAGTCGGGGACCCCACTTCACAAATTCACTGCGATAGGCAGTAAGGGATTGAGAAGGGTGAGGGAGAGGGTTGCTCCTTCGGTGCTTGCAAAAGCTTTGTCTGAAGAGAGGATGGCTAGGTGGAGACCCAAAGGACAAGAAGCCATAAAGTCTCATATTTCAGACTGAGGCAAGAGCAGATGTTTGGAAACAGGAAAGGTTTGTCTGGTTTAGGAACTGGGAGGAGGCCAGTGAGGCTGGAAATAACTGAGGGAAAGGAATGGTCAATGTCAAAGTCACGGGAGTGGGCTCAGTATCAGTGGTATGGGAGCTTAGTAACTGTGGAATGGGGTTGCACTTTACCTGAATGCAGAGGGAGGTCAACGAGGATTACAGAGAAGCAGTGAGACACAGTTCACATTTTAAGGAGCTCACGCTATAGAAAGGAGGAAGAGTGGCAAGTTAGCAGGAGTAATGTTGAAGAGACCAGAGTTGGAGGCTGCGACCTTGGATGTGGGTCTCCCCAGGGAGTTTCAGGGTACATGGTGAGAAGGGAATGGACTAAAGCTCTGGTCACCCCCAAAAATGTCAGGGAAGTGTTGGCTACCCCAAAATCGGAACCAGTTTTTAACCCCGGCCTTTTCAGAGCCTTTAAGATGGAAATGTTCACTGTGAATCCCTGAGAAGAGATATTTTGAGAGCGCCTCGGGTTGTAAAGTGCTTCCCCAGGAGTCCTGGCCCAAGCGCCCACCATTTCAAAGGTCCTGGTGCTCTTCTGTCCTCATCCACAGAGCGGTTGGCGGGATGGTTCCCTGGGTGCCACCTTAGGAACAAGCTGCGGAGGTGGGCAGTCAGGTTTCCCAGCCAAAGCTGGAGACGGCCTTAGGGGCATGAGGCCAGGAGCATCTCTGACTTGGACTGCTTGTCCCCGGGGAAGTATGAATTCAGTGCAATGTGCTTAGAAGTTAGATGCCGGAAGGATCTTTGAGCTGTTCCGATTTCGGAACAGGTAAGACGGGAGCAGTGCGCGTGAGGGTTCAAGTTTCGAGCGTATGTGACGCTTCCCTACTCTTTGAAACCAGGTTCTTTTGTGGTTGCCTCCTCACCCTAAAGGTTTAGTGAGCCCCCAGCATGTGCAAGGAGAAACTCAGGAATGCCCCTTATTTGTGCCCTTCCTGCTTCTGCTAAGCTCCCCAGGGGTGCTCTGGGGCAGAGGAGGGGTGTGGAAGCTCTCCCCAGCGGATCACAGCTTTACCATGAGCCTGGGAGGATTTAGCTCTCGGACCCTCTGGTTTGTTGCTCCAAACTGGAAATAATAAAACTCACCTTCAAAGGAGCATAAGAGAATTGATGGAATCGTTCAGGTAAAGAACTTCACACATTAGCCGTAATAATAGTAGCTCTTGTTATTGGAAGGAATTACATGTTTTCCACTTCACTTTTGGTCAAGTGTTAACTTGGCTCTTTTCAGCGGCAGAAACGCCCTGATGCCTTCCCTCCTCTGTGTCTGCTGGTCCTTGAAGTAGTGATTCACAGCTCTTCTTCCGTGGGGTGCGATCTTGCAGGGAGCGATAGTTCTGAAAAACCATTGTTTCTCTAACCACATGTTCACTTAGACATGTTCTCCGGGTTTTTTCCAGGCATCCTGTTTTACCCTAAAAGGACTACCATGAATTTTCTCTTTTGGTATGAAATGCGATTGTTTCTTTATCATCAGCAAAAATACATCAAAGACTGCTGTGTGAGAGGGCAACTCTTCGTGAGCTGAGGTTACCATGTTGCCGAAAGAGTGAGGAGAGCCTTTCAGGAAACTCCACTGGCTCCCTCTCTTTTCCTCGTTTCCTTATTAGTGACTTAATAATACTCCCTTTCTTTCAAGAGCACGTGTTGAGGAACCACCATTTTAATTAATCCTCTCATCATTATATGATGACAAATGGGGAATCTAAAAAGATCTGCCCAGAAGACCCGGTCTGGACACTCTGCCAAGGGGACTGTTGGATTTGTAAGGGAGGACGTGAGAAACAGTGTTCCGGTCGATGCTGTTCTGTGTGTCAGGGTGACTTAATTAAAGTCTCCCTGGTGGCTCTTGGGGAGGAATAATGAGTTGCTTTTATCAAGTTTTTTTCCAGGCACTTCCTGTGGTACAAGGTCTGAATTAACTCGCTTTTCTATAAATCTGATGAGGAAACCAAGTTCTAAAAATAATCCGTGCACTGTGGGAAGAATGTGAATCCAAGCTTAGCAGCCAGCATTCTAGACATGAAGAAAGAGTTTCAGGTCCTGATGCTGTCACTTTGGGCAGAATGTAACAAGGTGACTGTGTTCTGCAGGTTAGGGCAGCACGCGTCTCCTCACTAATGTCGGAGGCCTATGTGAAGGGATGGGGGTCACTTCTCATACTGTGGGGTTGGTGTTCTCTCCATGATCTGGGCCCAGCCATTCCAAGCAGGCTTACCTTAAGGCTGTGAGGAATGAAGAAAAGAGAATAAATTTATCTTACCTCTCTTATGCTTAGGAACCCTCTTTGTGAGGCTATTTTTAACAAAATGGGAGTAATTCAAAAAATTATCCTAGTACTAGGTGGGAACAAGCAGTGCCTTGTCGTGGGTCTCCTGTGCTCCCTCTGGCTAAGGAACGTGAACGTGTTCAGATATCAGGTGAAAACTATGTCTTTTACTTTATGAATGTGGACATTGTGGATGAACAATGGCCATAATTTACAACTGAGTAACCTTTTAAAAATTAATCCTAGTGGCATCCGGGTGGCTCTGTAGGTTAAGTGGCTGCCTTTGGTTCAGGTCACGATCCCAGGGTCTTGGGATGGAGCCCTCCATTGGGCTCCCTGCCCAGTGGGGAGTCTGCTGTTCCTCCCCTCGGCTCTTGTGCTCTCGCTTGCTCTCTCTCTCTCCTTCTCAAATAAATAAAATCTAAAATAATAATAATAATAATACTAAATTTTCTACAACAAATGAAAAGTCCTCATCTATTTAGAACTTAATAGAGGATGTAGATTTTGATAAGATAGTGTATATGACACACTTTGCATAAAAATCTACTTATTTCTGAAGCCCTATTTACATCTCTCTGTTTTCTACCACGAGGTTAATCATTTGCCTCATTAGCTCTTCTTATACCAGAAAAGAATGAATTTAAATGTGTTGCAGTAAAATAGGTGATTACCTGGAGTAACTTAATATTTTATTAATAAGTATGAAGATCTAGGATGGTTTAGGTAGGAGAGTACAGACATATATGTGTGTATGTTCAGTCGGGTGGCTTATGTGTCCCTCTCTTCAGAGGACTGGAGGAGATCCGTACAGACCTCTCCTGGCAGACATGGTCGCCCCCCCTCCTGAGGTTACAAGGACTCGAGTTTGCTTAACCTGAGCAGACATCAGCAGGGCTGGAACCCGTGACCTCCACCTTCAGCTCCACATTATTGAGTGGGGATGGATAATGGACAGTAATGAGCTCAGTCCTGCAGACACAGCAGAGATGGACAGATTTGTGATGGGGAAGTAGGGAGCATGAGCACCAAGAGAGGCCGGCTTAAAACCACTTGTCCGCGAGGGAAAGATTAGGTGTCCAGAAATTATCCTTGCTTGTGTAACTGCCAACTTGGACCACCCAGAAGAGGCTGTAGACTTGTGTACTTGCTTGGTTTGGAAAGGAATGAAGGAATAACACCCTAACTACTCATGCAATAGTAGCTTTTCCCATTCCACCCTGAAGCCCAAGCAATGTGTCCAATGTAAATCTGTCCTTACATAAAAACTTCTTTAAAAAAAAAGATTTTATTTATTTATTTGACAGAGAGATCACCAGCAGGCAGAGAGGCAGGCAGAGGGAGATGGAGAAGCAGGCTCCCTGCTGAGTGGAGAGCCCAATGTGGAGTTTGATCCCAGGACCCTGAGATTATGACCCGAGCCAAAGGCAGACGCTTAATCAACTGAGCCACCTAGGTGCCCCCTTACATAAAATTGACTGTTCATACCTTCTCAGAGTACATTCCCTCCAAAATGGGCTCATGAGGCTTTTGTGACCTGGCAGCAGCCTCAGGTCCCAGGGCCCCACACACCCCCCTATTATCTCCATCTGTCTTTATCTTCTTCTTCTTCTTCTTCTTCTTTTTTTTTTTTTTTAATTTATTTGACACAGAGAGAGAGATCACAAGTAGGCAGAGAGGCAGGCAGAGAGAGAGGGGGAAGCAGGCTCCCCGCAGAGCAGAAAGCCTGATGCGGAGCTCGATTCCAGGACCCCGAGACCATGACCCCAGCCGAAGGCAGAGGCTTAACCCTCTGAGCCACCCAGGCACCCCTGTCTTTGTCTTCTTTTAATTTGGAATGCCCTATCGCCCTTTCTTCCCAAGGCTGACTTTGTCCTTATCCTTTATATGCAAATCAGCTTGCTCCTTCTCCTTGTTGAGCTGGTCGCCCCTCTCCGTGCATCCTGTCACCTGGTACATTCTCTCCTCTGTAAGTGTCGCTTCAGAATTTGGTTAAAATGATTTATATTCTTGCCCCTTGTCTCACCCACCTCTGGGTCCTCAGCTCTTAACTGAGTAGGTAGCACATGATGTTTATCAAGTATTCCTGACACAAAACTGTGAAAGCCTGCATTGGTATAGCGTTGATTCGTTAGTTAGAGTTAGTGAAAGATTTTCACTGCATTTGGCCTTGTCTACTTCCTTATGAACGGCAGAAAAGCTGTTCTCAGAAGCTACCATGTACTGAACGTCAGCCGGGAGCCAGGCTGTGTTCTGGGGGCTCGACGTGCACTAATGCTCCCCGAATTGACAAAACAGCCTTACTGCTCTTACCAGATAAGAAAACTGAGGCCCAGGGAGGTGGAGAAACATTCCTAAGGTCACAAGCTCGCATTTAAAGGGCCTGTGTTCCTTCGACCCCACCACACTGGGAATCCCTCGTCCTGTGCATTCCCATTTATAACCTAGTGCCTTTCCCTGCCTGTGCCCTGGAGCCATTTCTTTTTCTGCCTTCATGTTTACTTACTAGGCTCAGAGCAGATCAGGGAGCAAAAGCACTTTGGATGTTAGTGACAAGGGCGTGAATCCAGAGTTGAAAGCTAATGTTTTAAGTGAGTGTTCTGTTCAGGTTGTATTGATTTCTCCCCTCTCCACTTTGTTATGGCCAAGTGCTCTGGGCAGAAATCTAACAAAACAGGCTCACAGAGCTGCTCTTGGGGCCGGGAGGGTCATAGGTCACTGCACTGATGTGTGGGGAGCATTAGCCAAATGACAGCGGCTCAACTGAAGAACTTGGAGTGACTACAGTCAGATGTCGGTATACTCCACACATGTTACTTATTACTTGCCATCCCGGGGCGGCGCAGACCTGAACTTTTTCTGCTCTGTCTCTTGCCAATGGTGCTATTCACCTAGGACTTCTATGAGCCCAAAGCCCCTTGACCACACCAGTTACGCTGTATTATAATTTCTTGTCTACATGTCTCTCTTCCCTCCAAGGAGTTTCTTAAACCCGGGGTTTGGGTCTTCTGTACCCTTTCATTCAAGTCACAACTGTTAAGCTTCACTGTCTGATGGGTAGAGAGGAATGCCAGAGATTCATCTCTGATATTAGATGATATAGAGATGAATACCAGATATAGAGATCTCTGATAGACATGAATACCAGAGATTCATCTCTGATACCCATCTCTTTGATGGGTAGAGATGAATGAGACCAGAACTCTGTCCTAGAAGAGTTTGCAGACATGCAAGAGACAACTACTAAAAACTATTAGGAGAGCTCTTAGATATTTCATTCATCTGGGTAGCCCCAGATATTAGCCTAGCATCTGGAATGGTGAGTTCTGAATGTTTGTTGAGTGGTAACTAAATGCCTGGAACTGTGCTAAATGCTTTGCATTCATTCCTTTATTTAATCCTCACAACTCTTTATATAGAGTTGCCAGCACAAGTATTATCCACATTTAATAGACAGAGAAAGTGAAACATCCAGGAAACGTTTGAGCGAATTCAGGGACAGTCAAACCATTGGTCCCACATTGTTGAGTGTTACTGACTCTTCTTAAAATCTCCTATGAAAGATGATTCAGTAGCCTGAAGTGAACTCTTCTTGGGTTTTAGCCAACATCATTAACTTTTTTCTTTAATATTTTATCTATTCAAGGAATTCTACTAGTCCCAAGAGCGTGTTGTATGAAATCATAGCATTCCATTATGTTTAAGTGGCCATTGGAGTTAGAGCTGTTTAAGAAGAACCATCAACGATGTCTTTAGGTTGGAAAGTTTAGGTCCCAAGATAAATTGAAATTACATTGCCTGTCAGTGCCTCGTCTGCCCCCTCCCTGCCACAGGTCCAGGACTAGCTCTTGGCAGAGAGTTCAGAAACAGTTTCTCCTCTGACCTCTGTCTTGGATCAATGATTCCCACCCTCTGTCTCCCTCACCAAGCCAAAGCAGTACTACTGACATTAAGCATCATGCACTGAACATCCCTTAGACCCTGAGCTTTATGCTAGGAGCTTTCTGTACATTTTCATATTACCGTAATCAATATCTCCTTTTTCATGGATGGGAAAACTGAGGTTCAAAGAGAGATTGGGCATGGCCAAAATTTGAGCCCAGATAATCTGACTGCACAGTCCACACTCACAGTTAGTACAATCTAAATATTGCCATCAATGTTGCCAACAATAATTCTTTTTTAAAATTAACACATAATGTATTATTTGTTTCAGGGGTACAGGTCTGTGAATCATCAGGCTTACACATTTCACAGCACTCACCGTAGCACATACCCTCCCCAATGTCCATAACCCAGCCACCCCATCCCTTCTACCCACCTCCAGCAACCCTCAGTTTATTTAATAATTCCTTAGGTATGTCTGTTAGGGGTAGGGAAGTGAAGTTTAGAACTCCCCACCCCCTTCAGGGTGGTTCCAATACATTCCTCACTCACAAAATCACAACAGAATATGCAGATCATACAGTTTCAAGTCCATTTCAAGTTCTGAGATCTGTCCTGACCTCTCCAACCCCTTATGCTCTTCCTCCATTAAGCCTGGAGCACATTGAGATGAAATACTTAATTGACCACTCACCGTACAACTGTCTTACCACTGCTCATCTTCCACCTGGATATCTTGCTGTTTTCAACTAGTCTAATTTGCTAGAGGGCTCAGAGTTCATTCCCTCCCATATGGCACCTGCTGAACACACTATAGGGCATGGACACTCAATCAATGCCCCTTGTTTCCTTAAAGAGTGGCAGGATAGTTTATTAGACTCTGAAGGCAGATAGACTCTATTCTTCACCTGCTAAGTTACAATGGTTTGCAACCCAGTGGAAATTATAAAATTTAATTTACTCCCACTGTAACACAGGGATCAAAACAATACCTTACAGAGTTGTCAGGAATATTAAAAAGGAACAGAAAATGCAGTTTGGCATAGTTCCTAGCACATAATAAGCTCTCAATAAATAGTAATTATTAATGTTGTTCTTACAGAGTAGCTGAATTCATTGGGTGTTTGCTCTGTTACATGCTGTGCTAAATGCTTTGTATGCAATTATCTCATTTAATTTTTTCATAGTGTACAAATGATTTGTCAACTTCAAAAAAAAAAAAAAAAAAAAAGCTCTTCCTTTGACCCTAAAGTTACTTAAGAACATTGGTTGCTCTGTCTTCAGAGTCCTGTATCAGGCCAGCCAGGCATAATAGGGTGTCGTAACACACTCTTGGTATTTCATGGGAACTGTGAGACTTAGCACAATAATTACTAATGACAGCTAAAGCACTGGGATTGACAAATGTTTTGCTTGCTTCTGCAAGTTAAAGCAGATCCAAACTGGGATACCATCCTTCCCTCTCAAAGATGTCCCTGTCCCCTCTCAAGTCAAAGAGAAAGTGAAGATAGATCGCCAATCAGAGCATCCCACATGCGCCCTTCAGGAATGAGTATTGCTGTGAAAAATAGGATGAGAACTGCTGGTCTAGGCACGAGACATAGTATTCAATCTTTTAGGACCCCGAAAACACTTGTAAGGCAAACAGAGTAGAAGCTGCTTTGCTTGGTGTGGTCTAGACCACTAAATTTAACCACAAGTTCTTGAGGATGCTGGTTGGTTTATTTTATAGAGAAATTAGAGCAGATTGGGTTGAGAAGGTCTTATCCTGTTTTTGTTTTTTCCTTTGAAATCAATTTGGTGCTGAATTAGAAGCGAAGAGTTTTCTAGCCGTGCTCTAGAAAGTGTGCTTTGATGACCCATAACAGAATCCTGCAGAGCAGAGGATTTTTAGGCCCGAAAACTAGGCTGTGTGATACCACGCTGGTGGATACGTGTCATTATGCATTTGTCCAGACCCATAGATTGTATGACACCGAGAGTGAGTCCTAATGTAAACTATGGACTTGGGTGATAACGATGTGTCAGTGTAGGTTCATCAATTGTACATTTGTTACTTGTTGCTTGTTGGTAATGGGGAAGGCTATGCATGTGTGGAAGTAGGGGGTAAATGGGTAAATGGGAACTCTCTGTACCTTCTGCTCCATTTTTCTGTGAACCTACAACAGTTCTAAAAAAGTAAAATCTAGTGTCACCTGGCCGGCTCAGTCAGTAGAGCATGCAACTCTGGATCCCAGGGTTCTAAGTTCGAGCCCCATGTTGGGTGTAGAGATTACTTAAAAATAAAATCTTTTTTAAAAAAAATCTTTAAAAATAAGTAAAAAAAATTAGGGCACCTGGGTGGCTCAGTGGGTTAAAGCCTCTGCCTTCGGCTCAGGTCATGATCTCAGGGTCCTGGGATCGAGCCCCGCCTTGGGCTCTCTGCTCAGCGGGGAGCCTGCTTCCCTTCCTCTCTCTCTGCCTGCCTCTCTGCCTACTTGTAATCTCTATCTGTCAAATAAATAAATAAAATCTTTAAAAAAAAAAAAGGGTAAAAAAATCCGTTTCCCAAACAAAACAGAAATCTTGTCCAGTTAAACGTAGATGTATTGAATATCTGCTACATGCCATACTACAGGAGACATTCAGAGAACACCAAAATAATGAATTTGTACATGTCCTTGGTGAGAAAAACGGGTGCATATCCTGAGTAAACTGGGCTCTAGGGAGACAGATAAACAAGAATACAAACTGCAGAAATTTCAATAAGGATTGTAGGGAGATGCATACAGAAAATGTTGAGAGTAGAATGGAAGGGGGTGCACCTAATTGGTCATGGAAGGTAGAGGTATGGAAGGTTTCCTAGAGGAGGTGATACCTGAACAGGGTTTTGTAGGATGAGTAGGAGTTTCCTAAGCCTACAGTGGAGGAAGGTTGAAGGTGGGAACCGTTCTGTGATTGGCTGACTCTAACTATGTTGGTAAGGGGCCTTTACATTTAGTTTTGGTTTTCTGCAGTGGATAATTCTTTATTCCAGGAGCATTAGGAGATCGGCTTAATTAATGTTCATAAAGCTTTCAGTCATCTTTGGGTAAAAGGTGAGGTAGAAGGGAAGTGTATTCTTTATTATCCTTGCTTTACCAGCATCTCTTCACATAAGGAAAATTCCCTGAAAGGTCATTTCTAAGAAGCAGTGTTAGTCTGGTGGCTCCTAAGCCTTATGTAACATCCCGGAACAATGCAAGAGCAGGGGAAAGAAAGTGACATCAGTGTGGAGATAATAATGAATTTAAATCCTAAGCCTTATTGCCTTACTGCAGCTGCTCAGGATGAGACAAGCTGGAAGCTTCTAAACTTAACTCTACCCCTGCCTGGAAGCTTCTAATTAAAAGTTTTCAAATAAAATCAATAAGTTTTGACAGATAAAAGAGCAGATGGCTCGAGGAAGTGAACGAAAAGCCCACACTAGGAAAGCATGGGGCTTTAATTCCATTTGAAAACACACTCCATGCAGGAGGAAGCAGAGTTCCAATGTGGACGTGCTTAGGAGACAGTAGTGGCTGTTGGGCCCAGTCCCCTTCCAGATTTCACTGTGAAATTCTAGTGTGTGGCACAGAGCTAGCCCCTCCTATTGCTCCGAATCCACAGCCTTGCTGCAGGAGAGATCATCTCCGCCCCACAAACAGAGGTGTTCATTTGTTCCCTAGAGTGGTTTTCGTTCATTCTTGCATCTTTCTGCCATTCACTGAGCCCCTCCTAGCTGGTGTTACTCTGCTGGGTGCTGGGGATGTGGGGTGAGCTGAAATCAGACCAGGGTCTGTTTGTTTGTTTTTCTTTTTATTTTCTTTTTTTGCCTCCTATGGAGCCAACTTAGTGCCGATCTAGTGCAACTCATTAATTAGTTAATTGACTAATTAAATACAGCAAGTGAAAATCCATAGACTTTTAAAAATGTGGTGTATTTGATATTATTTGATCATGATGGTAGCACTGTTTTGTGTTTTATTAATTTGATCCATTATTTGAACATACACCATAGTTCATCCTCAGGACAAATCTTTGAGAGGGATGTTGATAGCTCTCAACAAAGAGGAAACAAATTGAAAGGATGAAGGTTGCCACCCTGAGTCCCAGAGCTGTTCCATGGCAGAGACGCGACTTGAACCTGTCACCTCCAAAGCTGGTTCACGTGCTCTCTTGCTGCTGCAGGTTGAATCTTTCGGGCAGTCATTTGGAATGTCCGTCATCTGACCATTGTAAACCTCTCATCCAAAGAGAATGCTTGTATGAGCAATTCTAGAGAATGCTGACATCCCTGGTGTTGATATTGAGAGGTGGGGGGTGGCCTACCAGGCAGAAATATTGCATAAATGGAACTATGATGTGGGCAAAACTAGATGAGCCGTCATGTCACAATGCAAGCTCTTTGTGCTGGTCTATTCAGCTCTCCCCGGGACTTCCATGTCCTTCCTCCGTCCCTTCATTTGGACATTGCTCTGCCCACGTTTGTTCAGCTTCAGCGCACGGGAGCGTTTCCTTTTATCTTGATGCCTTGTAGAAAATGGAAGGCTCTTTAAGTTTCCTTGGACCAAAGAAGCCAAGATGAGGTCAGAGCAAAGGGTTTCACTTGGGTGCTGGTCAAGTCATGGTTATTTTAGAAAGCTCCTTGTGCTTTGATTCCACTGGCGAGTCTAAGTACCAGGGTAATTTGGGATGCACGAAATAGTCTGACATTTCCTCCTCCATGCCGCATCTACCTGCAGTTTTCCGAGATGCATACATTAAATTTGGGGCACTCTAGGGAAGATCCATATGGCCTCTTTGCACAATACACGACTGTTAGTGAAGCCATCTGTGTTTTCTGGGCAGCACTGCATGTCTAAAAGCAGTGCCCTCTTCAAAGTCCCCCCAAGCCATGATCCCTTTTCCCATTCTCTCCATTGTTCCTGAGGACTTTGTTGGAGCTCTGTCCTTCCCAGCTGGCCTGGGTCTCTTCTGTTACTACTCTAGTCCTTCTATTCTACCATCCTCACCACACACGATGGCCAGTGCTATCTTTAAATCTATGTGTATATGTGTAATGGTTATATATGTAACCATTATATATCATAAATTTGCACTAAATGTCATACATGTATCTGATGGACGTGGAACCATGTGACTTAGTTGCCTCCCAAGTGTGGCTGCCGTGTGTACCCAGGACAGGACCACAGCACTTGACCAGGGCCTCTGAGCCCTGCCTACCTCTCAGACCTGCCTCACTCTTGCCTCCTGCATGGCTCTCACTCATGAGTTCACCCCACCAGGATGGTTCTGCCCCCCATGTTTTGAAAGACTGGATTTTCACATCGTAAAATCAGAGGATACCATGCTCCCATCCATCCTCTAGCCCTCACTCTAGCTCACCTCCCCAGTTTGGCTCTCCTACCACTTCATTAGCCTTTATCTCATTTTGGTCTTGTCTGGACCTCCTCCACCGGAGTGTAAGCCTTTTGAGGAGAGGGACAGGAGGGAATGCCTCTGGCATATCCTCCAAGCTTGGCACTGTGCCCATCAGCGAGCTGCTCACTGATACCCTGAACGGATAAATGACGAACGTGTCTCATGCCCCATCCAGCTGTGACGCCACTTATTGTATATACTGTCACAGGAGACAAGGTGACAAAGTGTTGACTCTAGGGCACACACTCCTAAGCCCTCTGTCTGAACTCCCCCATTTAATTTTCATGAAAGCCCTACGAGGATGGTACCACTACTGTCAGTCCCATTTTTTAGATGAGGAAACTGAGAAGTTAAATCATTTTAAATATCTAGGAGAGGAAACAAAGCTGCTGGGGACTGTGCAGCTGGAGATCGACAGAGCCAAGATTTGCATGCAGGCATCTGGCTCCCGAGCTGCTGAGGGGCCCTCCTGGCTTCCTAGAGCAGAGTCACATATTACATTTGAGATCATGGAAAGAAACTTGGAGCAGGCTGCAGCCCGGGGAAATTAACCCATCTCACACCTGCTCCAGCGCACTCTTTCCCAGGCTGGGGAAGCTCGAGCTGGCGTCATGAACTCTTTAGTGTGTCCCTATGAAAGGGAAACCAGAGTAATCTCTGCAGATGCTGGGATTGAAAGAATCATTGTCCCCTCATCAGAAAAGCATAATTAAGAGCCTCTCGGCCCATTAAATGAGGCAGTGAATGCTAACACACTTTGTAGAGTGTAAAACGCTCTATAAATGTTAGTTAGTCTTATTCCTGAGCTCCGTGGGACAATGGCTTATGTTCTGGAACTGCTGGTTCAGAAGATTTCAGTAGTAGTCAATCTACCCAGTAGTCAAGGAAAGGAAATGCCTCCTGTGTATTCCCTCTTCTCGTCCTGAAACCTAAACAGGAATCCATTCTTCTCCCACATTTCCAAAATCCGAGATATGCAAATTTTAAATATGCAGGCTGCTTTTAAATGATACATGAAAGGGATTTTTGAAATGAATGTGCTGTGATTGAATTTCTGGTCAGTCACCCACAAGGCATTTTGCACGAAGCTCTGGACCCAATTCCACTGAAAATGCATGAAGTCTTTGGTGCCTGCAGCCAGTCTAACCAGAGACAAGGATCAGGGTCCTTACCACAAAACTTACACTGGATGGTGCAGATCCCCAGGCTCCAAGTTGAAAAACAAATGAGCACAAGCCTAAAACAAATCCAATACAAAGTTACTTTAAAAATACCATTTGTGCGGGGTGCCTGGGTGGCTCAGTGGGTTAAGGCCTCTGCCTTCGGCTCAGGTCGTGACCCCAGGGTCCTGGGATCAAGCCCCGCATCGGGCTCTCTGCTCAGCAAAGAGCCTGCTTTCCTTGCTCTCTGTCTGCCTGCCTCTCTGCCTAGTTGTTAATGTCTGTCTGTCAAATAAATAAATAAAATCTTAAAAAAAAAAATACCGTTTGTGCAACCTGGGCCAGACCATAAAACCCCTTTGATTTTAAACTGCTTGGTAAGACCAGCAGGTATTAATATATAACTTGGCAATTTCAGTGGAGGTAACTTTGTCACTTCTGAGAGACTCTGGCTACTCTTTGAGAGTACGGGTATTACTAATCAGTGTTGTCCAAATAAAGATCTCTTTGACCTGGTTTCCCAATAGATAAGAAATACAGGTAAAAATAATCATTTAACATATATGACTTATGCTGAGATGATTTTTAAGAATAACCGACTGGAGTTGGCCCGCTTAACAAGGTTGAAGAGCCCCACTAATCACCTTGCTTATTATTAAACAAGTTTGCTAAGCAACCTTATTTCTTGGAGATGATCAAAGGTAAGCCTCAGACTTATCAGACTTGCCATGACATTCCAAAGTGGTGCAATTTAAAATTATATTTCCTCCCTTTTAGTATTTAAAAAAAAAAAAAAACGTAGCCAGTAGCATTTATAAAGTCTGTACAACAAAAACAGAGACAGAAGAGGTGAAGCTAAGTTCCCCTGCTCCCTCCTAACCGCATCCCTCAGAGGGGACCCCTGGAGTCACCTTAGCATATCTCTTTCCAGAGCTTTCTCTGTTTGTCAGGTGTTTGTCTCTATGTGTGCATGTATTACACTGAAACAATTATGCTCATATAAATGGCATTACGAGTTGTCAATTGCTGCCGTAAAACTTAATGCTTCAAAATAAGGCTTCCCCTCCCCCCCCCCAAAATAAGGCTTTGTATCTTCTGTGTTTTCTGAGAGGGAGCAGGGGTGGCTAAGCTAGTGGGTCCTGGAATATGCTCTCTGATAAGGCTGTAGTCAGGATATAAGCTGGGATGACAGTTCTCTGAAGGCTGGCCTGGGGCTGCAGGAACTGCTTTGCTGGTGGCCCATTCACAGGGCTGCTGGATGGATGACACAGCCCCTCCCAGCCCCATGGGCCTCTCCATGAGGCTTCTTGAGTGTTCTTACAATGTGGTAGCTAGCTTCACCTAGAACAAGTGAGAAGAAACCAACAGAGTAGAAGTGATCAAGGAATACCCCGTGACCTAGTCTTGGAAGAGGCCCATGGTCATTTCTGCCATATTCTATGCACTAGGGAGTCACTAGATCTGGCCCACAGTCAGGGAGAGGCTAATCAAGCTCCAGCTGCTAAAGGAGTATCAGAGAATTTCTGGACACATTTAAAAAACCACCACAGATAACACATAGGATTCCACAATGACCTTTTTTCATGTAATAATGTATCTTCTTACAGATTATATATACTGACTCGGCGTATGTGCCGATGGACTCTTTCAACAGCTGTGTACTAACCCACTATCTATGTAATCCTTCCCGTCGGGACACACACCCCTTGAGATTGATCTCATATTTTCACTCCCATAGATAAAGCAATGAGAGTGCTTTCCTAGTGTCTCTTTAGCACACGTCCCGGGATTTCACAGTAAAAACGCACTGAAGTAGAATTAGCAAGTTGAAGTGTATGTTGACTGTAACCGTTGCTATCAGAGGGCCCTCCAGGATGACTATTCTGATTTCCAACCATTCATTCCTAACAGTGGGGGGACAGGGGCTTGTGGTAGAACATTATTAGGTCAAATAGCTTAGGGGACTTGCTGATTATTTTTGCCTTTTTCGAGTTGGGTTTTGGAAGAGGCCTGAGAATTTTCCAACTTTCCTCATGATTGCAGCCTCTCTGCTTGAACTCTGCTTGATTTAAACAAAAATACAGAAGCTCATCCCTCTGGAGACAGGGAGGCTTAACTGTTGTTTACAAAGGACTCAGAGGTTCTCAGGTACAAGTTGCCCCTGGAGAACCAGGTTGATTATTGTTCATTCAAAATGACTTCCTCTGTTATGGTAGCAGCTGAGAAATCACATGCACAAGCCAGCATGTGGATTTCAATGTGAAATTAAATGCCATTTTAGCAGGAACTATTTCTGGACTTTGGCTGCGCCTTTTTATTGCAAGTTAGTGATGCGTAAAATCACAGAATCCTCTGAGTCCTTCCACCATATAACTTAACCTCCGTTTAAACCCAGTAACCAGACTGAGTTCCTTCTGTTCAAGCTTCTAAGTGTCCTTGGCTGGCAAGAACCCTTAATTGTAGCTTCCAATCCTGATCAATAAGTAATATTATCAATAATTAACGGCAGATACCTACCCTGGGACAAGTGAACCACATGAAAGGATTTGGTCTGATTTATTGCTCTTTCTTTACTGTCCAATCATGAGTGAGAATGGTTGGGCAGATTCAAAATAGTGTATCAGTGAGGCAACTGTCGTTCATTCAATCTATATTAATTGAGGCCCTACTGTGGGTCAGGTACTGTCCTGTTTGGTATGTGTATGTAGGAAGAGTGTTAACGTGATTAATACCTGCAAGATTTTGAGATCTCGTTGTAATTATTACCAGATAATTTGTGCATCTTATGTTTCAGGCACTGTGCGTGGCTCTTTATAGACATTAATGCTTTTCATTCTCTCAACAGTCCTGTTGAGCTAGGTAGCATTGCCATTTTTCAAATGTCACAATAAATGCAAAACCCTAGTTCTTTCATGAGATGACTGCTCGTCTCCATCTGGGTTCCTAACCCTGCTGAACCCTAGTGCATGAGAAGTCTGGGCTAGTTCACCTTTTGCCTCGATGTGGTTTGGTTTTTTTTTTTTTTCTTTCTCACAAGAATCTCCATCAAAATGCTATAGTGACAGCGTATGCCGTGCTTAGAGATACCTGAGGCCTCAGTGGCCACTCCTGTAGATCTCCTCTCAGAAGCTTCCCCTGAGCTCCCTGGCGAGGTTGGATCCCCAGAACACACGTGGTATCGCTTCCCTCCTGAATTCTTGGCACAGTGGAAGCCCACATCTGGGAGATTGTTTGCTGTTGTCTCCACCAGGGTGCTGTGAGCTCCGTGGGGCTGTGGTCTGTGCTTTTCTCGCTCATTTCTGTTGCTGCAGAGCCTGGCGCAGATCCTGGATGGGATCATCAGTATTATTTAGTTCATTAACTAATTGCTTTACTAAAGGCTTGGGGGGGGGGTGGGGAGCCACACTGACAAAACCTGGAGACTTCTTTAACTTGACTCATACCTTCCAAACCTCAGTTAGCAAATATTCATCGACCGTGTCCTTTGATGGAGACACCAAATTAAGAATGGAGAATGTAGCAGTAAACTAGATCTGATCCTTATTCTCCCAGAACCTGCATTCTGTCAGGGGATCAGATGATAAATTAGTCAAATAAAATGAATAAGATAATTTCAAGTATTCCTAAGTCCTCAGATGAAAATTAAACTGAGAACAACTAACAGGATGGGGGTTGGTCGGGGGAGAGTCTCCAAAGAGGGCATATGGCACTGAGACCTGACCTGTGGTAAGGAGCCAGCCTTGGGAAGGTACAGGCACAGAATTGTCTTGGATGCTAGTAAAGGTATGAGTTACTCAGGGCAGAAGCCTTGGTGTCATCCCTGACTCCTTCCTCTTACACTCCTGTCGTCTCTGTCTCCAGAGTGTCCCTGGTTGGTCAGCTTCTCTCTGCCCTCACAGTTGCCACTCTGGTCCAGCCCGTCGTCATTCTCATTGGAATAACCTCCTGTCAGGTTTCTCTGCGTTCACGTCCCCACCACTGCCCACTCTGTATTAGATCAGATCACTGCCCAGTTCACATCCTTTGGTGGCTCCTTCTCACCCTGAGGGTAAAATCCCAGGACCGACTGAAGCCTTCTGTCCTCTCATGTCATCTGACCTCCTCTCCAACCCCATTTCCTACTGCTGTCCTGCTTCAGGCACACTGCCCTTCTTGCTCCTCCAGGAACAGGCAAAACATGTTCCCACCCTGGGCGCTTTGCAACTTGTGGTTTCCTCTTGCTGGAAAGCTCTCCCCCACCTACCCTGTGCTTTTGTGGTTTGCTCCATCACTTAATTCACATTCTGTTCACATATTAACCAGAAGCCTCCCCAACTCTTACTGAAAATGGCCATCATCATTCTTTCCTATGCTTCCAATTGCCTATGTTTATAACTTTGTTTTGTAGAACTCCACGTAATAGAGGGGGCATGTTATGTGTGTCCTTCTGTCTCTGCTATTACAATACAAGCACCATGGGAATGGTAAATGAATCAGCCTTGTTCATTTTTGTATTTGCAGTACTTGGAATGGTAGTCCTCGACCACTTTTTCATGGATGGATGGATGGATGGATGGATGGGTGGTTAGGTGGATGGGTAGATGGATGGCTGACTGACAAAATGCAAAAACCATGGGTCTTGGTGTGTTGGAAAAACAGAAGTCAGGAGTGGGGAGAGAAAAGAGGACACCAAAGAGGCAGCCTGGGGTCAGACCCCACAAGACCCAAATAAGTGATTTTAAGAAGCTCGGAATTATTCTAAGATGATCAAGAGGCCATTCACCTCTGGAAACCTTTTGCTTTGTAATTTCTTCTAACAAGTGACATGACATTTGGAGAAACATTGAACTGTATGACCTCTTTATTACCTTCTCTGATGTGCAGAAACAGAGCTATATTCTGCTCTTTGATCCTACCAATGTTTGCTTGAGATGCTATGGTTAAAATGGCACATATGGAATCAGCTACTTTGAGTTGCTATGTAAATTCAGTCCCCCAGGGAGCCATCCCTGATCTCCGGGAGCAGAATTAAGTGTCCTCCCATGTGCTTCTGCAGCCCCCACTGATAGCAGAGCATGAGCTATTGCTTTGTGGCATCTGTCTGTGGGTCCTGCTGCCATGTCAGCTCCTTGAGGCTGAGCACCTTTTCTTGTTGGCTCCTCCAACTGAGAAACCACAGAAAGGCCACTGGTCATCTGGATCCAGCTCACCGAGGTGTGTGTTTCACCTGTTTTGTTTTAATTTAATCCTCAGTGTTTGTCAACATTTTAGATTTTTAAGAAACGGATTTTTGGCTTCTCTTGAAAATTTAGAAGACATACTAATGTTGTTCCCGTGTTCTCAACAACTGGAGGAATTGAGCAGCAGCAACCCTGGCCCTAGGGGGCCTGCTTTCTAAAGCAAGCCACCATCTCCACCACTCCCTATTCATGTCTAATGCTGGGATTGACAATTTCTTGTCATCTAACATTGGGTTGAGTTATTGTTTTCATGTGGGAGGGAAACAAAAGTCTATATCTAGTTTGCAGGCAGAGGAATGATATAGCATGTTTTCATACCTGGTACATGGGCCCCTTTTGGGCAATGGAATTTGTGACCCTGGTCCCAAAATGAACAAGTGTTGTTACTTGGGTATATCAAAGCATAGACCTGGACTATTTAATGCAGTAAAGATGTTAACTTTCCCCACATTGGTATGTAGGGGAAATCCCACCAAGATTTTTTGTACATACAGTCTGGATTCATCTGCAGAAGAATATCTTGAGTAAAAAAAAAAAAAAAAAAAAGCCAATCCCAGAGTCTTAGGTATGATATGATAGACCCCTCTTTCACCCCTGGCAGCCACTCCTCTGTTTTTCATGTCTCTCATTATGTCCTTTCAAGATTGTTACATAGATGGTGACAAGATTAGTGATTACCAGGGGTGAGGGAGAGGGAGTTGGAGGGAAGTGGGTATGCAGCCCTAAAGAGGCACCATGAGTGATCCTGGATGTCCTGGCAGTGTGGTCTGTATCTTGACGGTATGGATGTCCATCTCTGGTTGTGATATTGTACTATAATTTCAGAAGATGTTGCCATTGGGAAGAGTTGAACAAAAGGTACATAGGACCTCTTTGTACTGTTTCTTAGGAAGTAAGAAATGTGAATCTACAGTTATCTCAAAATTAAAAGCTTAAAGTATAATACAGGTTTTGGAAATCTGCCAGCCTTAGATGCAATCCCTGCTCTGCCACTTATTAGCTAAGTGACCCTGGGCAGTTAGCCCCCCTGAACTTCTTGTCTTCATCTGAAAAATGGGGATCATAAAAGTCTCATGCTCACGTTTTGCAGGTGAATTGAGTGAGGTCATGCATCTGTGGAGCTGAAAAGCTAGCGTGTATTGGGCCTGCAGTTAAGAATCAGAGGCAGGGTCCCCCGTGGTACACTTCAGGGTAAACCAGGGCTGGTGTCGAGCAGAATTGGCTCGAGTGTCTCAGTTGGTGCATGCTTAGTCTTGCGGTCATGGCTCTCATGGTGCTCCCAGGCCAGATGAAATCTGCCACACTTCTGTTTATTAACTAGTTTGGTCCAGACTACTTACCAGTATGTGAAGCCTAAGAATTTAGTAGCTGTTTGGGGAGGGGGGGGGAAGAGTACACATAAATTGAAAGAAACCATATTTAATTTCGTTCGGCAATTATGTACAGCGACATATATGTCCCTGTTGGACTCCGCTCAGCCTCTTAAACCTTGGAATCAGATTCAACACCACCACCCTTGGTGTCGGTTCTGCCTTGATCTTGACGCAGTACTTGGGTTTAATCACATCAGCTGCCAAAACCAACTTTGCAAAAATACGATGTTATTCAAGGGGGGAAAATAGACACTAATGTTGATATAGTGAGTTTCCTTATGCTGGTTCTTGCAGTGTCTGACAGATGTTAAATATTGCTGTTTTTCCCTCCAAATTTAAAACATCTCCCAACACCCTTCGAGTGTGCTTTGATACCACAAGGCACTTTGGTTGCATAGATGGCAAGCTGCAGGCATAATGGTTCATTATGGCCTCTTTTCAAAGCAAGGTAGAGGAGACCTGGATGAAACAGAACACTCCAGGATCTTCCCAGTGGGAGTGAGCCACCTGCTACTGGACATACTTGTGTCCCCAGGACAGTAATCTTTAGGGCACAAGAGTTATTTCCTCTGACTCAGCCAAGGCAGAGGAGATGATTACAAATGGATGCTGGAGAGACGCCTGGGTGGCTCAGTCGGTTAAGCATTTGCCTTCGGCTCAGGTCATGAGCTCAGGGTCCTGAGATCGAGCCCCATATCCAGGTTCCACCCTCAGTGGGGTGTCTTCTCCCTCTCCTTCTGCCCCTCCCTCCTTCCTGGTCGTGCATGTACACGCTCTCTCTCTCTCTTTCAAATAAATAAATAAATTCACAAAAAAATAAATGAAAAGGATGCTGGACCATTTTACATGCTCTCTCTTTCAGATGCTCTCTGTCATGCCAGACTCATTCCAGAGATAGTAAGCCATTCAGGAAGTTCCTCTTCTCTCAATTAAATTCTAATAGAAGCACCTAGAAGGTGACAAGTGTAGTCCTAGTCAGGTCTGCTCCCCAACCCTTGAGTAGTGGGTATTAAAATCCGTTCCATAGACAACAAGCAGCATGATAATACGATAATACGGAAACCTTGCAGTCAGGAGACCTGAATTTCAGGCCAGACTCTGCAAAGTACGCTTGTTAGGTTAGCCCTCCAAGACCTCAGTTTCCATTGTCTGCAAAACAGGCGTTAACTCTGTGCATAGAGCCTTTAGCCAGGAGCTAATGATGTAAATGCATGTAAACTCAGAGGCTTATGACCACCCAGTAACAAGCACTTATATTTGCCATTTTTTAAATCACTAATTACCAACCCAGTCTGTTTTGTCCAAGCGTGAAAAGATTTCCAGACAACAAAATGCATTTGTCATGCTTCTCAGAAGAGGTGGACCTATCAAGAGGTGCGGGAAGGAAGAAAATTCCAGAGGGTTGTGTAGCTGATGCTAATGAGGAGCTTGGGAGCGTACAGAGTGGTACTGCCCCGGGAGCCGCCTTCTCCGTTTGAAGACAGGAGAATAAATTCTTTGAGAGCTAAATTGATCTGCTCATTCCCTGTTCCTTTTTTCTCTCCAATATATCACTTAAAAGAGATCAACTTTCTTCTGATTCTGGCTGTTACCCTAGGGGCTGTTTTATCCAGCTAGTGCCGCGTGCAACGTTTTTTTTTTTTTTTTTTTTTTAATTTTTACTCCCACCCCAAAAACCTTTCCAAAGTCAAAGTTAATATTTCTTCACAGATGTTGTGTCGTTCCTGGCATCGGTGATAGATGTCGCTTTGTCGAGGTGGATCTGATTGAGATCTCTCTCCAAGAAAGTGAGATGATATGAAAGACCATAAAGCAGCTGTTAATTTCCCTCTCAAAGTGAGGAGGGTGATGCACAGTGGTGGAAAGCCATTCTCTGGGTCCCCAGCCTAATTGTCTTGATTAACATGCTGCACGGCCATCACAGGTGTAGCACGTAATAGCTCTATAAGATTTTCATAGCCAGGCCCATTAAAATCTGTCATCGAGCCAAGAACTAACAGTGTGTGCATCATAATGCCAGAAGTCAGAAGGAGTTCTCTAAACAGTAACTGCTTGCGTTTCCAGGGCAGTTTATGGTTTGAAAGCACATGTACCCTTCCTTTACTTAATTTTCTTCTCCTGCGGAAGGCAGGCAGTTGAGGTGGGGCACCCAACGTTCGGAGAGGTTTAGTGATTTATCACTTACAGGGCACTGATAGTTGTACCAGACTGCTCATGACAAGGATAAGTCCTTAAAGAGTTTTCTCCTGCCCATATGGCAGAAATTAACATGCATCACTTAGCAACTTACAAAGGCTTCTGTAGTCACTTTCTTACCAGGTCTCCCGTAATAGCATGGTGAATCTAGCCTTTATTATTTTTATGTGCACAAAGAAAAGCTCAAAACCATAGACTATTGGTTGAAGTCCTGTGTTTCATTTTAGATTTGAAGAAGCTGTGGTTTGGGAGAGGTTCTGCCACTTGCTCAAGGGCATATGGCAGGTCAAGGGTGAGAACCCAGGCTTGTGGACTCAGATCCAGCCTTCCCGCCCATCCTTTCACACATGCTCTTGGACGCAAGGTGTATTGTAGTTAGAGGCAGATGAGAAGGTGTAGTTTATATTGTGCCACAAAGCCACAGGCGCCTCCTGTGGCCACGGTGCCCAGCTCTGAACCACTGAAAGGTTTTGGTCAATGACTGCTTTTTCCACTGAATTGGGAACAGACAGTTCATATTCTAAACTGAACATAAACTTGACCCCTAGTCTCTTCACTGCCTGATCTCTGTGGTGCTGACCGTGTGTTTGCTGAAGCTGCCTTTGTTGGTTTACAGACCACCCACCAGAGAACCAGCAACGCATTTAAAGAACCCGAGTGTCCGCGAAGGGTCATGAAGGCAGAGGATAAATGTCTTAGCAGGCAAGACAGGCAAGGAAGTTGATAGACAGCCTGCCTATGGAAAAAAGGAGCTCTAAGATATTCTCGATGAGAACCACAGTTTCTTACAGTAAAATATGGTGTTCTTTACTTCTTAGAGATGAGGAATGAGGAGGAAGCCCTCTTTGGCTCTTCTGATGATTTTTTAGGTTAAGGCAGAGCCCCTGAGTACCAGTGATGGCCGGGCTCCTGCCCCAGTCCTGATGGAGCACACAGGATGGCTCCCTAGTGACACGTGTGCGGGTAGGAGTGGAATTTCACATTTCTCACTGCTAGAAGGGCAGTGTTTTCCACCCATTGTTCATTCTGAAAGCTCTCTTCAGCCCCAGCCTGTGTGTTCTCACTGGAGGAGAGAAAAGAGAATGAATTCTGTGTTCCCTATGGTGCACTGAAGCCTAGAGCCAGGTTCCTTTAATCTAAAGAGCCAAAAATGATGATTTCCTCAAGAGCAAATGGCTCCCATTGCCTCTTTGGCTGCAGTGTATCCGCGTCGGCTCTGCCATTCCATCCTGGAATCTGGGGTGCTGTGAGACTAGCCAAGTACACGACATCCCAACACAAATAGCTCCTTTCATTTAAAAAAAAAAAAAAAAAAAGAATCACAGTTGGAGGTGGGAGAACAGCCTTGTGTTCTGTACTATTTTGTTTCGGATTTTTAAATATTATAGAAAGGAAGAAAAAGCTGATATCTATTTGTGCAAATACATAGTATTTATTTATGAACGAGTATATGTGTCTGTATACAGGTAAAAAAAAAAATGGCCATTTTTATAAAGATGTTCCCAAGCATGAGATGAATAAATCTCCACTTGGCTTAGCTTAATGCAGTTGAATTGATTTCTACCTACTAACCTGTGGTTCCCTCTCAGTGGGAAAGAATCGATAAACTCAGTTGGGCCCACTTTTGCACATCATCGGGACTGGTTTAATCTTGGTAATCCAGCTATGGATCACTCAATATGGAGGCAGCCTGATTGGCAGCCATGATGGCTGAATGACTTGGTGGCCATATTTAGGGCACATTTTAGCTTATGGTGTGGTGTACAGTTCCTTATCCTTTGGGCTTCATCGTGTGGTGTCTGTTTTCTTCCTGGTCCCGCAAAGGGCCTGTTGGAATGAAGCATGGAAAAATCAACTTGACAGGGAAGAGAATGGAAATAAGTTTGAAGCAGTATCAGAAAAGAAATTTTAAAAAATTGAAGCACTGTAGAGCCTTAGGGTTTGGAGAGGTTTGGATCAGGTTAGGCTTGGAGGAGCAGGCATTTAGCCCAGAAGTAAAGAATGACTGTGGAGTCCCTGGGTTAAAATTCATGCCGTCCCCCTCTCATTAGGCACATAGGAGCTGCCTTCCCCTTTTCTTCTTTGAAAACAGTGTCCTCGTCTACATCACAACTGGGGAGAGTCCCAAACATGGTTTCTTCTGGTAGCCTTGTGGGAAAGTTTTATACATTTTAAACAAAGTCACATGTGCAGATATCCTGTGAATTCTACTTCACACCCCAGTCCTTTGCAGCCCAAGGGTTAGCGAAAACCCCACTAGAATGTACTGTTGGTGGGGAAAAAGGAAAGGAAGAGAATTCTTCCTCCATCGCCCAGCCATTCATTTCCTACCAATTAGTAAGTCACACCAATCTTAGACCACAGGCTGCTGTTGAAGAGGATTCAAAGATAATATAAACGAAATGCTTAGAATGGAACCCGGTTCATGTAGGACTGTGTTAATTTATGAGACCTGCTATGACAAAGTACCATGAACTTTGTTGAAGCATGGCTTAGACAATGGAAATTTATTATAGTATGGTTCTGGAGGCTGGAAGTCTGAGATCAAGTGCTGGCAGGGTTGGGCACTTCTGAGGCCTCCTGTTTGCTAGCTTCTGGTGATGATGAACTGTCAGTCTCTGGCACTCCTTGGCCTCGAGATGCCTCATCCGATGGCTCCTATGTGTTAACACAGCCGTTCTCCCTCTGTGCGTATCTCTCTGTCCCAGTTTCACCTTTTTATAAGGATACCAGTCATATTGGATTAGGGCCTACCCTCATGATCTCATCTTGACTAATGATATCTACAGTGATGCCATTTTCAAATAAAATCACATTATGGGAGTCAAGACTTGAACATAAGAATTTTCCAGGAGTCAAATCAACGCATAACAATTACTATTACTTATTATCTGTTCATCACCATTGGATTCTTAGCTTTTCATGATTTCTTCTAAACTGTGGATCTACTCCCTCTATACGCATTCAAATTTGCAAAAAAAAAAAAAAAAAAAGAGAGAGAGAGAGAGAGAGAGAGAATGAGGAAATTGGAATATCACCACATAGTGTAAATATCTTCTGGTTGCACTGGCTGAAAACTTGTGTCCACCATGTCAGGACATTTGTGGTCCTGATAAAAGGAACCAGGACAACAGCCAGCCCAATCCAGCAAGGGAGCAGAGCTGATCGTTAGTTACACCCAAGCCGTCCGGAGTTTTGGCAATCTCTCCAACCTTAAGATTCTGGTATCTTCCCATAGTGAGCAGGCAGCAGCCTGCCCAAACCTCACCAGATGGTGTGGAGTCCCCCGTGCCACTGGCGTCATGCACATTTTAGATTTATTGAAACGCCCATGAAAAAAGAAATCCCCTTTGGAGCAATAAAGTCCCCAATCCAGTAATTTCCTGCAGTATCATAACAAAGTTCCCCCGGCTGTTGTTGAAATGGTTAACCAGTAATTCTTCAAAACGGTTTTCTTCTGACATGTACACAACATTTTCCTTTGTAAGAACCTGAAGGTTTGATTCCTCCAGAGCCCATTACATAGACAGATTGGCCCCTGAGATAATTACAAGAAGATAGTCTAATGGGCTCGATTAAGGAAATCCCATTACCTCCATGAAGAATCACCAGTGAAATGCAAACCCAGACAAGTATCCCTCCACAAAAAATACAGTTTCTTACTTAGAAGCATAGAAACAGCTTTCAGTCCACCTGTTTATTTTTGGAAACGAGGCTGATATTGATCTGTCAAAACAGGATCGTTGAACTAGAGTATTTTTACTCCACTCGGTTTCAAAAGAATTTAGGATGACATACAAGGGTGTATCAAATACAACATTTTAGAATAAATTAAAAGTTGGGTGACTTAAAATTGTAGTCTTGTTATTGGAAGGCAATTTTCCAGCACAGGCAGGACTGGCAGCTGTAGAAAACCCAGCCCTTCCTGATCCTACAGGATCCTGAAGCCCTGGGGATGGCTCACCACCCCCTAAGAGAGACAACCCCTTAGGTCGTTATTCCCCTGGCACCTAGATGGGTAAGAGGGTGAAAAATTCCCAGGCATTTAAGGAAATAGCTGTCTACAAGGACGTCTTAGTGGTTTCATCCTCTTTTCTCAGAAATGTGGAATTTGTATGGGTACGTAACATTGTCAGCTCTTAATTTATACTGCCTTCCTTCCCTTGCCACTGTTACCTCCAACTTCAGATTTTAAGCTTATTTTTAAAAATGTATATGAAAATGTTTTGGAAGGTGGGAAAAAATCACTTTTGCTAAATCACTAAATGAAAAGTTAAGAGGATGTGTTAAGCTCACCTCTGCCCCATGCCCTCTTAGTGTCTATGACACGTGTGTGTGTAGATAGATAGATAGATAGATAGATGATAGATATGGAGAAAAAAGTTGCTTGCTAGTTTCAAACCTTCCTTATTGAGAGTAATTGACCATTGTTGACTAGGTATTTTCAAAATCCCTATGATGAGCATAAGAGTTACCTAGGGAGTTTGTAAGTTGCATATTCGAATTTTGGATTCCTTAAAGAGTCTGATTCAGTAGAACCAGGGCCTGACTCAGGAATCTGCATTTTTATTGTTTGTTTGTTTGTTTTTGGTGATTATGATTATGGCCTGTGAAATGCTAATGAGTACTCTGCTATCCTGTGACCATCATCACCATCATCATCTTTTTTTTTTTTTTTGCATTTTTTTATCCTACCATTCTTCCTTCAAAATGGAATTTTTAATTCCATTCCATTTGAATTCCAGGTGTGATGCCTATAAGAGGAAAACATGTTAATTATTTTTCAAAATGTTAGACAATATAAGAAAAATCAATTTTCTGCCATTGAGACAGGATTATCGTAAAATTTTAATGAATACCTAGCAAGAAATTGTGTGTGTGCACGTGCGCGTGTGATTGCTATCATTTAAAAATACTGTTTTAAGTTTGCAGACCCAATTTGGTGGAAGAGAAAGGGATGGAGGTGGATTTCACAAGGTCCTTTCTCTTCCATAAATAACAACCAGTACCTTATCTTCCTTGGGTTCTGGGCCTCTAAGGGCCCTTCATTTACAACGGCAGTTTTCGTTAAGGATTGGGTAGCTATTGATTGTTAATTCAGAAGACATGAGGGAAATTGCTGTACTGTCTTCAAGATTCTTCTCCCTTTTGTTGCACACATCATCTTCCCACCACAGAACTGGTCTCTTTTACCCCTTCTTCATCTTCTCCACTTGGAAATCCACATCTGCCCTTCATTTTGCTGCCTTTCGTGAGAACTGTCCTTGAGCAGGTGGCCTCTGAGAGGTCTTCCCAAGCTAGAGCAGGCTCTAAAACCATATTTCCCAAGGTTCTCCATTTATTCAGTGCTTCATAGTCATTGGGAGGTCTTATCCCACTGAGAATCTCAAGAAAGTGATGATCCCTCAGTCCTGAAAACTTGTACATATCTCCACCCAAATTTTTACACCTAATTTCAGGAGCTCCAAGCAATCTTAAGTTAAGGACCCCTCTGGTTATACCTCCTCAGCTGACTGAGTCCCCTCAAATCCACCAAGGTTCCCTACAGACATCACTCATGAAAGTAAGTATTGAGCATCAGTTATCCAGGAGGTATTCTACTGGGGCACTGGAGATACAAAGAGATAGAAACCTTGTCTTAAGGCTGTCAGTATGATGGTAGAGGTACATAGACAAACAGAGGCCACAGAATGTTAGAAGTACCATGATGAAACAATGCAAGCACTCTAATGTTCTTTAAGCATAATTCTCATTTCTTTCCTTAAACCCTGAGATCTCCTCTTGCTGTTGTCCATGAAGATCTTCCTCATGAACCTCAAGCTTACTTTTCCAGTCTCATGTGGACATACCTCTTTCTTTTGCCCCGCCCTGGCAATTCATGCTCTTATCACATTAAAGTCTTTATTGGTCCCCAAATGTGCCCTCCTCTGTGGGTCTTATGAGTTATCCCCTCTGCCTGGTGTGCTTCCCTCCTTTACCCTTTGGTAAGGCTGACTTTTTTTTTTTTAATATTTATTTATTTATTTATTTGAGAGTGAGAGAGACAGCAAGAGTGAGGGGATGGGGAGAGAGAGAGGGAGCAGAAATTCCCTGGTGAGCAGGGAGCCCAACATGGGGTCGATTCCAAGACCCTGAGATCATGACCTGAGCCAAAGGCAGACCCTTAACCAACTGAGCCAGCCAGTTGCCTCTGGTCAGGCTGACTTTGATTTGTCCTTTGCCAGTAGACTTTGGATCTTTTCTCCAGGGAACTTCCCCTGATACCCTCAAGTTCAAGTTAGATGCTTCTCCTACCTGCTACCATAGTACTCGGTACTTACCCTTATTTTTGTTTCTATCATACTATGGTACATTTACCTCCTAACCTGTCTGTATTCTCACCAGACATGATACCCTCAAGGGCAGGGACTAACATGTTCTTAGTTCTAGTGATACTGGCTAATGCATAATAGTTAATAAATTTTTGAATGAACTAATTTACTAATGAATCAACTTAAAAAAACTCTCAACAGAATTAGTTATAAGACTTTCAAGTATATGTCAAAATGAAAAACTCTCCTGCCTATTTATTCTCTAAGAAATGCTGTCTGTCTATAATTAGAGCTTTAGCAGTGTCTGACCAAGCCACTCTTTGTCCATGAGGAATCTGACTCTTGGTTACTTGGACACACAGAAGCGGGAACAGAGCTGAGCCAGTTAATTAAGAGATAATCACATGTCATTTACTTAGCACTCTGTAAAATACTTTGGGGACTAAAAATTTATGAGTTCCTTCTTTCAAGAATCCCATGTGGGGGGCGTTTGGGTGGCTCAGTTGGTTGGGTGACTGACTTCAGCTCGGGTAACAATCCTGGAGTCCCAGAATCAAGTCCTGCATTAGGCTCCCTGCTCAGCAGGGAGTCTGCTTCTACCTCTGACCCTTCCCCCCCTCCATGCTCTCTCTTTTTCTCTCTCATTCTCTCTCTCAAATAAATAAATAAATCTTAAAAAAAGAAAAAAGGAAGAAAAAAAAAAAAGAACCTCATTTTGGGAACACAAGAGCTTCCTATAGGGAATTGGGATAGTATATAACTTACTCCCAAATTGTGAGCTCCCTCTGCCTGTGCTCTTATTTGCTCTCTCTCCCCTCAAACAAATAAATAAAATTTTTTAAAAGAAAAAAGAGAAAGAGAACTCACTAATATTTTCTTCATTCATTACATTTTGAAATCATAATATTTTTTAAAGACTTTATTTATTTATTTGATAGAGAGAGAGCAAGATAAGGAATACAAGCAGGGGGATGGGGAGGGAGAAGCAGGCTTCCCGCTGAGCAGGGAGTCTGATACAGGGCTGGATCCCAGGACCCTGGGATCATGACCTGAACCGAAGGCAGATGCTTAATGACCGAGCCACCCAGGTGCCCCGAAATCATAATATTTTCACTAAATTTGGTAAATTAAAATGTTGAATTCTGGGTTGTTGTTTTTTTTGAATGTTGTTACTGGAAAATTTAAAATTATGTATGTGGCTCCTATGACTTCTGTTGGGCAGTGCTGGGCTTGAGAATAAAGAAGTTACTGATTTTAAAAAAGCACCAATTCGAGATGCCAAAAGTGACCCAGAGGTGCATCCTATGGGGTTGTGACAGAGCAGGGCTGAGAACACAAAGCTGCCATCCTGATTTCATAGCCCCATGGTACTTCCAGTGGTAGTTACCAGTCCGTACCAGAGCCACGACATTCTAATCCACTGTAGCTCAAATACCACTTGTGAAATGTCCCCACCTACACACTTGGGAAAGGGGGTGGTGCTGGGGTGGGGGAAAGCTGGCAGAGATGTCATCCCTTCCCACAGAGGCTGCTAGGGCTGACTTTGTCACTTGGAAGCCGTATAAAAGCAGCGCGCTTTAGACAGATGAAGTTTGGATGTCAGGATTATTCTTCCTGCATGATTTGGACAGGATACTTAACCTCCCTGAGCTTCAGTGTCTTCGTTTATAAAATGCGATGATGATAGTACCTGAAGTCTGCTCAGGCTGCCGTAACGAAATGCCATAGACTGGGTGGCTCAAGCAACAGGAATTTATTTCTCACAGTCTGGAGGCTGAGAAGTCCAAGGTTGAGATGCTGGCTGGTTCACTTCCCCAGCAAGAACTCTCTTCTTGGCTTGCAGGTGGCTACCTTCTTGCCATGTCATTGTGTGGCAGAGAGAAAGCAAGGTCTTTGGTGACTCTCTCTTTTTTTTTTTAAGTCATTTTATTTTTCCTTTCCTTTCTTTTTTTTTTTTAATTGACGTATGGTTGACATACAATGTTACATTAGTTTCATGTCTGGAACTTAGTGACTTGATAGTTCTCAACTCTCAACATTATGCTGTGCTCACAAGTGTGGCTACCGTATGTCACCACACAATGCCATGGCAGTACCACTTACTGTATTCCCTGTGCTGTCCCTTTCATCCCCATGACTTATTCATTCCATAACTGGAAGCCTGTCCCTTGCCTTTCCCCTTCCCCCCTTTTGCCCATCCCTCCACCCTCATACCCCAGCCAGCAACTACCACTTTGTTCCCTGTAATTATGGGTCTGTTTCTGCTTTTTTGGTTTTTGTTGATTTGTTTTTTAGTTTCCACATGTAAGTGAAATGATACAGTATTTGTCTTTCTCTGTGTGACTTATTTCACTTAGCATAATACCTTCCAGGCCCATCCATGTTGCTGCAAATGGGAAGATTTCATTCTTTTTTTGTGGCTGAGTAATTATTATTTCAGTGTGTGTGTGTGTGTGTGTGTGTGTATTTCCCCTGATCCCGTGCCCATATCCTACCCTGCCCATCTTTTTAATTAGATTGTTTGCTTTTTTGGTGTTGGGTTGTGTAAGTTCTTCATATGTTTTGGATATTAACCCTTTATTGGATATATCGTTTGCAAACATCTTGCCCCATTTGTTAGGTTGTCTTTTCACTTTATTGCTCGTTTCTTTCCCTGTACAAAAGCTTTTTATGTTGATGGAGTCCCAATAGTTTATTTTCGGTTTTGTTTCTCTTGCCTCAGGAGACCTATCTAGCAAAATGTTGCTACAACAGATATCAAAGAAATTACTGCCTGCGCCCTCTTCTAGGATTTTTATGGGTTCGGGTCTCACATTTAGGTCATTCACCCACTTTGCATTTATTTTCGTGTGTGGTGAAAGAAAGTGGTCCAGTTCCATTCCTTTGCATGTGGCTGTCCAGTTCCTCCAACACCACTTACGGAAGAAACTGTGCTTTCCTCTTTGTATATTCTTGTCTCCTCTATTGTAGACTAATCGACCATATAAGTGCGGGTTTACTTCTGGGCTCTCTATCCTGTGCCAGTATCTGGTCTCTCCTCCTGTGAGGGCACTTAATCCCATCATGAGGACCCCATCCTCATGACCTTATCTAAACTTGACCGCCCTCCAAAGGCCCCACTTTCAAATGCCATTACGTTGTGGGTTAGGGCTTCAATGTAGGAGTTCAGTTCATAACAGTAACTGAATCACAAGATGGTTGTGAGGCTGGAAGGAGCTAATGCACATGAAGAATGTGGCGTGGTGTAAACAGTCCGTTGCTGGTATTGTCGCTGTCACGTCTGTTTTGTGTAGTGGTATATCTTCAGCCCCAGAGCGATGCCTGCCACATAGTTGGTGTTCAATAAATATTTGTTGAATTAATGAAATAATGCATCACCATCACATCAAGCAAGGACTAACTATTCCATCTGCTGAGATTCCAGGGTTACCCAGTAGAATCCTACTTCTGTCACCCTCAAGGCCTTGTGTCTGAATGTAGGTTTTAGTCCTGGAAGGACAGCCAGGCCTACTGAGAATGGGCCATTCAGATGACTAAATTGACTCGTGCTTTGACATTAATGCCCTCCAAGTTGACTCCACCCCGAGCCCACTCCTCAGCCAGCCAGCAATGCTCATGGCTCTGTTTCCCTAATCCTTTCCATCTCTCCACTATATCCAACTGCGAGACTCCTTTTCCCCATCCAATTTAATAGTATAAAGCCTGCTCTGATTTAGAATCTCTTTTGCACCTAATCGAACCTTGCAGCTTTCTATTAGCTGTTCGTATTTGCTCTAAGCCCGAGCTGAAGCGTCTGGGATTATTATGTAATAACTTGGGCTCATTTCTGGTCGGTATATACCATCCCTTCTCATTCTGCAAATCCCCTTGGGGTTCTCTTTCTGTTTGCAAGGGGTGAGAGAAGTGGTTGGAAAGGCTGTGGCTGGGGGCTTGAGGATGGGAGGAGTGTTTGCTATGAGTTATTATCCCACACTTACCAGTATTAAACTGGATTTGACAACCCACAGCCTAGGATTTAAATGATCTAAATCCTCTTCATTTGGCAGCCTGGTCTCCCTTACTATTTATTGTGCTACCCAATTTATTATCATCGGCACACTCAGAGGCTTTGGTGTGTGGTGCTTTCACAGACAAGTGATTCATACAAATAATTAAAAAGATGAGAGTTCCCAGCAATGAGATCCAAAGCTGCTCCCCCTCTCCCTTGCCTCTCATCTGGTTCAGTTCACCTCTCACACGTGAACCCTTGGTCCTCTTATCTCCTCTCCTTGGAATTACGTCCTCAGCTTCCTTCGGGACCTGAGAAGGAAACTAGGGAGCAGGGAGGGTGGTGAGAGCCGTGATCTGATTCCAATAATTGGTATCGGGTCTCTAAATGGGAGGTACTGTTTAGGTATTGTAGGATTTCCATTGTCAAACCAGCCCTTTGAGGTAGGAATTGCTTTTCATCCCATGTGTCAGCTGAGCAAGTAGACATGTTGCATCTCAGTCTCACTAGAACAGGCAGAGAGTGGGAGAAAGAAGGATTGGAGGTCAGGAGGAGGGGGTAGTTTATGGCCATGGGATCAGGGGGAATACTGACACCAACCAGATAGCAGGTAAGCACATGAACTTTGAAGTCAAGCAACCCTGGGAGTGAGAATTCCAGCTCTTTCACCTATTAGTTGTAGAACTCTGAGCATGTACCCATTCTGTGCCTCAGTTTCTTCATCTGTAAAAGGGGGCTGGTGGAGTACTGACGTAGGTAGTTTGGAGAGCAAATGAGATATCACACTCAGAGCACTTAACACATTTCTCCATCTGTTAGAAGGGGGATAATAATAGTACCTAATTAACTTACCTTCCCAACAGCCCTGTGAGGTAATATGTATAAATCACTTAAAACAGTGCCTGGAAATGTTTATGGACGTGAGCTGTTGTTACTACTTCTCCTACCGCTTTACTGCTAGTCCCACCATCACCACTGCTATTACTACTATTATTGTTGTTGTCATGATTCAAACTAAATCTAATACAGAAGATCGGTACTATCCAACCAGTATGTTGCAAAGACCTTGAGGTAGGCCTCTGACAAGCAGAATTCCTCCATGATAGTAATTATCGCTTCTATTACTATGAGAACAAGGGTGTTTGCATGTGTGTGTGTTCCTGCTTTACTTTCCCTGCCCAAGATCTACAGCTTCCCTTCTCAACCTGGATGCCAACTCCAGGCTTGACCAACAGAGGTTTGCTCTAAAGCTCTAGCCCAAGCTTAGAAAGAACAGTCTTCATTCAAAGACTCCATAGCCTATCATCTTGTCTCTCTGGTCTTAAGCCTTGGTGTGTATACTTTATTAGACCATATGTTTCTTGCTGAAAACCAAATGTTGATGGATGGGCTCTAGAGAAGTTATTCCTTTATTTAAAATACAGGGCAAAAGTGGCTCTGCTGGGAGCATCTGCTGCATTGAAAGTAGATAGCTGTCCCCTCGTCCAGTTTCATATCTTGCAAAAATATTTGTTGACATTGACCTCAAGTAAACTTTAGCAATCCACTAAATGCCATTGTAACTTATTGTGCCACCCAACCCTGTGCTTTGGAAATAGAATAAATTTTATCCTGTGTTGCCATGTAATTTACACTGAATATGCTACGTACTACTTGTTTATAGTTTATGGATTATGAAACAGCAGCCCCACTGATGTACATTTGTAAAGGTAGCAGTGCCAAGGGTTCACAGTGGCCTGGAAGTCCACATCGGACCCAAATTTTCTCCCTATCCTATACGTAGAGCCAAGGGTAATGCAGAATAATCCAAAGTGAGTTTTATGGTATGTGTATATCAGTAATTTATAGGCACTGGACAGTGCTTTCAACACAACTTGGCTTTGCAGAAGCAGTGAGAGCAGAAAATGGGCTTTAGAGACCATTTTCGTTGGTTAACTGTATGGTCGTGAGCAAGCACTGTACCTTTTTAAGCCTCGATCAAGTTCCTGAGCTGTGTGTGTAGGAGTAGAACCAATCTTACGGTACTGCTTGAGGATGAAATGAAAGGACAGATTTAGACTTTGTAGCCCCATCCCTGATGCAAAGTACTCAAAGAAGTGTTAGCTGTTGTACTTCCTCTTTTATTGGTTTTCGTATTTCTGAACTTCTTTGTTTTTTAAAAGATTTTATTATTTATTTGAGAAAAAAAGAAATCATGAGCCTGGGGTTGCAGGGGGCAGTGTGAGGACGGAGAGGGAGAAGCAGACCCCCTCCAGCAGGGAGTCCCACGCAGGACTCGATCCCAGGACTCTGAGATCATGACCTGAGCCGAAGGCAGCTGCCTAACCCACTGAGCTACCCAGGTGCCCCCTGAACTTACATTTAGTAAATTTTATGGATGTTGTCTTTACTGGTAATTATAGCCTGATGGTGGTGGTGGTGTTAGGATGCTGTTACTGTGCAAGGTAATGATCATCACTTATTATTCTTGTTTTAGGGAAGCTTTTCTCTTTCCCCTTATATTTCTGCAAGGTTGCTCTTCGTTCCTCATTGCGAGGCCTTGAGTCGCTGCGGAAATTCCGAATCCCGCCTCCTTTCTATTTCTGCTGTGCTCCCTGTCTGTCAGCTGTCACTTGGTTTTCACTTCCTCTACAGAGGAGCGGGAGTTTCTGTGAGTTGGAGCTGAGAGTCCAAGGCATCCCACAGAATATAGTCGCTTAGCCCTGCTGTGGCATTTGCATTAAGCGGGACTTTGCAAACCTTTTCATGAGTGTATGTTTGTTAAAACTCTTTTTTCTCATAGAACTACCCTATGACCCAGCAATTGCACTACTGGGTATTTACCCTAAAGATACAAATGTAGTGATCCGAAGGGGCACGTGCACCCGAATGTTTATAGCAGCAATGTCTACAATAGCCAAACTATGGAAAGAGCCTAGATGTCCATCAACAGATGAATGGATAAAGAAGATGTGGTATATATACACGATGGAATACT
>PISX010000634.1:0-28496 GCA_004024625.1 Mellivora capensis
ATGCTCCACAAATAAGTGAAACCATATGATAATTGACTCTCTGCTTGACTTATTTCACTCAGCATACTGGAAGAGATTATGCTGAGTCATTGTAGTTTTGATTTGCATTTTTAATCGTATTATTTGTTTTTTGGGTGTTGAGTTTTGTAAGTGCTTCTTATATTTTGGATACCAGCCCTTTATTAGATATGTCATTTCCAAATATCTCCTCCCAACCAGTTAGTTGTTTATGACATCTGTTGATTGTTTTCTTCACTATATGGAAGATTTTTATTTCGACAAAGTCCCAATAGTTTATGTTTTACTTTTATTTCCCTTGCCTCAGGAGACATATCTTGAAAAATGATGCTACGGCTTATGTCAGAGACATTACTGCCTGAGTTCTCTTCCAGGATTTTTGTGGTTTCAGGTCTCATATTTGGGTCTTTAATCCGTTTTGAGATTGTTTTTGTGTACAGCGTAATAAAGTGGCTCAGTTTCATCCTTTTGCATGGAGCTCACTGGTTTTCCCAACACCAGTTTTTGAAGAGCCTGTCTTTTTCTCATGGTATATTCTTTCCTGCTTTGTCAAAGATTAATTGACCATGTAGTTGTGGATTTACTTCTGGGTTTTCCATTCTGTTGTATTATCTGTGTCTATTTTTCTGTCAGTACCATACTATTTTGTTGATTACTATAGCTTTGTAATATAACTTGAAGTCTGGAATTGTGGTGCCTCCAGCTTTGCTTTTCCTTCTCAAAATTGCTTTTGCTATTCAGGGTCTTTTGTGTTTCCATACAAACTTTAGAGTTGTTCCTTCTAGTTCTGTGGAAAATGCTGTTGGTATTTTGATAAGGATTGCATTAAGTGTGTAGATTGCTTTGGGTAGTATAGACATTGTAACAATATTTGCTCTTCCAACTCATGAACATGGAACTTCTTTCCATTTCTTTCTGTCTTCCTCAATTTCTTACATTAGTGTTTTATAGTTTCCAGAGTATAGGTCTTTCACCTCTTTGGTTAGGTTTATTCCTAGGTATTTTATTGTTTTTAGTACAAATGTAGATGGTACTGATTCCTTAATTTCCCTTTCTTCTGCTTCATTATCAGTGTATAAAAATGCCACAGATTTTTGTAGATTGGTTTTGTATCCTGAGACTTTCCCAAATTCATTCATCAGTTCTAGTAGTTTTTTGGTGGAGTCTTTAGTGCTCTTTCCATACAGTATCATGTCCTTTGCAAATGGTGAAAGTTTGGCTTCTTCCTTGCCCATTTGGATTCCTTTTATTTCTTTTTGTTTATTTCTTTTGTTGTCTGGTTGGTGTGTGTAGGACTTCCAGTACTATGTTGAATAACAGTGGTGAGAGTGGACATCCTTGTCTTGTTCCTGACCTTAGGGAAAAACCTCTCAGTTTTTTCCCATTGAGGATGATGATAGCTGTGGGATTTTCATATTTGGCTTTCAGTATGTTAAGGTGTGTTTACTCTAAACCTACTTTATTGAGGGCTTTTATCATGAATGCATATTGTATTTTGTCAAATGCTGTTTCTGAGTCTATTGAGACAGTCACATCGTTTTGTCTTTTCTCTTAGTGATGTGATGTATCTTGTTGATTTGTGAATATCAAACTACCCTTGCAACCCAGAAACAAATCCCACTTGATCATGGTGAATGATATTTTTTTTAAAATTTGTATTTAAGTTCAGTTTAGTTAGCATGTAGTGTATTATCATTTTCAGAGGCAGAATTTCGTGATTCATCGTTTGCCTATAACACCCAGTTCTTACTATATCAAATGCGCTCTTTAATGCCCATCACCCAGTTACCCCTCCCTCCCACTCACCTCTCCTCCAGCAACCATCAGTCTGTTTCCTATAGTTAAGAGTCCTTTATGGGGTTACCTGGGTGGCTCAGTGGGTTAAAGCTTCTGCCATTGGCTCAGGTCATGGTCTCAGGGCCCTGGGATTGAGCCCCACATCGGGCTCTCTGCTCAGTGGGGAGCCTGCTTCCCCCCTCTCTCCGCCTGCCTCTCTGCCTATTTGTTATCTCTGTATAAAAAAAAAAAAAAGAGTCCTTTATGGTTTGCCTCCCTCTCTGTTCTTGTGTTCTTTTTCCTTCCTTTTCCCCATGTTCATCTGTTTTGTTTCTTAAGTTTCACATATGAGTGAAATCATATTGTATTTGTCTTCCTCTGACTGACTTATTTTGCTTAGCATAATACCATCTAGTTCCATCCACATCACTGTAAATGGCAAGATATCATTCTTTTTTTTTAAGATTTTATTTATTTATTTGAGAGAGAGGCAGTGAGAGAGCATGAGCGAGGAGAAGGTCAGAGGGAGAAGCAGACTCCCCGTGGAGCCGGGAGCCTGATGTGGGACTCGATCCCGGGTCTCCGGGATCATGACCTGAGCCGAAGGCAGTCGTCCAACCAACTGAGCCACCCAGGCGTCCCGAGATATCATTCTTTTTGATGGCTGGGTAATATTCTGATATTTATAACATTGATGTCCACAATACCCAAAATATGGAAAGGGGCCAGATATCTATAAACAGACGAACGGATAAAGAAGTTGTGGGATATATATAGAATTGTGAATGATTTATTAAATATATCATTGGATTCAACCTGCTAGTATTTTGTTGAGGGTTTTTGCATATATGTTCACTAAAGATATTGGCCTGTAGTCTCTTTTTTTGTCATCTCTTTATTTGGTTTCATATCAGGGTGATACTGGCTTCATGGAATGAATTTGGAAGTTTTTCTTCTTCTATTTATTGGAATAGTTTTAGAAGAATAGGTATCAACTCATCTTTAAATGTTTGGTAGAATTCACCTATAAACCTATGTGCTCCTGTACTCTTGGTTTGTTGGGAGTGTTTGAATTATGATTCAATCTCCTTTCTAGTAATCATTGTTTTCAATTTTTCTTTTTTCTTCCTGCTTCAGTTTTGGGAAGTTAAATGTGTCTAGGAATTTATACAGTTCTTCTAGGTTGTCTAATTTGTTGGCATATAGTTATTCATAATATCCTCTTATAATCATTTGTATATCTGTGGTGTTGGTTGTTTTCTCCTCTTTCACTTGTGATTTTATTTATTTGGGTCCTCTCTCCCTCTCTCTTTGGCTGAGTCTGTATAGAGTTTTATCAATTTTGTTGATCTTTTCAAAGACCCAGCTCCTGGCTTCATTGATCTTTTTTTAAAGATTTAATTAATTAATTAATTAATTAATTTTAAAAAGATTTTATTTATTTATTTGACAGACAGAGATCACAAGTAGGCATAGAGGCAGGCAGAGAGCAAGGAGGAAGCAGGCTCCCCGCGGAGCAGAGAGCCCCATGCGGGGCTTGATCCCAGAACCCTGGGATCATGCCCTGAGCCAAAGGCAGAGGCTTTAACCCACTGAGCCACCCAGGCGCCCCAGATTTTATTTATTTTTAAGAGAGACAGAGAGAGAAATAGCCAGCATGAGCAAGGGGAGGGACAATGGGAGAGGGAGAAGCTGGGTCCCCACTAAGCATGGAGCCCAATACGGGGCTCTAACCTAGGACCCTAGGATCTTGACATGAGCCAAAGACAGACACTTAACCAACAGAGCCACCCAGGTGCCCTTTATTGATGTTTTGTATTATTATATTTGTTGTTGTTGTTTCTATATAATTTATTTTTACTCTAATTTTTATATATTTTTTTCCTTCTTGTGGTTTTGAGGTTTTTTTTTTTTCTTCTAGCTCCTTTAGGTGTAAGGTGAAGTTATTCATGTGAGATTTTTCTTGCTTCTTGAGGTAAGCCTGTATTGCTGTAATCTTCTCTCTCTCTCTTTTTTCTTTCTTTATTTGACAGAGAGAGATCACAAGTAGGCAGAGAGGCAGGCAGAGAGAGGGGGAAGCAGGCTCCCTGCTGAGCAGAGAGCCAGATATGGGACTTGACCTCAGGACCTGGAGATCATGACCTGAGCCAAAGGCAGAGGCTCAACCCACTGAGCCACCAGGAGCCCCAGCTGTAATCTTCTCTCTTAGAACCACTTTTTTGCATCCCTAAGGATTTTAAGTGTATTGTTTTCATTTTCATGTACTTTTAAAATTTCTTCTTTGATTTCTTATTTCACCCATTCATTGTTTAGTAGTGTGTTATTTTACCTCCATGTATTTGTGATCTTTACAGACTTTTTCTTGTGGTTAATTTATAGATTCATAGTGTTGTGTTCAGAAAAGATGCATGGTACAACTTCAATCTTTTTGAATTTGATCAGGCTTATTTTGTGGCCTAACATGTGATCTATTCTGGAGAACATGTATTCTGATAATATGTATTCTGCTGTTTTAGGATGGAATGTTCTGTATATATCTCTTTAATCCATCTGGGCCAGTGTGTCATTCAAAGCCACTGTTCCCCTGTTGAATTTCTTTTTGGATTATCTATTCATCAGTGTAATTAAGGTATTAAACTTCTCCTCTATTATTGTATTAGAATTGATTAGTTTCTTTATGTTTGTTACTAATAGTTTTATATATTTTGGTGTCCCCATGTTAGGTGCCTAAACACTTAAAATTTTTTCATCTTCTTATTGGATTGTCCCCTTCATTATTTTATATTGTTCTTCTTTGTCTCTTTTTACCAACTTTATTTTTTTTTATTTTTTTTAAAGATTTTATTTATTTATTTGGCAGACAGAGATCACAAGTAGGCAAGAGAGGCAGGCAGGGAGAGAGGAGGAAGCAGGCTCCCCGCGGAGCAGAGAGCCCAATGTGGGGCTCGATCCCAGGACCCCGGGATCATGACCCGAGCCCGAAAGCAGAGGCTTTAACCCACTGAGCCACCCAGGCGCCCCACCAACTTTATTTTAAAGTCTTTTTTGTCTGATATACATATTGCCACTCTTGGATTTTCTTTTGACATCCATTTGCATAATAAATACTTCTCCATCCCCTCTCTTTCAATCTTCAGATATCTTTATGCCTGAAATGATTCTGTTGTAGGCAGGATACAGATGGGTCTTGTATTTTTATCCACTCTGTCACCCTATGCCTTTTGACTGGAATCCATTTACATTTAAAGTAATTAATGATCAATATGTATTTACTCCCATTTTGTTTGGTTGTTTTTGTAGTTTTTCTCTGATCCTTACTTCTCTTTCTCTCTTTGATTGTTTGCTGCTTTCTTTAGTGACACACTTGGATTCCTTCCTCTTTAAGTTTTGCAATTTTAGTATTGTTTTTTCATTTGTGGTTACCATTAGGTTTGTATAAAACATGTTCTACATATAGCAGTCTATATTAAGTTGATGACCACTTAATGTTGAACTCATTATTTACTCACTTCCCCTCCATGTTTCAGATATTTGGTATCATTTTGCATCCTTTTATTTTATGAATCCTTTTATTCATTTTTATAGAAGTACTTATTTTTACTGCTCTTGTGTTTTTTACTTTGTACATTCTCATTTACGGTCTTTCCTTTCTACCCAGTCTGCCCTTTAAATATATCTTGTAGGGCTGACTTAGAGGTCATGGGCTCCTTCAGTTTTGTTTTGTTCTGTTTCTGTCTGAGAAAATTTTTATCTCTCCTCCCATTCTGAATGATAGATTCTCAGGATAGAGTATTCTTGGCTAAAGATTTTGACCTTCAGCCCTTTGAATATAATGTGTCACTTTCTTCTAGCCTGCAAAGTTTCTGCTGAAAAATCAGCTGATAGCCTTGTGGGATTTCCTTTGTATGCAGCTATCTTCTCTCTTTTAACATTTAAATTTCATTCTTTCTCACTATTTTTTTTGCCATTTTAGTTACTATGTGTCTTGGTGTGGACCTTCTTGGGTGGAATTTGTTGGGGGCTCTCCTTGCCTCTTGAATCTGGATGTCTGTTTCCCTTCCCAGAGTCAAGAAACTTTCAGCTATTATTTCTTCAAATTTTATGCCCCCCCCAAGGATTCCTATAATGTGTATGTTATTATACTTGATGGAGTCACTGGGTTTTCTATAAATTTTTTAAAGGATTTCATTTATTTGACAGAGAGATCACAGGTAGGCAGAGAGGCAGGCAGAGAGAGAGATGGGAAAGCAGACTCCCTACTAAGCAGAGGGCCTGATGTGGGGCTCGATTACAGGACCCTGGGATCATGACCTGAGCTAAAGGCAGAAGATTTAACCCACTGAACCACCCAGGCACCCCAGGGTTTTCTAAATCTATTCTCATTGTTCAGTATTTGTTTGTCTGTCACCTGTTTAACATGATTGCTTTCCATTACCTTATGCCCTCCAGGTCACTGATATGTTCTTCTGCTCCCTGTATCCTTCTGCTTATTCCAACTATTGTATTTTTAATTTCATGTATTGAGTTCTTCATCTCTGGTACATTTTTTTATCATTGTTAAGGGTCTTACTGATGTTTTCCACCTTTTCTCAAGTTCAGTGAATGTCTTTATGATCATTACTTTAAATTCATTTTCAGTCATACTAATTTTTGCTTAAATCTCCTGCTTTGATTTTTGTGATGTTCTTTCATTTTGGACAAATTCTTGTCTCTTATTTTGTCTGTCTCTCTGTATCTGTTTCTCTGTGTTAGGAAAGTCAGCTACAACTTTTGCTTTTGAAAGTAGTGACTTTATGAAAGAGAGTTCCTATAGTGCCCTGCAGTTCAGTGTCCCCTGTTCACCAGAACCTGGCATTTCAGTGGAGTCTTCTATATGTATTGCTGTATCCTGTTTTTGTGTCTCAGCTGCTTTCCCTTTCAGTCCAGACATCCGCACTGGTTCTCTTCCTGTTGGGGACTGTGCTTTCTCTATGTGGTGTTAGTGAGACCCAAGCAAGCTGGCTCTGAGGGCACATGATCATAGAAGGTCTCAGGAATGGGGCTGTGGTGTTAGTAAAATTGCACTGAGTCCTTGACCAGATGCCCTGAAGTGTGGTGGTGGCCTGGTGGATGGCATACATTAGAGGCAGCAGCCAGGGACAAGACTCTGCTAGACATGGCATATGACATCTGTGTATGCAGAGACTGAGCATGAAGCATTATGGTGACTGGAGGCATGTGGTAACTGGGTGGTGCACTCGAGGCCGTAAGAAAATTTGCCCTGAGCCACTAGTCCTAGGCAGGATCCCCTGAAGTGTGATGGCTGAGGGGGCATGGTGTGTGGAGACAGTGGTTGGATGGGGTGTGCAGGGCCTTAACAAAATTTGCACTAAGCCCAGGGTGGAAGCCAGCAGGCTTGGAGTGTGTGAGTCCTCAGGAGAACTTGTGGGTGGCGTGCACTATTAGCAGGTTAGATAACAAGTGTCTATGTAGTGCTGCCTCCCACAGGTGGCCCTGTGTTTATGTTGTGACTGGGAGAGGGGGAATGGCACCTGTCAGTTCCTTTGTTCCCAGAGAAATCCCCAACATATTCTGAAATCGGTATAAACAGTTCCCCCTCCTGTTGTGCAAGCTGTCTCTTTTATGTTGCCTCTCTGCAGGGTGTTGTCTCTTTAAGGCTGGGGACCTGGCTATCACTCACTTTCCTGGCTCTCCCAGGGCTGAGTCAGCTGATCCTTAAAGTTCCATCCTCCAAGTCCTGCTGGTTATACAAACGCAGGGAATTCAGTCCCTCTGGTTTTCAAGTCCAGATGTTACTGTGATTTATTTACCCTGTGTGTGTTCCTGGTGCTTCCTCTTTTCTGTGACTGTAGCTACCCTTCCTCCTGCAAGCAGCTTCCAATCATCTTTTCTGCCCTTCCTCATATCTCCTATGTGTCTTCCTCTCTACGTTAATTTGTAGAATTTATTTTGCTAGTCTTTGGATGACTCTCTACTTTTTCTTTTGTTTTATTTTATTTTTTACTAGGATGTGAGTGATATATACTTTTAAATGTGGGACAAGGTGAGCAATCTTCCCAAGGCTCTCTGAAATTAATTTTATCAACATATTTTATTAAACCCAATTATCCAAAATATTATTGCAATCTATGATCAATACAAAACATTTATTACTAGGATATCTTACAGTCTTTCTTTCATACTACATCTCTGAAATCCAGTATGTATTTTAGAGATACAGTATATCTCAGATTGGATACTAAATTTTCATTGGCAGTAATGATCTATATTTAGTTGGGTTTTCAAAACTTACCCAAAAGTGTTGAAATGATCTGACAAAGATTTTAAAGCAGTCATAAAATACTTCAAACATCAATTTTTAAATTATTTTATCAATTTTATTTTATTTTTATTTATTTATTTTTTATTATGTTCTGTTAGTCACCATACAGTACATTAGTTTTTTATGTAGTGCTCCATGATTAATTGTTTGCTTATTACACCCAGTGGAAAATAAATTACAAATTTTCTTGAAATTAATGAAAGATTAGAAAATCTCAGGAAAGAGATAAATTTTATAAAAATAATCAAATAAATTATAGAACTGTAAAATGGAATTGTAGAAATAAAAAAAACGTTCTAAATAGGTTCAAGTGTGGAGTGGAGATGACAGCAATAGAATCAGTGAGTTTGAGCAAAGGTCAATAGAATTTCTTCAAACTGAACAATAAAAAGAAAATAGACTAAAAAGATAAAAATGAACAAAGTCACAAGGACTTGTGGGAAAATAATAAAGAGCTAACACTTGTACTATCATGGTTGCAGAAGGACAAGAGAGAGAAAGAGAGCAATAGAAAAGAATGCAAAGAAATAATGACTGAAAACATCCCAAATATGGTGAAGAGTATAAGCCTAAAAATTCAAGAATTTAATAAAATTTAGAAGTGGTAAATCAAAGACAACTACCCCAAAACATAGCATAATTAATTTTCTGAAAACAAAATGTAAAGCAAAAATCTTGAAAACATCCAGGGATAAAGAATGAGTTACCAATAGAGTTGCATCAGCTAGAATGAGAGATTTTTAATCTTATCACCATGGAGGCCAAATGGAAGTGACAACTGCCTTTCAAGCACTGAAAGAACTGTCCACTTTGGATTCTATATCTTGTGAAAATGTTCTTCAGAAAGGAATATATAAATAAATTCACTGTAGGGCTGAGGACAACTAAAAGAATTGGTCTCTAGAAGACCTACACCTTAAGATCAGTAAAAGGAAGTTCTTCCAACAGAAAGAAAATGACACAAGAAAGAATCTGGAGACTCAGGAAAAAAAGAAAGAGCAGAAAGATAATGATACAATAAAGTATTTCTTCCATCATGAGCTATATAAATTGTAATGGTGTTTAGATATCATTATGTGAAATGATAAATAATTTACATATCATATATAAATGATAATTGAAAGGATTATAACACCTTTTGTTAAGTCAATGATATTTTCAAATGAGGAAGGTAAAACAACCTATCTGGGAATAAGGTTTCCACATTTTACTTCACATGACCAAATAGGCCATATGTATAAGTCACATACATATACTTTAATACTCCGTGTAAGCACTACAAAAATTATACAAAGCAATACACAAAAATCATTATAAACAAATCAAGATGGAATCCTAAGACTATTCAAGAAACACACAGGAAAGGAAGAAGAAACAGAAAAAAAGAGAAGTAGATGAAACAGAAAAAAATAATAAAATTGCAGAATTAAACCCTAACGTATTTATGGTACTATATGCTTACATTAGAAGTAAAAGTTCTCAAATCCATAATGTAAGTTCTTACATCAAGGAAATAGGAAAAGAAGAGCAAAATAAATCCATAGCAAGCAGATGGAAGAGATAACAAAGATAAGAGCAAGAAAAAAAAGAGCAAGAATCAATGAAAGTGAAAAGTGGAAAACTAAAAAAAAGTCAATAAAACAACATATTTCTCCAAAGAGTAATAAAATTGAGAAACTTCTGGTAAAACAGAAAAAGTAAAGAGATAGAAGGCATAAATAACCACTACCAAAATTGAGTTAGGGAATATCACTAGTCATTAAATTGACAAGGGAATACTATGACCACCTTAGAAGGATTGGGCCATTCCTCAAAAACAATAAACTAATAAAAAGTATTACTTAACCAAGATGAATTAAATAATCTGAATCGCCCTATAACAATTAAAGAATTATAATTTCAACATTTCCTCCAACCCAAAAAGAAATCTTTAAGGCCCAGATGGCTTTGCTGGATAATTCTAACAAACATTGAATGAATTCACACTTTTGCAAATTTTCTTCCAGAAAATAGATGAGGGGAAAATGCTCCCCAAATAATTTCATGAAGTCAGTATTATTCTGATACCAAAGATAGATAAACACAACCCCCAAATGAAAACTATAGATGAAGACTTCTCATGAAATTAAATATAAAAAAAATCAACAAAATATTTGGTAACTTAACTCAAAAGCATATCAAAATAATTATGCATTGGGGTGCTGGGGTGACTCAGTGAGTTAAAGCCTCTGGCTTCTGCTCTGGTCATGGTCTCAGGGTCCTGGGATCCAGCCCCGCATTGGGCTCTCTGCTCAGTGGGGAGCCTGCTTCCTCCTCTCTCTCTGCCTGACTCTCTGCCTACTTGTGATCTCTGTCTGTCAAATAAATAAATAAAATCTTTAAAAAAAATTGTGCAATGTCACAAATGGGATTTACTTGGATGTTGGGAAGTAAAAGGCATCCAAATTGTACAGGAAGAAGTAAAATCATTTCTATTCACAGATGGCATGGTCTTAAACATAGAAAATCATAAAGATTCTACACAAACTCTTACATCAAATAAATGAATCCAACAAAGTTGCCAGATACTAGATAAACACATGAAATCAATAAACTATATAAAAAAGAAAGTTTTAAATATAACTGTCTTTATTATGAAATAGTTGTGTACATAATATATCCTAAGGAATCTACAAATAGCTCCTAAAACTAAGTTAATTTATCAAGGTGATAGGATACAACAAAGTCAATAAACAAAATTTAATTCTGTTTCTATACAGTAGCAAGAAATAATTAGAAAACAAAACCGCAAATAATACCATTTATAAAAACTGCAAAAAACTAAATGTAGTAGCTGAATTTGTATTACAGAAGATAAATTTTCATTGTTGTCTTTTGCTAGATATGCTTAGTTATCTTTTGGTGAATCTTTTACTTCTTCATACATTTAAAAATATTTACTGTTCTCTTTGGATTTGTTTTGAGATAATTGGGTTGAGCTAAATTTACTTCTTTTGAAATGTTGGCAGTTAAGTATTTATAATCTTAGAAAGTGCAAATATGAAAATAATTTTTAAATGACTTTTATACTATATTTCTCTCTCTTAGTGCTATGGAATGTAAAAAAAACTGTCTTTTTATTGTTTACATTAAGTACCTGGCACACAATAGGTTTTTAGCCAGTTATTAAATGGTTATACAATCAATATAGTGCTAGGTGGTCAATAAAACTCAGGTATAAATCTTTGCAATTTGCTCACTGAGAAATTAAAAAACTAGTATTTCAGGTAATATAGATATAAAAAAGAACTTAAGAAAAAATTTCATTTACAATGGCATCAAAAAGAATGATATGCTGGGATATACTTAATCAAAGGAATGCAATCTTTGTACACCTTAAACTACATCAATGAATGAAATTAAAGAAGACAGAAATAAGTGGAAAGGCAATGTTATGGATTGATGGACTTAACCTTGTTAATATAGTAGTACTCTCTGTGTTAATCTACATATTCAACACAATCCCTATGAGACACTTGGCCTCCACTTTTTTCAGAAATTGAAAAGCTAATCTTAAAATGTATACTGAATTACAAGGGATCCAAAATAATCTTGAAAAAGAAAAGTAAGGATGGAAGAGTCACACTCCCAATTTGAAGACTTAGTACAATTATACAGTAATTAAAATAGCATGGTACTGGCATAAATAGAGAGCAATGGCATGAAATTGAGAGTTCTGGTACATTGATTTTTAACATGGGAAATAAGACAATTCATTTGGGGAAAGTGTGTTCAACATATGTTTCTAAGATAACTGAATATCCAGGTAAAAAAAAATAAATGAGTTGGACTTCTATTGCATACTATACAAAAAAATTAATTCAAAATGGATCAAAGACTTAACTATAAAGACTGAAACTATCAAATTCTTAAAAGAAAAAATAGGGGAAAAGTTTAATAACATTGGGTTTCCAAAAATTTTTTGCATATGACACCAAAACCACAGTAACCAAAGAAAAAAAGGTAAATTGGACTTCTTCAAAATTAAAAACTTCTGTAGTATATATGATACCAATAGTAAAATGAAAAGATTACTCATGGAATGGTAGAAAAAATTGCTAATTACATATCTGTTAAATGACTTGGATCCAGAATACATAAGGGATTTTTACAACTCAAAAACAGGCAACTAATCTCATTAAAATGACAAAGGATAATAATATATATCACTCAAAGATATATATCATTAGTCATTAGGGAAATGCAAATCAAAACTATAATGAAATATACTTCACACACATTAGGATGACTATTATTTAAAAAAATAAGTATTTTCTATGATGTGGAGAAATTGAAGCCCTCATATGTTGTTAGTGGGAATGTAAAATGGTGCAGCAGTTTTAGAAAACAGTTTGACAAATCCTAAAATGTTAAGCATAGGGTCACCACACACCTCAGAAATTCTACTCTTAAGTATATACCCAAGAGCAATAAAAACATATACACACAAAAATGTGTGCACAAGTGTTCAGCATTATTCATAATAGTCCAAAGTAGAAACAACCCAAATGTCTATCAACTGATAAATGGATAAATAAAATGTAGTATATTCATACCATGGGATATTATTCAACAAGAAAAGAAATGAAGTACATGCTATAAAATATATTAACCTGAAAAACATTTTGCTAATTGAAAAGATCCAATCATAAAAGACCACATATTGTATAATTCCATTTATATATACTGTCCAGAATAGGCGATATATAGAGACAGATAGCATATTAATGGTTGCCTAGGGTTGTGAAAGGTTGGAGGATTAATGGTGAATGACCACTAATGGGCGTAAGGTTTCTTTTGGGGGTGATAAAATGTTCTGTAATTTGTTTATGGTGATATTTGCACAATATATGAATATATTAAGAGTCAATGAATTATACCCTTTAAAGTGGTAAACTTTATGGTATGCAAGCAGATTTAGGTTATATGTGTCTCGAGCTCAGAGGGGTAATTTAGATTAGAGATAATTATTTGGGTGTTGTCAGTGGATAGATAGAGGACATAAAAAATATATGAGACTAGGTGCTATCACCTATGGAGAAATTGTAGATAAAGAGATATAAGATACTAGTGCTGAGCTCTGAGATACTACCATATTTAGAGATTAGAAAGATGAGAAGAAACCAGTAGAGAAGACCAGAAGAAATGAGACCAATTAGCAGAATCATATATTTTTCTACAGTCACAATCAACTGCATTAGTGATGTAGGAGACAAATCAGAAGAGAGTTATCTCAGAAGCCAAGAGAAGAAACTGTTTCAAGAAAAAGAGAGTGGTCAATTTTGCCAAAATTATTGATATTTTAAAAAGAAGAGCACTGGGAAGAATTAGCATTGTATTTTACATTGTAGAGGTCATTAATGACCTTGAGAAGAGCTCTTTAGCTCTTTGCATGGAGTCCTGGGGATGAAAGAAAATCTGATTGAAATTAATACAAAACTGATCTGAGTAAGAGGAACTGAATAAAACCAATTTGATATGTGGGTAGGTAAGAGAAGAAAGTTATTTTTATTTTCTAGTGAAGTGTGAATAGAGGTCATTAGGTGAAAATGAGAATGAGGGAGGAGATTTTGGAGGATTAAGGATAGAAGAAAAAGTATGGATTTTTAATCTTCTTAGATGTGAGTGGACTAAGGGAATGTATCATGTTACTAGATGACATTGTCAGCCCACTGGTGGCTTACAGTCATGAATTAAAAATGAGACAAGTTAGCACACTTGAGTATTTTCCATAACCAGATCCAGCTGCACAGATGTGGGTGTGAAAGGGGTGAAAAGTTCAATTCAAAGATATTTGTGATTTTACCAAGCTAAAGAAAAGCTATAGAATTAAGGGTCCATGCAAAAGATTGATTAGGTTGATACACCATGAAATCGTAGCTAAGTAAGAGAGTGAGAACTTCTTTGAGTGAGGTTGAAGGGGAATAAAAATGTGTTAAAAACAATGGACTGTGAATCCATATGAGGTCAAAGGACTTTCAGAGTCCAGTGATAGAGGGAGTCATCTGGAAAAATTAGTGATATGAAAGTGAGACAATTGAAAATAAGGTTGTAAGAGAAGTATAGTTATTGGTAATTATATAGTCCAGAGTATATTCTTGTGGAAGTAGGTGGCTGAGATAATGGGGTCAAGTTTATTTGGGTAGGAAGTCTTGGATTATAGGAGGAAGGACACTGACAGAATCAGCTAAGTAGATATTAACTTTATTAAGAATTAGTAGTGTTGGAGTAAATGACAGCCATGATACCATTTGTAAGGAATGAGGAGGAATGATGTGGGGGTCTATAGATGACTGCAACAAGGAAGGGGTAACGGATAATATCAGATAGCAAGAGTTTCAAAGGTGGGGGCTACCAAGGAGAAAGGAGGGATGATGATCTAGAAGGGACAATGGTTCAGAAGCTGCAACAGGACATAAAGGAAAGTATCAGGGTATGAGGAAGGAGTTTGTAGAGATGGTAATGAGAGATTATTAGAAATTTCTGGACTTCCTCATCATAGCAATAAATTTTCATTTTTTTATTGCATTAAGTTGAATTCTTTTTCATATGTAGGTGACAGGATAAAATAATTGTGGTCTTAATTTGTTCTCCCTGAGTTTCTCTCCCCAATTTTATGGAGGTTTTCCTTGGGCAGGTACAGAGGTTATATAGTGGATCTTAAAGCAAAAATTTTCTCAATATCTCTTGCTGGATTTTTTAAAGCCTAAGCTCTTTGACACAATTATGTTAGGTCATTCTCATGAAAGAAAGGGAAAGATGTAATTACATTTTGTAAGTGATGAGGTGGGAACAAAAACACAAGAGTTAAATGTTGTTGCATGCTTTCCTTTAAACTTTTGGAAAAAAGGTCCCATTTGTTATGCATTTTAATGGCTATCTGTCTACCTGCAAGTCAAATATACTCCATATGCTCAAAATGTACATTCAGGGAAAGCCTGGGATTTGATATGTATCTTTGAGGACATAACTTAAAATTTTGAGATCAAAAAGTATATTGACAAGGTTTGATGACCCTTAAATATGTCTAAAGGTGATATAACATAGAGTCAATCTTATGAAGAATTACATTCAAAACAAATGTTTGTACAAAACAGCCAGTCAAATGGCTTGTTTTTATGTTATTAAACAATCTTTGTCATTACTTATGACCTTTGGGTAATTATTAAAGAGGCATAGTGGCCTCTCATGTGTTGCCTTTAAAGGTAATGCTGAGGGTGGGTATGGGTTAAATAAAGGGCATTAAGAGTACACTTACTGTGATGAGTACTGACTAATGTACGGAATTGTTGAATCACTGCATTGTACACCTGAAACGGATACAACACTGTATCTGAATTATACTTTAATAAAAAACAAAAAATAAAACTTCAAAAAATAAAGGTCAACAAAACTTGAGAAGACATTTCAAATTTTAATTTTATTTTGACTTATTCTTTGTTTCATTTCAGGTTTGAAGGGTAAAATCATTTGAAATTACCCAAAATAGGTCATTACTCTTTTGGTCACCAGATACAGATGGTACTTTGAGGAAACAAATGGATTTGTGAATTTTACTTTTAAACTGTTATAGATAAAATAGTTAAGGACAATCAAGGCAAAAAAATTGTCTCCTTTTCCTTTTCAACTCATGTTTTTATGTCTTTGCTGTATGCTAAGCACCAAACAAGGCACTTTGACATATAGGGTGGCAAAGCTATTAGAAAAAGTTAATCCCCAACCTGATTTTGTATTCATTTACAAAGTAGGGTATGTACTAGCTTCTAAAAATATAAATCTATATAGAATAAATTTTACTCCTTCAGGAACTATTTTTAATCAGTTGAAATGGTTATGAAAAACATAAAACATGACATATGACAATGTTTCCTGAAACATGTTTGGCCTTTAATTCATTAGCTACCTTCTACTCAATTTTTGGAATTAAAGAGTAGCTATACTCAATGGCTTTATTACCTTCAGGAGCCTGAGTATTCTTAAGTGATGGCCAAAGTCTCTGTAAATAAAAAGGTGCTATTATACTGGAAATCATAATGTTGGAAAAGGTTCGGTTAATAGACTTGCGGTCTTGGAGCCTGTAAACCCACTGGTCCATTTGAGAATGATAAAGTTATTAATAGCAACTTCTACTCATGACCTACTCTGTCCCTATGCTTTGGTAAAATGTTCCTAAGATAATGCCCTCCTTCATCCTGGGGTTATCCCCCTACCCATTCTAATTCCAATCTGTGATGATATTTTTATTCCCTGGCTCACTGCCCCTTAAGATAGTTGAAGCCTGTGGGCACTATATATTTTTTTATTTTATTTTTTCAGTGTTCCAAGATTTATTGTTTATGCACCACACCTAGTGCTGCATGCAATACGTGCCCTCCTTAATACCCACCATCTGGCTAACCCATCCCTCCACCTCTTCCCTTTCAAAACCCTTAGTTTGTTTCTCAGACTCCATAGTCTCTCATGCTTTGTCTCCCTCTCCAGTTTACCCCAATTCACTTTTCCTTTCCTTCTCCTAATGTCCTCCATGTGGGCACTATATATTAAGCTGAATAGTCAGTTTGATCAAAGAAGCACTTTGAATTTAGACACTGAAAGCCTGTATGAGCTTGTCATGTCCAGGTAACTCAACTCTTGGATGACTTGACACACTTGACAAATTAGCACCACACTCAGCTGGCCCTAATGGGAAAGCTTGATAAACTTTTCTCCGGAATGTTCCGAGACAATAAAATACTCATGAGACCATGCCTCTAATGCTTCTGTGATCTGCTGAAAGAAGTGTCATTCCTCTTATCTTCTCAATTGAAGGACTTAGCTTCCTTGACAACCTGCCATAACTATTCCATTTTCCATTTTCAAAAATCAGCCTGCACTAAGCACTTTCTTGAATGCTAAGAAACTATACATATTTTTTTAAAGATTTTATATATTTATTTGACAGAGAGATCACAAGTAGGCAGAGAGGTAGGCAGAGAGAGGGGGAAGCAGGCTCCCTGCTGAGCAGAGAGCTCCATGAGGGGCTCCATCCCAGGTCCCTGAGACCATGACCTGAGCCAAAGGCAGAGGCTTAATCCACTGAGCCACCCAGGTGCCCCAAAACTATAAATCTTTTACTTCTCTCTTTGTATAAGTTTTCTCCTCTTACTTCTCCACTGGACTTCAGGACACTGGGGTGGGATGGGAAGGGAGCCCGATTAAAATTTCCTTGGGTTTTACCTATGCTGTGTAATGCTGTTTGTCTGTGTAAAGTCCCACACATTTTGAGGAAAATGAATTGGTTTCTCATTCCACCATTGTACCTAGAAAAATTTTAGTCATATCAATATAACCTTCCTTCTTAATGGAACAACAAGTAAAACCCCTAACATCCTCCAATCAGTGCCTTATTGCATACTTTAAAGAAATATATATTCCCTGAATGAATCCTAATTCTGATGCATTGACAAACATATTTCAAATAATGATATCATTCAATAATTTTAAAAAAATGTTTATTTTTAGAGGTTGAACAATGGTTCATTGCAGATTTTCTAATGAAACAATTAACAGTCTCAAAGATTATTTCAATAATTTTTAAAGTTAAAGCAGTTTGAATACAAATTGATTTAAATAGGTACATTTTTAAAAAAGAATTAAAGATATTTAAAAGATCCCATTGAGTGCATGTGGCATTATTCCTAGTTTTATGAATACTGTTTCCATTAAATTAGTTCTCACAGAAAATACCTAGTGATTATTTTTTCTAGATACTGGTAGCACTGAAAATATTAAAAATTATGCATTCTAACAGTTTGTGTGTATGAATGTATGTATGCGTACGTGTGTGTATGTGCCCATTTATAATTTCTGCTTCTCATATTTTACTGTGTAAATGATTATCTTTTCCTACTATTTCCCCTGGGGCTCTTAGCTTACTTCAACAGACCTAATCACTCAGAGCTTTTCTTGTCAACTCTTTTCATATATCATTTTCTAGTTTTCAAATATTTCCAACAGTGCCCTTTATTCTGGACAAGGGCTTTAGTATAAAAACCAAAGTACACTAAAATAAAACTGTATTCTGTCTCAGTGCTACTCACAACCTGCTAGAACTTTCATGTTTCAATCACATGGCTGGGGGAATTGGTTGGTTAGGAGTCCCCCTTCATTGCTTCTGTAAAGAGCTGGGGCTTCCAGGTACTCATCTACAAAGTGAGGTATAGCCATAATTTCTTCTATTATTGTGCACTGACTATGAAATTTAATTGTCTCTTCACTTTCTTGTTTCAGCTGGCAAAGGATATAAAAAATCCAGATAGAGTTACAGCAAAATTGGAAATATTCATTACTCATGAACCACTTGAAATATTTTCAGTCCTTTCTATTGAGCTACCCCAGATTGCAATCTCCCTTCATGATATGTGCCCAGCTTCCTTTCTTCATTAACACCCCACCCTTTAAAATTCAGTTACACATCTGCAATTTTTCTTGTTTGTTTACTTTGGGACATCTCTGTAGATTTAGTTCACTATGGTCTCTGTTTACTAGAATAACAGCCACAAAGCACAATGGGAGTTGGCTTCCTAAAATAGTTTACTGACTTACTTGCCTTAAAAATATGACTTTAAGATAAAACTTATCTTTTAATCTTAACTTTAAGTAAATATTATGAAGAAAAAATGTTTTCTTAAAAAACTTGATTCTACACACTACTTAAATGAGAAAATTTTCAGAAATTCAAACATAGCAAGCTCCATTTGCTCAGCAATGAGGTACTTGCACAAAGTTCCCCATGGCTTATTGGTGTACAAATTTATATTAATGAAGACTACTTCTAAGGAAGTAATTTGACATAAATGTTTGTTTTCTCTTTAAACTACTGCATTTAAAAAATCATTCGAGTTGTAAACACTCAAGGATAAGCCAGTTTTAGGATCACATTATTGTGTCACAGTAACAGAAATGTGAATCACATTTATTTCTTTATTTCATGGATTTAGGTTCTCCTAAATTCTCATTTTGAGAGACTACACTCTTGATATAAGTTGTTAGGAAAATCCAAATCATCATTCTTGGCACCAAGGTGTCAAGAAATAATGTGCTATGATGAAATCACACACAGTCAGCTGCTTTTGTATTTTGGTTAACCAGGTAGTTTGAAAATTATTATCCCACTAGCACTGTCTTCATACTTATGAAGCAGAACAAGAGGAATTATTATACTGAGGTATACTTTGCGGTAGTTCTGTTGCTTCTCTAATGCTCCAGAACTAACCATGGTATTGAGGATGGATATTGCAGAAATTTATGCTTTTCACCAGGTAACAGTCACCACCTATCTATGGCATCTATAACATATTGGGTGATGGATTAACATGGTTTTCACTACTCTAAATTTGATGAAAGTTGTACTTTTTTTCAAAATCTTTCTTCTTTTTTTCCTTTTCTTTTCATTTCTTTTCTTTCTTTACCTAAACATAAAGTTTCAGTATGTAGACTTATCACTTTTAGATTAATTTCGGATTTTACAGAAATAGAAATAGGAAAAACATAAGTATTAGCAGCCAAAGTTTTTGTGGTTACATTTTGTTCTTTTTGTTTATAACTGGGGAAAATTTTTATATGGTTTAATCTGGGATTGGGAAAATATTCCATATTGTTTGATGGTCCCACTGTTGGCCAGATAAAAATTTTGATAAATCAACCAATCTGTCTTTGGAGGTTAGAATTTGATGCCTACTTTAAAGTATTTTAAAAAAATCTTTGTACAGTACATGTGTATAGGAGTTCAGTCCTGTATTCAGGCTTGCAAGGGTATAATTTGGGGTGTGTGTGTGTGTGTGTGTGTGTGTGTGTGTGTGTTTTAACAGCTATTGCACATCTTCAGGGCTTGTGAGGAAAATCAAGCACCTAAGACTTTCTTCCTCCTTATCAGGAAGAAACCAGCTTAACATGGTAATGAAAAAGCACAACTGGTCATTGACTGGGAGTTTAACTGACAAAGAACAGTAAGAATGGGTGGCCTTTTCCTCTTTATCACTGCAGTTTTCTCCAGGCATGCAGGTTGTTCAGCCTTAGTCTGGTTTATAGCATAGTCCTTATTATTTTCATTTAATAATCTAAACTTTGGTTCTTTATATGACTTTACAAATGTGCATATAGTTTGTTGTCACTTTTATTTTTTTCTGAAAAACCTCACTCAGGGCCAGTTATTTTGAAAGCTATTTGGAACCTAACTCATTACAAGTTTCTTTATTCCATGTAGTAAAATCTGAATGTAGATACTGTCCAAACTGTCCAAAGAGTAATATTTGAATTCACAGTAACAAAAGTTACAAAGTTTGTGCAAAAGATATCGTACACCATTGGAGTACATAGAGCTTGCTATAGTTAATTTTATATATAAAGATGCATTTCTCATTAGAACTATTTTGTGCTACATTAGAAGTAAAGTATCTGATTTACTTATTCCCTAACAATAAAACTGAATGTTTATTTAATCTCAGAAATTTTAAGATGTAAATTGTATATTTATGATGTTTGTAAATGTTGTTATAAATCACTGGAACCTTTTAAACACCATAATTGCTTTGGAGCTCTTCAAGTTTTCCAAGGGTCATGAAGTAAACCCGGCTGTGGCGATTACGCAGGGTAGAGGTAAAGAATAGCTTTAAAAAGAGAAAAAGAGACACCATCAGTAAATATTTAATATCTTGTAACCTGATACATGACAGATACAACTATAATTTCAATTACTCCGCATTAACCAATTAAAATATTAAGCCATACTATTTACTGAACAGGATTTACTGACAGAACAAGACTTTAAATTGGTATGAAATCTAAATTATATATTAAAAAACAATCATACCATATTCTATATAATGGTACTTCATATGGTTTAAATAAAATTAATTTTGGTGTGGTACTCATCTGCGGACATTCTTGATTAGTTTTAAGGATTCCATTTGGTTTAAAAAAATCTACTTTTACTCAAGTTGGCTTTACTTTTTCTTTTAGTATAAGGAAATGATTAAATTATTTGAAGTTGTTTACCAGTGTTGCTGGTATTTAAGAGGCCACTGGAATTTTCTACTTGGTGAGGGATTTTCTATTTCAGTAAAGTGGGCTGACATCAATAGAATGATATTATGAGTTAAACTAACCAGCTTAGAGAGGAACATGTCTTATGAATATGGTCTGTACCTTAAAGAAAATTAAAACAGAGCATGAACATAAATAGCAAACAGAGGTCTCCTTGTTAGGAGTAAGGTTTTCCACATCCACAATGAATATACTTGGAAGGGTTTTGATATTGATGATGATAACAATGATAAGACTAGCTACCCTTGACTTAACACATTTTATGTGCCAGGCAATCTGTGAGACGCTTACTATATATACATTATCATTAATTTTCAAAAATATTACCAGAGGAGTTATTGATATTTTCATTTTGGAGATGAAGGAACTATGACTCAAGAAGATTAATCAAATTTCCAGGTTCTTACACCTCGTTAGGTGACAGAGTCGGGACTGCATGCTAAGTCTATCTGACCTTGAACACTGGTTCTTCCCATTATATCCCTTCATACGGCAAACCAGTACTTTTCTTCATGCACAATGCTTTACCCTGCTTGTTTTGGTGTTAGTTTGAATCCTCTGCAATCATTTCAAAATGTGGATGTTTCCTAGTTTTATTAGGATTATTTTTTCATGCTATTATTTCTCATTGTATGTAGAGACTGTAATGATTTCATACAAAGCATATTTTCCATTGAAAATATTTGAATTGGTTGTTAAAACTGATCATATTACACAAATAATTGATAAATCTCAATTTATTTTTCTTTCCTGTAAAATGGGATATTACTACTGCAAAATGAAAACTTGTTTTTATCAATAGTTTGCCAATTTGAGAATTATACCACAAATACATTTATGGCCAGAAGGAAAAGGATTTTCTTTCTTTTTTTTTAAGGAAAAGGATTTTCTTACTTAATTTTCATTGCCTGCTTTATTTTTGATTTAACTAGGAGATATAAACAATACCTTGTCACCTCGGGTACACAGAAATCTCAGTTTCTTAATTGACCTGCGCTTCAATTCACTTTCCAGAACTCTTGACTGCAAAGAGCGGACTTCAATGGCCCTTTGACCCCATCCTGTGGTTCGCTGTGTACACTCAACAGCTATAGGAAAAATGTTAAAATCAGAAAAATACAATTTTTTCTATTAGAATTAGCAAATTATAACCGCAGTCAACATTTGATTATTAAGATGCTCATTATTACAGTGCAGGTAAACACATTCTGATTTTCCTCCTTCTATAGTTAATCATTTGACCATTATGCTTCTCAGCAGTGGTACTCAAGCAAGCTATCCACTGTTACAATTGTGATCAACAGTGAATAACTGGATCTTAATTTGTTTTTATATTCCTATTCTCTAACACCACAGGAAAAGATAAGCATTAATTTTACCCTGTTTGTAGAAAGTAAAATCCACCGACAGCCATTTATTTTCCAGTTTAGTTGAGGTACAGCATTTCATAAGGGTTTGTATTTGTGCTCAAGTGACATACATAAAAACCCAATTAACTTCAAAATTAAAACTGTTAAAAATGACTTGTTCATCTTTACAAAAAAAATGACTTGTTCAGATAATGACTTTAGCAACTCTAATTCAAGTCAATGAATGACCACATTATAAGCAGAACTAAACCTAATTTGATACTGTTTAGGCGGAGTCTGACTCAGGAAATTTTATTAAGATTTTAACTTTTGGACCTTCTGTCACCTACGTGGTAACAATAAAGATTATGACAATTGGATGTTGACAGATTGTGACTACACATATCATGGTGAGCATTGAATAGTGCATAGAATTATGAAATCACCATGTTGTGTATTTGAAACTAATATACCATTGTATGTCAACTACACTTCAATTAAAAAAAATATGACAATTGCCTTAAAGCAGACCTAATTATGTAAATAGCCACATACTCAGCTGATTCTGTGAGGTATTTTCTGACACAGGGAGCAGTATTATCATTAAATGTTTAACTTTTAAGTTGATTTTTTTTCCTGTACTTCATAGGAAAGTAAATTTCCATAAATAAATTCAATCCCTTATTTAAAATAATATCAATATTTTTTATTGTGTTATGTTAGTCACCACACAGTACATCGTTTTTGATGTAGAGTTCCGTGGTTCCTTCTTTGCAAATAACACCCAGTGCTTCATGCAATCCATGCCCTCCTTAATACTCATCACCAGGCTCACCCATTCCCCCAAATTTTGCATCAACATGGATGGGACTGGAGGAGATTATGCTGAGTGAAGTAAGTCAAACAAAGAAAGTCAATTAACATATGGTTTCACTTATTTGTATCACCTATGTGAATACTTCATTAAAATTGGTATTTTGTCAACAACCACACAGAGCAAAAAATTCTAAATTTAATACTTGCTGAGTCCAAACACACTGTTCATATGACATCACATAATTTCTACTTTAATTCTGAAAAACATTAATTTGCCATTTAACCTAGCAACTGAGTTAGCTTGCTTATGAAGTGGGATCTAATGATTTGGAATGAGAATGCTTAGTGATACCTGCTGTGATTGCTATGCTTCTATATATTTGTTTGAAAATACAAAGCAATGATCTTATTATTGAAAATATCTATTATATCTCAAGAAATATAAATTTTAGATTGGGGAAATCTGGATCTAGGTTAGTTTTAAATAGCAAAGCAGTTGTTTTTAGACAGAAAGGGAAATTTATTTCCTTAATATAAATGTTATACTACAGTCCTTAGTATATTCTCAAAATATCCTTAATATACAAACCAAAATATCACATTCGTATAGTGCTATAATTTATTTACATAGAGAGAGATGTGTTTCAAATTCTTTCAACTTAAAATAGCTTTTTGTTTTAGGTCAGAAATTGTTCTGCCTAAGGACAAGAGCTTACCAGATGACATTTTAAGACCTCTTTGATTCCTATGAGTGTCTAGTGGCATAAACATAGAGGTTTGCTTAGTTTCCCATTTGAACTGAATTTCTTTATTTCAATTTCTGATTAACATATTGATCACAAAATACCACTGTAAAGGTCAGAACAAGATTTGTTATTTTCAGTTTCTTTTTCTGTCAGTTATAAGCATTTACCCCTTAAAAATGGTTTTAAGCCCTTGGGAGTTCTTCCCTGTTTGAAGAAATTGGAAGAGGTTTTCAGGACAATTGTTAACACTATGAGTGCAAAAAGAAAGGATTCTGTAGATGCAATGCAAAGGTACATCATCTCATAATGAAAAAAATGTTCATTAAAAAGCATTTCAAACTGGTCTTTAAAGTTGCATGGGGAACACATTTAGCCATTTCATAAAAATTTCAGAAGCTTTTGGGTCCTTAAGAGACAAACTGCCTTTCTATTTCTCCTTCCTTCCCTTTACTTCTCCTTCCCCCTTTTCCTTTTTTACTTCATTAATCCCCTCTTCTTTTCAGGAACATTTGTCCTCCATCAAATCATTCTACTCTCCCTAATAATTGTACTGTTCATATGCATTCTACTCCTTGTCTAGAATCACCTTTATAGTCACCAAGCCTCAGAGACATACACAAGAGTCTCAAGTTATTCATCTTTTCCAGATCAGCAGTCCTGCATTCATCAAGAAGAAAAAAAAATGTCCTGGCATGATGAAGATGAAAGGCAGTTTTCTTTATTTCTTTATGTTGCCATCTGGATAGTACCTAATAGGCATTCCAGACAGTCATATTTATCTCTTTTGTAAATGAAGAATGATGAAATCCTAGTGACAACCAAAATGTCACATACTTAGTTTGTATTTGATTCTTCACAGGTTTATCACTCTCTAAATAAAACACTATTTACTATATGAAATAGAAATATTCTGCTCTTCTTTCATGATTATTTGGCAGTCTCCTAAGATAAAGGTAAACCCCAAAGATCAGGGTGAGGGAATGAGCATTTCCAACATCTGCTTAAAATGTGTAAGCAAAGGGAGTTAAAATAAAATTACAAATTATTGTGGAAAGGAATTCCTTCCCTAGTTTAATTATATTATTATTTCACATGAACAACTAAGACAGTCAAAATTAATCTCTTTGTGGTAGCCTTGTGAGTTTATTAAACATATGGTGAACATACACACCTTACTAAGGGAATAAGTATACAGTATCCTAAATTAACCTGATATGCCTTGAGAAAATATGATATTTCAGAAAATAGAACTTTCTCTGAGATCACATAAAAGAAAAAAACTTTTGTACATACCTACTGAAGAAGGTATGTCTTTCCACACTTCAAGGATCTTCTTGAAGAGTTGTTCATTTGCTTCCATAGAAAGGGCTTCAGCATTGAAAGTGAGCATCATGCCAATTCCCAAGGAATCAGGTAAAATGATGATATTCTGTGGTATAATGATTTCCAGGGGCTGGAATTATGTTTCATAAAGATTTATATGTCCAACATTTTATTACTACTACTTTAACTGAAGCAGCTTGGCTGAGCAATAAAGACCAAAAAAGAGTTTGAAGTGCAGGGAGGAAGAGAAACTTCTATATTAATATTAAATAACATGCTATCCAACACTTGAAAAGAGCTTTTCCTATGTCATAAAGGCATGATTAATAGTGTCCTTTTATATTTAGGAGAAAACTTTGTTTGAATAAAACAGAGATACATTTCCAACAGAGGAAAATTTGTTGAAATTTAACAAAATGTGTATAATGATAGAAGAAACATTACTTGTTACAGAGTGGGACTTTAGATTCATTTCAGCACATTAATGAATAATTCAGCGATGAATATGCGAACCAACTAACAAATACACAAGCATTGGTTACCCAATTCATTTAAGTCAGAAATAGAAAATTAACTTAAAAATAGCTTGAGCTTGGGGCGCCTGGGTGGCTCAGTAGGTTAAGCGGCTGCCTTCAGCTCAGGTCATGATCCCGGGATCCTGGGACCAAGTCCCACATCCGGCTCCCTGATCGGCGGGGAGCCTGCTTCTCCCTCTCCCTCTGCCTGCCACTCTGCCTACTTGTGCTGTCTATCTCTCTGTCAAATAAATAAATAAAATCTTTAAAAAAAATAGCTTGAGCTTAAAATGTTTACAAGGGGCAACTTTAAAATATTTATCACTATTTGAAATATAACAGTCATTCTCCCTTCACAAAAAATGCTTTAATCTAATTTATAAATCACTAAATGTCTTCAATATATAAATACAGAGCTGTATTAGGTGACATAATATCAAATACTAAGAAATATATAAGAATTTGTAAATTTTATGATGCATAAAACAATGTGACAAAATTTACTTAAGCTACAGAAATTGCCATATCAATAGTATTTCCATGAGAAATTAACAATTACATTCCTTTATTATTTCTCTAAATTAGCGAGTTACAAGAAAAAAAGGTCAGAAACTATACTTGCCAAACCCAGCGTACTCAGGCCAAGTGCTTGAGGCCATGTCTCAGCAACAACAATCCTTAAAACTAAAATGGGGATCCAGAGGCAAAAAGCAATTTTAATACGTTCCCTGGGCACTTGCATGAGGAATTGAATCAGAAAAGAGACGAAGGAAGAGAGAAAAAGAAATTTCAAGAAAAAGATTGCCTCAAAAAGAATCTGTTTAGAATAAAGCTGGACAGCTGCAAATCCAGAAAGCCCCAGATGTAATTCCTTGTTTCTCAGATGATTCCAGCAGTAACCAGATATTCTTTAGCACACATGGCTCCCTTGTAGCATTACAGGTTTTGTAATCTGGCACTCTTGGAAAAATATCATTTTTAGTACATTCTGTTTCAGAAGACACTTCCTTCCCTTTTATTAGAGTTCTTTCTCTTTTAATGGGTCAGGACACTAGGGCATTTAGCTAAAAATATTATTTTTGGATATACTTAAGTTATCCTAATTAGGTCAGAAAATATATCTTTTTAAAAAAACTGATCGCTCATTCTTGCTTCTGTGATAACTGATTGGTTCAAAAGGAAATAATTCTCCTTGCTTGGTAATCAAGTGGAACACAGAGTGCAATCTTCTTGAGTGATGTTTCAAATAAGTATAAACTTGGACCAATATTGCAATATTTAATATGGACCTAGCTTCAAAATAAAGGTTATCTGCCATTACATAAAAAAAATAAGATGCAGAAAGCTATGGAACACTCTAACTGAAAAGTACTATAATATTTATATTATATTATATTATAATATAATATATTATATTAACTATATATATAATATTATAATAACTATATAACTATATTATAATAACTATATATATGATAAATATATAATATTATAATATTATATTATAATATAATATATTATATTAACTGAGCTTTGGTTGGGCTCAGTTAAACATTTTCTACATTATAAACAGGGTGATTTCTATATGCTCATAGATGATAACTGAATTATGAGTTAATTGTATTGTTAATATGACCAAAAATTTTTTAATGTTTCCACTAATTGTTTGACAATTGCTCTATGTAATTTGTCAGAGATTTATGAGACAATCTGAAAGCTATGCAAAATATCACATTACTACAGCTATTTAAAGTAGTTAAAAGTTTTCTTCTTGACTTTACATAATGCTAAACTCCTGAAATTTTAGTTGTCAACAAACTAGGAAATTAAAAAAGGGTGAAGAGGGGTTTGTTGGTTCAGCCCTTTCTTTTAAACATCATTTTCCATAAAACAAACATGATTGCTACCATCAAATCTGAGACACAGTAGAATTATATTTTGTATGGTGCATGTGTATATGGGGTATTATGTCCGAACCCTATATAAATGATATATATACTATTTTAATAATTATCCATATTTTAGATATTGTGCTATAGAATTATTAATTATAATCATTTAAGAGTTAAGAGCTGAAGTGCATTAGCTTTTAAAATGCTGAATCCTTTGATCAGAAAGTCTAACCATAATTGATACTATAAGAGAGCACTTTATGATAATTTGCTATATATCATGGTTAAAGTTCTACAATTTGGATAAAGAAGGAGGATGATAATGCTGTAATACTGGTGTAATTTTTAAAGAATCTGTTTATGTATTATAGGGTGCAGAAAGACTGAAAGGAAAGATGGCAAACTCACTCATCTATTAAGACTGGTTGTTATAAAAATATAAAGATGAATGGATATGCAATGTGTCGTATATAGTCCATCCAAAAGAGGGCAGGCATACGGGTATTTACCCCAAAGATACAGATGTAGTGAAAAGAAGGGCCATCTATACCCCAATGTTTATAGCAGCAATGGCCACAGTCGCCAAACTGTGGAAAGACCCAAGATGCCCTTCAACA
>PISX010000634.1:28596-50742 GCA_004024625.1 Mellivora capensis
GAGTATTATGCCTCCATCAGAAAGGATGAATACCCAACTTTTGTAGCAACATGGACGGGACTGGAAGAGATTATGCTGAGTGAAATAAGTCAAGCAGAGAGAGTTAATTATCATATGGTTTCACTTATTTGTGGAGCATAACAAATAACACGGAGGACATGGGGAGATGGAGAGGAGAAGGGAGTTGAGGGAAATTGGATGGGGAGGTGAACCATGAGAGACTATGGACTCTGAAAAACAACCTGAGGGGTTTTGAAGGGGTGGGAGATGGGAGGTTAGGGGAGCCTGGTGGTGGGTTTTAGGGAGGGCACGTATTGCATGGAGCACTGGGTATGGTGCAAAAACAATGAATACTGTTACGCTGAAAAGAAATAAAAATAAATTTAAAAAATTTAAATAAAAGGGGGCAGGCATGAATCATTTCCAGTTGATAATGGCCAGATAGTAATAATGGCCAGATGTTATCAGCTCTTTTGTTTCATCAACAGAAGTCCAGATTTTTAGTCGTACACTCAATTCATTTAAAAACAAACAAAAACTGTGCCAGACAAACAAAATCTATCTGAAGAATAGACTCAGCTGTCTGGACTAAGAAACCATCAGTCATTTCTGCTTATCCCTTACTACTTTCTGACACTCTATACTTACCTTTTAGGTTTCAGTTCCAGTACAGATATTAATAATCATATTTTTAAACCTTTAAGAGTTTTGACAATAGGAAAAACTCAAATCATGGTGTACAATAATTTCTAGGGATCTTACATTATTTGGCAGAGTCACATCAGACATAACCTCAGATTCTGCATCAATGATGTGATATCCATCTGCTGAGCTGAAGAAAATCTTTAGTCTTTTTTCAGTACCAATAGACAGGTCAACTGTCACTGGCTTATGACCAGCTGTTGGAAACACCTGTAGATATAAAACCAAATATGGCCAAAAGGCCAAAAATGACACTCTGACTAAGGCAAAACATCCCCCTGCTCTTTTTGTTATAAAACCCTGGTTGATTCTTTAAATTACACAATATATTTAGACTATGTATTATAACTTTTTCTTAGGTCTGTTACTACCACAAGAACATAATTATATTCAGGTTCTATAGGGTGCTTGGGTGGCTCAGTCGTTAAGCATCTGCCTTCGGCTCAGGTCATGATCCCAGGATCCTGGGATTGAGGCCCACATCAGGCTCCTTGCTCAGTGGGGAGCCTGCTTCTCCCTCTCCCACTCCCCCTGCTTGTGTTCCCTCTCTTGCTGTGTCTCTCTCTGTCAAATAAATAAATACAGTCTTTAAAAAAAAAAGAACATAATTATATTCAGGTTCTAAATTTTGAGTTTCCCTTCAGAGGCCGGATCTCCAATGATCATAAGAACCTTGTATGGCTCATCACTCTGTTTGTTGTCTTTAAATTCCTTGCCTTGAGCTTCAGCAAATGAAGGAGCTCATCTGGTCTCTTAAACCGGTTCGCTGGATCAGCTGCCTGTATTTTTGCCAGTATTCGTATATAGGCTTCATAGGACATGTAGTCTCCTTCGGAGTCTGCTGATTGATCAATGCATACTTGGTAGGGAATGAAAAAGGCCAGACATGTTAACCTACCATAGACTGCATGTACTCTAGGCTCCTATGGTTCCTAGTCCAAGGGAAAAAAAAGCCAAATAGGATTCATTGCCAAGCTCAGGTCACAGTAGAGGACTGACATCACAGGATTCACCATATTGTAGTCATGAGGTGAGATTCAAGAATGGAGGGAAGACTTAGACCAGAAACTGTATATCAATCTAGACAGACTGTTGGTATTTATCTTCTTTATTTTCCAGCTCCATATCAGGCAGCTCTGACCAATCAGCAGACAGCCAAGAACAAACCCATATCCAAATACGGAGAGCTGACCCAAGGCCCAATTTAGGGAGATCAGATCAGAGATATAATTTGTGTCAGACACAGACTGCCTATATTGTAGTCTGTGCTATTTACAAAAGAATATATTTATTGTACAAATAGACATAGAGAGGTAGTCATAAAAATTAGTCCATCTTTATTGAATACATGTGATGTTTTGGCCACAAAATATACCATGTAAGCAGACCTTGACCTAAGATACAAAAATATATCATAAATACCTTGCTGGAGTCTATCATGACGTGTCCTTAATCAGTGCTTTGTAAAAACTTGTCCATGGACCAACTAGTTCAAAGCCAACTGGAACATTTGCTAAAAATATAGATTCCCAGGCCACACTCCAGACCTACTAATTCAGCCTGAGGTTGGGTCTGACATCTAAACTTTTAACAAATGTTCCAGATTATTCTGATGTACACTCCAGATTAGGAGTTACTGGATTCTATATAATGCTCCCAGTTCATTAATCAGTCCTCACTGTTATGGAATAAACACAAAATAATCCTATTGACATAGAATTCTGGAGTATTATTAAAAATAATAAAGATAAAAAGAATCCCCAGTTTATGAGATGAGATTAAAAAGTCATTAGCAACTTAACTGTTTGGGACACCAACTGGTTACCTTAAGAGGCTGATCCATAGAAGTTCATTTAAACCATAATAAAGGTGGAAATATTACTGGTAATCCAAATAAGCCTAACCACCATTCCTTGTAATAGTTCTGGAGAGAAATGTGTTTAGAGTTCCAGCTTGGAAGAAATATAGACCCGCCATTCCCTTTCCTCCCCAGCCCCATCTATTGTAGCCCTGGTAATTAGAGCAAAGGCTTTCTCTTCCCTCATTCCTCTTCCAATGGGGCTCCCCCTTCTACCATTGCCACACCTTTCCTTACCTTCCCTCTGCTATCCACCCCCCACTTTCTTAGCTTCAAGTCATTGGGGTGGCACCGAAAGGCTGTGTTTGGGGCTCTAGAAGAGAAGGTCTTCATGTTGACTACAGGAATTGGGGGTGAGGAGCTGGTAGGGAGGTCCTTTAAGGGGAGGGATCAGGGATTTCCCTCACATTCTCCCTTGCTGTGGTGCCTGTGAATTATCTAATAAAGGGTTAAATGATAATTATTGACATGGTATAATCACATTACATTAACTGTAGAAGAATGGTATACATTTTTGCTACTATATTTCAAAATGTTGCTCTGTTTACAATTTCTCAAAAGAAAAACCATATGATCCAAAGAAGAAGACCACTTACTTTAATAGCAGTGCTTTCATCGAAGGACTTTGGTGCCCAAGCATAAAGGTGAATTGATGATTTCAAAGCAATTGCAATATATGTTGTTTCTTCATGCTGAACTACAATGATAAAATACAAAGAAGTATCAATGCCACAGAGTTAACAAGAACACTGTAGTATTTGTGTTAGTCATGAAAAATATCATAACTACAACATAAGAGTGCAGATCATATATTTTTAGAAAAGCTATTTACTTACGAATTGATGCCCCCCAAAAGGTGACAAAACTATCTAGTCTTATGAAGTGTATGTATTAGCCTTCAAGAGCACTCTATACACTGAAAACTACAGAACGTTGTTGAAGGGAATCAAAGAAGACTTAAATTAATGGAAAGATTTCCTCTGTTAATGGATGGGTAGACTTAACATTGTTAAGAGGACAATACATGGATGAACCTAGAGGGTATTCTTTTTTTTAAGATTTTATTTATTTATTTGACAGACAGAGATCACAAGTAGGCAGAGAGGCAGCAGAGAGAGAGAGAGGAGGAAGCAGGCTTCCTGCTAAGCAGAGAGCCTGATGCGGGGCTTGATCCCAGGACCCTGGGATCATGACCTGAGCTGAAGGCAAAGGCTTTAACCAACTGAGCCACTCAGGCACCCCACCTAGAAGGTATTCTGCTAAGTGAAATAAGTCACACTGAGAAAGACAAATACTTATGACTTCATGTGTAATCTAAAAAGCAAAATGAATAAACAAACAAAAAGAATCAGACCTATAAATACAGAGATCAAACTGAGAGTTACCAGAAGAAAAGCATGTGGAGGATGGGCAAAATGGATGAAGGGGAGTAGGAGGTATAAGTCTCCAGTTAGGGAATAAATAAATCATGGAAATAAAAGGTACAACATAGGGAATACGATAAATGATATTATAATAACATTGTATGGCGACAGATGTTAACTACACTTCTGATGAACACAGCAAAACACACAGAATTTGAAGCACTATGTTTTACATCTGAAACTAACATAACATTAGGTATCAACTATATTAAAAAAATTCAGCTGAGCCCTGGTCAGCTCAAAGACTTATGAGAAAAAAATAAATCACTGTTGTTTTAAGTCACTAAATAAAATAATAAAAATGTCAGTATTTCAAAAACAGGAGAGTATTATCCAAAATGATTTATGGATTCAATGCAATTGCTATTAAAATCCAATGGCTTCTTATTCAGAAAGGGAAATGTTGATTCTAAAATTCACATAGAATTGGAAGAGGCCCCAAATAGCCAAAATAATTGTGAAAAAAGAAAAACAAAGTTGGATGACTCATACTTCCCAAATTCAAAACTTACTACAAGCTACAGTAATCAAAAGAGTGTCATCCTGAGATAAGGATAAACACATAGATCAACAGACTAGAACTGGGAGTCTGCAAATAAACCCATACATTTATGGTCAGTGGTTATCCTGACCATTCAGATGGAAAGAATACTCTTTTCAACAAATGGCACTGGGACAACTGAATATCCACATACAAAAGAGTAAGTTGAACCTCTTACCTCACACCATATACAGCAACTAATTCAAAAGGGTCAAAGACCTAAGGGTCAAAGATCTAAAACTATAAAACTCTGAGAAGCATATATAGGGGTAGATATTCATGGCATATATAGGGATAGATATTTATGGCAATGGATTTTTATATTTGACATGAAAAGCATAAGCAGAAAGAGAAAAAATATATAAATTGGGTTTCATCCAAACTAAAATTTGGGGGTATCAAAAGACACTGTCAAGAAAATGAAAAGACAACCTATGAAATGGGAGAAAATATTTGAAAATCATATATCTGATAAGCTCCTACGATCCAGAATATATAGAATGCTTACAACTCAGTAACAAAAATATGATAGATAGATAGATAGATAGATAGATAGATAGATAGATAGATAGAAGACATACATGCATACATACATACTTGACAACATTAGCTATCAGGGAAATATAAATCATTACTACAATAAGATGCCACTTCACATCCACTTAGATACCTAGAATCAAAAGACAGACATCTACAAATGTTGGCAAGGATGAAGAGAAAATGGAGTCTCCATACTTATGGCAATGTAAAATGGCACAGCCACTTTGAAAAACAGTGTGGCAGTACTATCCAAGAGAAAGGAAAATATATAAACAATGGATATATAAAAACTTTATAAACAAAAGGTGTATCTATGCAATGCAATACTATTCAGCAGTAAAAAGCAAGTATTGATACAGGCTATAGCATGCATGAACCTTGAAAATGTTATATTAAGTGACAGAAGTCTATCACAAAGACCATATATGATTCCATTTAAATAAACTGTCCAGAAGAGAAAAAAAATAGAGCAAAGAAAAGTAGATTAGTGCTTATTTAGGACTGTGAGGAGAATAAGGTGAATGTTAAGAGGGGTGGAATGTGGAGTGATTGCTAATGGCTATGGGGGTTCTTTTTGGGATAATGAATATGGGATTATGACAATGGTCACACAACTCCATAAACACACTAAAAACCATTGATTGTATACTTCTAAATGGGTACATTTTTGATATATAAATTATTCCAATACAGGTGTTTTTTTTTTAAAGAAAAGAGAAAAAAGAATAAAAAGTATATGCTTTCTCTCATATAGACTTTCTGGTTCTTATGGAATATGTTGGCCTACTTGCTAGATTTATATTTTGTACCAAAACCCTTCTTCCTTGGCAGGAACATTGCTTCTGTCCTTTCTAGTCAGATTTCATCAGAGGCCAAATATAAGGCTTCTCTTTCTATCCCCCTTCTCTTATTCATATTCTCTATTTCTCTCTGATTCTAGTTATTTTATCTTTCTCTTTTACACTGTTCCCAAGCCGGTCAAAGAAGCATGATTAATTAATCTCCAACAAGCAAAGAAATTTTCTGTTAAACAAATATTTCCTATAATTTTAATACATGGCAGTAATTGGTGTCAATCAATTATTTTATGGATCTTGAAAGGCTATGAAAACACCATGCAAGTAAGAGTACATGGCTGTCTTACTGTATGAAGATGCTATTGTTTCACCTGCCAGTAGACAAAGGTTTCTGGTTGTTATGAGAGTTGGGGAGGGCTAGAATGGGGACATCCAGGAAAACACATCTTAACTAGTCCATATCCTTAGCAAGAACACAGATTTGCAAGATATTATTGTAATTCATTTTTATAAACTCTTATTGAATTAAAAAATTTACAAGTTAATAAGAGGCAGGCAGTTTTGCTACATAAACTCCTTGTTTAACATCTGGGGATCTCTTTCACCTTTGGCTACCAAATACATATGATTTGGAGGAGAGCAGTGATACATAAACTAGAAAAAAGTCGTGTATTCATTTAATTCTTGGTTTGTTTGGGTATTCATTTCTCCTTTTAATGGTATATGAGTACTTATATACACAGATACAGAAATCTATTCTGGAAAAGCCCCTATATGTAAAACAGAAATGGTCAGTCAGAATAACAATAATCTGCTAAAACTCATATTATGTGATTCCAACTATCTCTTACCTATGCCAGTGGCTCTGTCTGAAAGGGTAATTAATGAAAAGGAAAGAAGAAAACAAAGACTAATAATAGAGGGGATTTTCTTCAGAAACAGAATAGAATGGGATAATATCACTTTCTAGTTGTTGACAAATGAGAGATGTTTTCTGAGACCATGGAGCTGTGACTTCATTTTGTAGTGAATGGTTGTAAACAGATAGGACATAAGAAAAAACACTAATCAGACAGAAAATACATAGCAATTATACTCATGAATATTGACAGTGGGAGCAAGAGCCAGTAGACCACAGAAGAATTTTCTTTTGTATTCATTGTAAAGCTTCCTGGTCACTATTAAGATAAATTTTCCAATTTAAGAAAGTGGAGTTATTCTGTAATTCTATTTTACAGCTGTTCCAAGGAAAGATAATATCATATGAATCTCCTTGCAGGTTATTGAAGATGCATCAAGAAAATTTATATGGTTGGAGTTATATAAAGCAAGAAAGAAGTATCAGTTTATCTGGACAATGAGAGTGACTGGAAAGGGGAGAAAGGTGAGAAAGTAAACCAAACTTCAACAGCTTTTTAAGTTAAATGATATTTTCTCAACAGCTATGATTGTAGCATAGAGGACCTGGAAATTGTTTCAGTGAAATTCACTCATTTTTGTATAGGAAGTTGCAAATTATTTTCATTATCTACTTTGCCTCTCACAATAATGTACTTCACTAACCGAAAGAAAGCAAACTTTATATAGCTATAATAAACCTAAAATGGGACTTACGGACACTGAAGTGTTCACATCCTGTCAACTTATCAATAGCTTTGCAGGCTTCCTCTGTCTTTAGCATTTCCTCTTGTCTTCTTTTACTTTCTGGATCATCATTCAAAATCTTGTTCCTCAGCCAGGTCAAATGATACACCCTAAGTCTGTTCTTATGGCCTGATAGATAAGATGGAGTGTTTATATTCAGTCTATTTTTTCATATATTAGAAAAACAAAACAATAAATGTATTTGGTCCTTGTAACTAAATATTCTCATTAAAGTAGAAAGCACTTTTAGAAAAAAACTACACTACTAGGTTCTTCCCTTTGGAGTTTTTAAATATGATAGCAAAGTTGTTCTTAGTCTCTCATTTCCAAGAGATAGTTAAAATGTCTATCAGCTACCTATGTGCCTGTCTGAAGAGAAGTAAAATACTTCTTTGGGACAGGATAAGACTGCCATGGTACAGCAACAGAATTACCATCCATTCATTTATACTTTGGCTTTTATCTAAGTCATGATCCCTCTGGGATTCGGAGACCCAGAAGCTGTTCTTGGTAGTACGTATGTATGAGACGGACGTCTGATGTATTGACTGTTAGGAATACAGGGCTAGTGGGAAGGGTCTCTTTGTGCTCTTTCATTCCATCACACTTAAAAAATAAAGCTTTATTTTTTTTTCTCAATCAAATTTATCTTTGTTGCTAATTTTCCAATTGTAAACCCCAGCAAATTCTAACAATTCCTTCAGGAAAAACAAGCCATCAAATTACATGTTTGTTTTCATACGTAGTGACTTTGTATTCATTTTTTACAGTTTATTGTTACAAAATTTCTAGGCTCAACAATAAGATAATTACTTATGGATTAGTTTTATATATGTTTTCACATGACATTTTAAAGCAAAATTAGAATTCAGACATCTATGTGTATTTCCATTCTAATCTTAAGTGGTAGAATAAATTTGCACTCTAAACTATTAGGTATCTTTCTATACTGATGTTCTCAGTGTTATTTGATGCAAAAATAATCCACATTTGACAAAAATTTAAGCATTAAAAAGGGCACATTTGGGTTAGAGAAAGTTGGATAAAAATTAAAGAGATCTTATCCAGATGTGCAGTCTCTAAGCCACCCAGATGTTTTCAAACTCTAAATATTACATCTGTTTACCTCAAACAATTATAAATGAATGAAAATGAAACATGATAAAAAATCATGAAGCTTTAGCATATCTATAGAGGATTTTCTCCCCTAACCAAAACTTAAAGCAAAGTTAATAATTTTAGGTCTATACATAATCATTAATTAATGTGCCATATAGCTATTAATATAGACAGGAAACATGCAAACACGTATAAATAACTTTAAATTAGCATCATTTTATTCTACAGTTAAACCATTTTTTTTAGTTAAACCAGTTTTTAACTTTTTCTATCCTTTTGTCAGTTGTCTTTTGCCTATAGTTGACTTCAGTACTAATGTTTTCTAATACCAGGTACTGTTTACTAATGACAATTATTATTAACATCTGTTTATTTGCTCTCTTGTATTCAGAGATTCAGGTTCTGGATGACCAAAACTAAGAAGTTCAATTACTATGTGGGAGGAAGGTGGAGGTCTTAGGGTATCCATTCTTGTTACTAATCCTGTCTGTAGGTACTCATGATATGGTGCTGTCAGGGACAACAGAGTTTCATTTTTATCCAATTATTGTCTACTTTGTTCTTTGTTGTTTCTAGCACATTACAAGAAAGTATATGATGGATGTGGTCATCTGCACATGGGTGGGTGAGATTGTGAGTTGTAAAATTGCAGGTGGATACTCAGAAAAAACCTGAAAGATGTAAATGACATGTTTTTTCTCTTATCAAATAACCTAGGTGAGGTGCATCACAATCAAATATCCAGACACCAAAGGAGAGTGAGAAGTTAGTTTAAACTGTAAATAGAATGACCCAGCAATTGTACTACAAGGTATTTACTCCAAAGATACAGATGTAGTGAAAAGAAGGGGCACATGCACTCAATGTGCACAGCAGCAATGGCCACAACAGCTAAACTGTGGAAGGAGCAGTGCTATCTTTCAACAGATGAATGGATAAAGAAGATGTGGTTTGTATATACAATGGAATATTATTCAGCCATCAGAACAGATGAATACCCACCGTTTGCATCGACATGGGTGGAACTGGAGGGGATTATGCTAAGTGAAGTAAGTTAAGCAAGGAAAGACAATTATCATATGGTTTCACTCATATGTGGAATATAAGCATTAGTATGGGAGACCATAGGGGAAAGGAGGGAAATCTGAAGGGGGAAAAATCAGAGAAGGAGATGAACCATGAGAGACTATGGACCCTAGGAAACAAACTGAGGGTTTCAGAGGGGAGGGGTGTGGAGGGAAGGGGTAGCAGGGTTATGGGTATTAAAGAGGGCACGTGTTACGATGAGCACTGGGTGTTATGAATAACTTAAGAATCTTTGAACACTACCTCAAAAACGAATGATGTACTATACAGTGGTTAACTGAACATAAAAAAAAACTATAAATAGATAAGAAAACATAAGTAGGGAAGTTTGGTGTCCCAATTTAAGGTTATATTTAAAGTGCTTTCCTATGAATACTTTTACCTAAGAAAGTCTTTAGCCTAGTTTGGAACCTAATTAATCTACATAATTACTTAGCTAATTTTAGTTCTTAAACAAACCAGAGATGGTAATCAGCAAATTGAGTGGCTCTACAACTTGAATCTGACGGAATGGTCTTCGCTTTATCAGTTTAATGATGTCTGCCTTTCCACTTCTGTCCATCAGATACAGATTAGATCGGGTTCCCAACAGCAAATTTACTCCTGTTTGCATATAAAAAGAAAGGTGCTATATTAGCTCAGATTATATTTTTATAATTGAATTTATATTAGTACTTTTGCAATTATAGTGTGTTGGTCTGTGCAAAGATGACATTTCACTTTAGGCTAATGTTAACCTCATACTGTGTAACAATGAACTCTTTCAGAGAAACAAATTTCTCTGAAATACATTAAAATGTAGAAGACAATAACTTCTGGCACATTTGTGAAATTTTAGAAAAAAAATAGATGAACATAAGGGGATGGAAAAGAAAGAGGGAGGCAAACCATAAAAGAGACAGAACAAACTGAATGTTGCTTAACAGAAGGTGGTAGTGGGCTGGGTTAAATGGGTGATGAGCATTAAGGAGGGCAATTGTTGTGATGAGCACCGGGTGTTATATATAAGTGATGAATCACTAAATTCTCTTCCTGAAACTAATATTACACTATATGTTAACTAACTAGAGTTTAGATAAGAACTTGAAACATTAAAAAAAGAGACACTATTGAAAGAACTTTCTCTACAAATCCACAAGATTATTTAAAAACAAGAACATACAGAAATATGTCCTGTAATACCTCATTAGTTATTAAATGCTACACACCATCTTAAAGCAAAAATACTAAACTCAAATTTTAAAAAATGTATTTATTTATTTGACAAAGAGAGAGATAGCAAGAGAGGGAACACAAGCAGAGGTAATGGGAGAGGGAGAAGCAGGCTTCCCACTGAGCATTGAGCCCAATGTGGGGCTTGAGCTCAGGCTCCTGGGAGCAGGACCCAAGCTGAAGGCAGATGCCCAACAACTGAGCCACCCAGACACTCCACTAAGCTAAAATTTTTAAGTAATCATAACCTGGTCCAATTTTATGTTTTATTCAAGTCAATTCAAGTTAAAAAGAAAAACAGTAAAAGGGAAGGAAGTGCAAATTCAAACACCAAACTGCCCTGAGTGAAAATAAATCAGTAAAAAAAAAAAAGGAACAAATTAGCTACTATAAATATCTATTTTTATTTGTTTTATAATGAGTGGTAATAAGTGTTTTACATCTACGATTTTTCACAAGTTTGCTGCATTGATAAAAAATATATTCTTTTAAAAAACAACTCAGTTTTAAGAAACCAAACTTACCCCACAAAGAACCGCAGCAAATCTCGGAAGTGAATTCTTTCTCATACATGTGGATTAGTGGTTTTTTACATGCGGGAGACACATATAGTGGGTTAACATTGACTTCAGAGGGTCGTTCAGGTGATTTCTCAGGTGCTTCCACCAATCCAGCATACACTGTGAAGAAGTAAGGGGGAGATACTCAGAGAAATTACTAGTGTATATACCATATGTACTTGAATGTTTCCACAAATAAGACACAGCCCAGAAAAGTTTCTTTGCCTTTATTGTATTTTATTTTTACTGGAGGTATCATTTCTATAACTCCTAAATCATCAAATAACAGAAATCATGATGGTTAAAATATATTTCTGAATATGAATATATTTCAAGTTACTGTCATAGGATTGCAAAAGAGAATCCAGATGAGAGATTCAATTACTCCATTCTAGTTTAAATTCAAGTACCATAAAGCCTCAGTGAGGAGTATATCTTTTAAAGCATGTATCCATCTGAATTTATGTTAATTAAATATCAGAATGATTTCATTCTTTTCAGACCATGAACCAGTGGTCAAGCACTGTAATGTGTGAACAGACTGCAGCATTTGGAGATTATATTAAATGCACTTACAGATGGCGCTGGCAAAGTCAGCCTTTGCAGCTTTCCCAGAACCATTGGAAGAAGAGTGGCTGGCAGAAAAACCTGATTGTGCTGATGCTTCTGATATGTCCATGCTGTTATTATCATCAGGTGCTGCTAGTGCAGCACCTGAGGCAATGGCATTTAAGGCCTTGCTTCTACCACCAGGCTCCTAAAAGAAGATCAAAAATCAATTTTGACTTCATTCAGTGATTAACTGTGAAAGAAATACAATATACCTAGAGGTCATTTGAAAAACAGAATGCAAAATTTTAGCATCTCTAATTCTGCATCCTTTGAAAATCCACATTTATCAGATGAATTCATCAATGTTATCAGAAGAAAGAGAACTAACCTATATTGAAACAACTGATGTCAAAGGAAAAATTCAAGGAGCTTAAAATCCCAAGATGTGCAATTTGTGGTCTAACGTTAGTGGAATTTTTATTATATACTAGGCATACTGCTAGTTATTTTATTTACATAAAATTGAAAATCCTTAACAACAACCTAAAAAGTAAGTGTAATTATCTCCGTTTTACTTATAAGGAAACAAAAGTTTAGCAAAGTTAAATAATTTATATAAATCATAAAGATAAAGTAGAGGAACCAGAATTTGAATCCAAAGTCTGATTTCAAAGTTAATGTTCAGCTACGCTATGCTAAACAGCCACTTGAAAAGATAAAAAAACCACCAGAGTTGGGGGTATCAATTTTACTTTGTCAAATGACAAAGCTAATGATGGAAAAATCAATCAACACAAATTTAAGGGTGTGACTCTGCCTCATTGAAAATCTAGCTGGCTTCTATTAACTTACGTAGAAGAAACTCAAGGATAAAAGCCACAAAATGTAACAGAATTTACGTGGGATGCCATATCTTGTGGAAAAACATACCAACTGTTATTGGTGAGCCCGTCTGTTGATAAGCATTTATTTGCATCTAAACAGTGATTCTTGGCATTGAGAGAACTGTGCTTCCCTGTCAAAGACTTGTTTTTATGAACTTTCCAACCACAAAAGTGTTGTATGGTTACATGTCCTTTCCAATTAAAATGAGAGGAATGTCTACTCACTCCCTAAATATCAAAAACATTCCTTGCAATCACTGGAGATAACTGGGGGAGGTATGAAGACTGTGATGGGACATCCTGATTTAGAGTCTTTAAGATAGGTAAGCAGGGAGGGAGGGTGGGAGAGGGAGAAAGAGAGAGACAGACTTTCCCACTCATACTGCTTTCCCATTGGAAACTATTTAGGACGTTTCCTTCCTTCATTGATCTCGTCCATAATTATTGTGTCTATCATAAACCAAGTCCTAGGTTGGGTCCTGGGATTGGGTTAGTGGATAAAGTAATCAATAATAGATTAAACATAGTTCCTGCCTTTTTTTTCACATTTTAAAAAATGATTTTATTTATTTTTTTGACAGAAAGGGAGATCACAAGTAGACAGAGAAGCAGGCAGAGAGAGGGGGGAAGCAGGCTCCCTGCCGAGCAGAGAGCCTGATGTGGGGCTTGATCTCAGTACTCTGAGATCATGACCTGAGCCAAAGGCAAAGGCTTAACCCATTGAGCCACCCAGGTGCTCCTAGTGTCTGCCTTTTAAGAGTTCACAATCTAGTATGATAGAAAAGCAAGTCAACAACCAAATACTATGTCACAAATACTAAAATGAAACTATAGGCAAAACGCTGAATAACGGAGGAGAATATAATTCCATCTTGAAAAGTCAAAGATGATATATGAGTTGGATCATGAGAATGACTAATTAACCAAGCAGAGAATACATGAGGGGACAGCCTTATAGACAGAGGGAACAGCTTACATAAGGGCACTAATTCATGAAGGAACTTGGCATCTTGTTAGCCAGTTTGTGTTGATAGGTAGCAGGCTGGGAAAGTAAATTGCAACAATATTTCCTCTGTCCAGAATCTCACCTGTGTTTTCAGATATCCAAATACTCCCTATTTGTCAAGAATTAGTTCAAATATCATATGCTCTAGGAAATATTCTTTGTGATCATTCCTATTGATCTAGCATATGTGAAACTATTTGAGTATTTTTTTAGGAAAATTTTTAATTATGTTCAGTTAGCCAACATATAGTACATCATTAGTTTTTGATGTAGTGTTCAATGATTCATTAGTTGCATATAACACCAAGTACTCATCACCACACATATCCTCCTTAATACCCATCACCTGGTTACCACCCACCTCCCTCTGTAACCCTCAGTTTGGTTCCCAGAGTCCAGAGTCTCTCATGGTTTGTCTCCATCACTGATCTCTTCCCATTCAGTTTTGCCTCCCTTCCCCTGTGATCCTCCACGATATTCCTTGTGTTTCACATGTGAGTGAAACCATATGATAATTGTCTTTCCCTGCTTGACTTATTTCACTTGACATAATCCCCTCCAGTTCCATCCATGTTGAAGCAAATCATGGGTATTCATCCTTTCTGATGGTTGAGTAATATTCCAATGTAAATATGACCACATCTTCTTTATCCATTTATCTGTTGAAGGGCATCTTGACTCCTTCCACAGTTTAGATATAAGCAAGGTGTCAGAGATAGACTTCAGGGTAGCAATCATGAAGTCAATAGCTAGGCCTGAAAAAAGCATTAGTGACAATATAGAATCTCTAAGGGCAGAAATGAGATCTAATCAGGCCAAACTTAAAAGCGCTATGAATGAGATGCAGTCTAAACTGGATACTATTTGAGTATTTTAAGCCCATTTATAAAGTCAGTAATGTTTTTTGAATGATAAAATCATTGCCTAACACAATACATTACTTACATTTAAACTGTATGTGTTAATAATTCCTCAAAAAGTGAAAATATAATCTAACAATGGCACTCTAGCAATTCTACATTTAGGTATTCCACTCCTGGGTAAATAGGTCAAATAATGGAAAACAGGCACTCTACAACACATAGTTACATACCGATGTTTACAGCAGCATTATTCATGATAGCCAAAAGGTGAAAACAACCCAAGTTTCCATCAACAGATGAATGGATAAACAAAATGTGATATATTCATATAATAGAATATTATTCAGCATTAAAAAGGAAGAAAATTCTGATACTTGGTACAACATGGTTGAACTCTTGAAAATATTATGCTATGTGACACAAAAGGACAAATATTATGTGATCTGGATATATAAGGATCTTAGAAAGTAGAACAGAGGTTACTTGGGACTGGTAGGAGGGATAATAGGGAGTTAATTATTTAATGTTTAGGATGATGAAAAACCTCTAGAAGTGAGTAGTAATAATGGTTGTACAACATTGTGAATGTACTTAATGCCACTGAATTGTACACTTAAAGTAGTAAAGATGGAAAATTCTGTTATGTAAATTTTACAGTGATAACTTCCCAGAAAAATAAATTGTATATGTTAAGCGACACTACCCCAAATGTGTAATCTGAATACTAAAGGTGAACAAAAAATGTATTTTTGTCCCTGGAAATAAATAGGAACCATCCAAATGAGAAGAAGTTAAAATCTACAGCTATAAATTAAAATGGTTAAGGCTTTGGGTTAGAAGTTAAAAATACATTTGAAATGACTGGGAATGTGACATATCACATGAAAAAATAAATTTACAAAGAGAGGAATTCATTGTCCTTTTCATTTTTTTTCCTCCTTTTCAAATGGTGCATTACCTCCTGTTGATGTTCAAAGCCGTGGGGTGTCGGTCTCTCCAATCCTTGACTATCTGTCTCTGACAAATTTTCTCCTCCACTGAGTTCAAGGGCTCCACTTTCATTGGTTCCACTGATTCCCTTACCTCCATTAACTTCCTTAACTCTTCTTCCATTGCCTATATTGGCTCCAAGTTCTTCATGGTCTCTAATGGCTACACTGCCCCCACTGGCTACATTTTCTCCATGGCCTCTACTGACTCTCTGACTTCCATAGCTGCTGCAGGTCTCTTCTCCACCATCACTTCCATCTCTACCATCTTGCTTGCAGCTTCCATCTCTGCCATAGCTTGTTCTGATAACAAGATCCAATTAATGATAGAAAGCCACTGAACAAAAATACATTTGAAAGTCAGCAAATAAAACAGAATTAGGATGTATCTGATACATATGTACTATCTCTAGGAATGTTTTTGCTCTATGTGAACACTATTGGTATGATATGGACAAGAAAAATACCTCTATATCTTATTAATCTTAAATACTGAATTAACACCATAGCCACCATCAATTTCCTGACTGGACATGGATTGCAGATGAAAGAGAGCTTGCATCCTTTATTAGGAACATGTGTTAGGCTAGCAGCAAAAACATGTTTTATTTTGGGGGGGGTTGCTTAAATAATAGACTACATGCACTGCAACTTCACAGCCACATAAATGACTAAGCCCATATTTCTGGCACAACCACAACATAATTGAATACTTATTTTTTGCAATTTATTTAATTTCTGTTAATTTTAACATGCACCTTGATTTTCTAACATGTGTATTAACTACTTTGCTAAAGAATCCTGTTGATTTTTCTATTACTACCACCAGGAAATTCAGTAATATAGATTTCATTAAGATAAGATAGTCATTTATTAAGTTGCTGAAACAGCAACCTTACCAAATGTCACAATGATTTTTTGCATTAAAGACAACATATCCAGGTACCTATGATAATCCTAAAAGCAAATTTATTTGACGATGAAATTCCTGGTAGATTTTTTTAATTGACAAAAAAATGTTGCATAATTTGTAGTCAGTTCTGCCATGTATATTTACCTAATAACATTTGAAGATTAACAAAACTATATGGATTTCAATGTTATAAAGTAAACAATTCTCCCACTGTTAATCATTTTTCTACAAATGTAAACATTTACTATGTTAAGTAATCTTCTTCGAGAACAGTTTGAATATAAACCATGTACATACAAATAAGAAAACACTGGCCTGTTTAGAGCAGGAGATAGAAACTATATATATAGCAAACAACTGGTGGCATTCCAAAAATATCACTTCACTAAATATTACCACTTCTTTGAAGATATTGTATGCAAATATCAGGGCTTCCTCTTACAGTTATTAAGTGGCACACTATTTATCACCTCATTACTCACTGTGGTTTTAGAGGGTAAGATCATTCAGTAACATTAATTTTAATAGAAACATGAATAATTGGCAGTTATAAGTAACTTAATACTTGAATACTAATAAAATATAGCATACAAAAATTCAAAATTGTTTTGCATTAAAATAATTTAAAATCTATTATTGAAAATCAACCATTTACGAATATGCAAGTGCAATTCATTCATCCTCTTGGTAATAAAATCTGAAAGTAAAGCAAAGGTGCAAACAGTTCTGAAATTTTAAAACTTTGGTAGTGCAAATAATACAGAAAAACCAACCTTGGCCAACAAGGGGCATCATCATGATTATTGGCTTTGTCATCAATAGCTCCATCACTGTCATTATCATCATAGTCTTCACCAACATCATTAGCCTGATCAACCTTGCTATCCAAGTCATCATTGCCATTGTCATGATCATAGGTATCCTCATATGCATCATTAGAATCAGCATCATCACCATCAGTATCAGCACCAGTATCATAGAGTTCAACATAATCACCATCCTCTTCAGGTGGCTGAATGACAGGTGCAGGAGTTAACCAATCATTCCGGAAGATTCCAGAGAGTGCATTATAGCCTACCCATTCATTTGTCAAGTAAACAGGGGGTGATATTTTTCCCACTTTAAATCCATCTGGAACCTGTGTGCACAAGAAAGGTTAATGAAGTCTCCAGTAGCCTTTCATTTTCTTCTAAATTGGAAAGTTTCCATGCTGACAATATTTTAAAATATAATTTCAATTGAAGTGAAGATTTTTACTCACTAGATAAAGAAACATTTTTGTGAGGATGAGATGTCAAAACCCAAACTTCAGGCTATGATCATTAATGGACTTTCTGGCTCACACAGGGCAAAATTTACTCTTTTTTATTACCTCTACTTCTCTGCTGAGGAGTAGACATTTCATTTTGGTGATAGAGAATATAACAGATTATTTGATGTTGTATAGAAGATATAGTTACTTTTTTCTTTCATTTTATTCTCTGATATTAGGATTAACACATAGCTCTTAAAATTGATATGTTAATTTTCCAGCTTAGTTTTGTACATAGGTTGTCTTGAAGTAGATCAAACACTTCTAATAAACAAAGTAATATAAAGCTACCTTTAAGTATGGTAAGTGTCATATAATCAACCTTTAGGCAATCTGAAAGAGATTGTGTATATGGTAGGGTAGGAGTAATTACAAAAATAAAATGAAATGACCTGAAAGCATAGGGCAAAAACAATTGGAAGAATGTTATATGCTATCAGAGGGCATTTTATTTCTCCCTAAATGTTTTATTTTTATGCATTGTGTTATCATCCAAGAAATTATATTAGATGAAAAGTGAACATCTAGCTTCTATGCCTTGATTTGAGATTAGCTGCTACAAAGACCTTTTTATCACTCCTCTGAATATATTCTGATAAAAGAATGTTAGTATAAAATATTTTATGATCAACTAAATGTTTCTCCACTTCAAATTTAATTTCTAGATTTCATATTCTGCATACTCACATAACAATGGAAATCTATCTTTGAAAGATTAATTAGAAAACTGAGCACTTTGACCTTTCCCTCAAGTGAAGATGAAAATACATAAGTTCAAAAACATTTTTAAAAAACAGATAAATGGGGGCACCTGGGTGGCTCAGTGGGTTAAGCCTCTGCCTTCAGCTCAGGTCATGATCCCAGGGTCCTGGGATGGAGCCCCGCATCGGGCTCTCTGCTCGGCAGGGAGCCTGCTTCCCCCTCTCTCTCTGCCTGCCTCTCTGCCTACTTGTGATCTCTCTCTCTCTCTGTCAAATAAATAAATAAAATACTTAAAAAAAACAGATAAATGTGTTAAGAGTTAAGATGAAAACCTACATGGACATCAACCAGCAACTTCTGATCAATAGTGGAATAAGGCGGTGATGACTGGGACCTCCTCCAGGTCACAGGACTCTCTTCCTCAGAAGAAGAGTCTGTGGAATGACAAGAAGATATTAGTAACAGCGATGATTGCAGCCATTCCCTTCACTTTTATAGTGTACCGGTTTAATAACTTGGTATTTTTTCTTGTTGCCTTTTTCCATTCAGGAAATATCACCTAATAAACCCTCATGCGGCCAGGATCCTAGATTCTGTTTGCAGGGGGAGTGACAGGCTCAAGGTTTTGTTGTCTGTAGATCTATATGGTTTTTCTGTTTTCAATATTAAGTGTACACTTGCTAAATATTTCTCTCTATCTGTGTGAGAAGATACCCAGTAAGACTGGTAGACAGTTACGTTTAAGAAAAAATAATAATAATATGTACCAAGAATAGGAAGAGTTAGGTAATATCACTGGGCTCCCATATTAACCAGTAGAAAAGAGCCTGACAGTGCATTAGAAGATGACAGATTAGACAAAATTCTCAAGAGAAGATTTGACCCTGCAATCTTAATCCCCTAATTTCCACTCAATGATATATCTTAAAATATTTCAATAGAGTTGAAAAGCAAACAACTGAAAAGAGACAAAACTTAACCCTTTTTATAAAGCTAGGAATCTTTCCATAGTGCTGTTGTACACTAGAACGTTTTGCAGTAATAGAAATGTTCTGTATCTGCATGTCTAATACAGTTGCCAGTAGTTGCACATGGCTAGTGAGCATTTGCAATATTGCCAGTGTGTCTGAGGGGTTGACACTTTAAGTTTAGTTTTAATTTGGTTAGTTGTTATAATGTGCAGTTTGATTCCATAGTGTAAATATTTCCATTTAAAGTGCAAATTTAGGGGCCACTGGCTGCTCAGTTGATAGAACATACAACTCTTGGATCTTGGGGTTGTGAGTACAAGCACCACTCTGGGTGTAGATATTACTTAAATATTTAAAAAATCTTTAAAAAATGCAAATGTATCTGGATTAGAAGGATGGATTTTTTTAATATTAAGATTTATGGTACAGTAAGTAACACCTGTGGTTAAAATTCAGTGATAATATTTTGGGTCAGAAATCAGTAAATGTGGCTGAGTATACATAGAAAAAGCTTCACCAAGGGGTACTTACATCCTTGCTTTTTTTTTATGTGCTTGGATTTTAAAGATAAATAGTCCTATCCTTTTTTTTAATTTGCAGCCTTGCTATATATAGCCAAGGTGTAGACCTTACAATCCAAAAATCATGTATATACAAACACTGCTATCTTTTGAGTATATTATCTAGAACACATCCTAAAATTTGTGTCTGCAACTTCTGGCATTGCACTTTTATGATTTATTATCTTTCTTCAGAAAACCGTTTTTTCTAAAGTCCCTGTGTGTGTTAGGCTAAATAAGTTTGGGTGAGTGTTTGAAATTTTGAGGCAAATTTGTAGTAAGGTGCTCTGATTTCCTGCATAATAAAATATGTAATCTCATGGGAATTTCAAATGGCCTAGGTAGCACAAATAATAAAATAATAGAATTTTAGAGCTGAAAAGAACTTCAGCTATTATCTATCTATACAGAAGCTATCCTCTTCTCACCCCTCCCAACCAATGTTCATGACTGCTTTGGAAACCAATCTAAAATTTCCTTATTTTAGAAAAGGCAGTATAAATAAACCTTAAATTTTTAGGTGTTTGCCCACTATTAGAAAAATTAGTCCTAGCCAAACCAGAAAGGTTCTAGGGAAAATATTCTTAAAGTTACTTCTGTTTCAGGTTTATTTTATTTCTCACAAGATAATATTCTCTATAAGAGGACACTATTAAAATAATTCTACCATTACCTGAGTCTCCCAAGAAGAACATGGGTTTTAAGTTCAGGTCTTTGAAATATTTGATTTTGATAGAGTACACCTATATATCTTTTTTATTATTAACATTTTAATAAAATCTGTGTTCTACATTTTTACAGATGACTTGAGAACTCATTCAGACATTTTGCCCTTGCTGAACTTATTTGGATTGCTTAAAAATACACAATGCCAGATTTTATAATCTAAAGCCTAACTTTTGGCTCTGTTTATTTCAATATTTCAAAAATCTATTATTCATTTAAACTCTCAAAAGCACATCATAAGATAAAACACTTCTTTTGAAATTCATATCACAAATTGTGAAGTTATTTTCTATGATTTTATAACCTTTTCATGCATTTGAGTAAAAACTTCAATTTGTAACATTTAAGGATGTTTATGAGACGCTGTATATATCTTACTTTGGGGTGGTGAAATAAATGGATAAATAAAACACATGCCCACAACTACTCTAATACTTCAATATGTAAAGGTTTGCCTATAAATTTTAGCCTGTTATTCCTCTCTCAAGTTCTTTTCCCGTATTTTTCATACATGGTGCAGAAATCAAAGTTGACACCCACCTCCAGACACATTCCTAACTACTACACAACTTAAAGAAAAAAAAACTTTAGAGAAATTATTTTCCATTTCTAAAGGTCACCACTGACCACCCAGTTGCCAAATTCAGTGGCCTCTTGGTCTTAATTCTATGTGGTTTTCCCTAACACTTTTGACTTATTACTCCTTGAAATTCTTTTTTCACTTCTGAATTATAAACTGTTAAACACTAGCTTTGTGTTTTGACTGTTTAAACTCTGTGCTTTGCATTACCTGATGCTGCTGGGCAGTTTTGAAGATTTTGCGAACTTCTTTGTCTGATGTCAATGGGCTTCTGAGATTGTTCCAAAACAGACTGCTGAGGAACACTAAATGAAAAGAGAGAAAACCATACGCCATGTCCTAATACTCACAAAGGGAATATACAGCTCAAAATCAAGACCAACAAAAATTTTAGGTATATGGGTATATATCAAAATAAAAAGAAGTAGAGCTCAAGAAATATTTCAAATTCCCATTTTTCCTCAAATGTGCTATTTTATCTAGAACAGATAATTTCCAAAATATAAATAAAATGTTTCCATATAGTATACATTTCCTTCACATATCATATTAATTTCAGCCTTCCCGTTGAGATCAGGAACAAGACAAAGATGCCCACTCTCAAT
>PISX010000634.1:50842-72052 GCA_004024625.1 Mellivora capensis
CAATCAGACAACAAAGAGAAATAAAAGGTATCCAAATTGGCAAGGAAGAAGTCAAACTCTCTCTCTTCACAGATGACATGATACTTTATATGGAAAACCCAAAAGACTCCACCCCCAAACTACTAGAACTCATACAGCAATTCAGTAACGTGGCAGGATACAAAGTCAATGTACAGAAATCAGTGGCTTTCTTATACACGAACAATGAAAATACAGAAAGGGAAATTAGAGAATCGATTCCATTTACTATAGCACCAAGAACCATAAGATACCTGGGTATAAACCTAACCAAAGAGGTAAAGGATCTGTACTCGAACTACAGAACACTCATGAAAGAAATTGAAGAAGACATAAAAAGATAGAAGATCATTCCATGTTCTTGGATCGGAAGAATAAACATTGTTAATTTCTAAAAATTCAATAAACTTTCTTTCAGGTAATATTCAGACATTATATACCTAGTAACACAGTGATAAATATAATATGTCAATATTATGACAATATTATTGTCATAATATTGTCATTATATGTCAATAATATGACAATAAATGTCAATGCGAGGATTTTAACAATATAAGAAGCTTTTACTGAGAGCTATTACTGTTATTTCAACCACTATTATCATCCTGATTTGGCCTTTACATTTTTAAGTGTCCTGTTCCTGATTTAGATAGATGGACAGACATAAATATAGGAACATTTTGTTTTTAATATTCAAATTCAGGGACTATTTAGAAAGCTTTTTTGGACCTGTGCTGTTAAACTTTATGTCACTTTGGAATTTCTATATAGAAAAGGCTTTGGTTATTAATCTCAGCCTAGAACAGACAAGAGTCTTTTCTATGACCCTAAATTTCAGAAAGACTCTATATATTTGTTATTCATAAATTCAAAAATCTTTTTCTAATGGGAAGAGCCAATTCCAGTTTAAAAGCAATATTAATTTTTATGTATTGGATTTTGTTAAAGACATATCCCATGATACCAAAAAGATATACAAAATTAAGCTGTTTTCTCCCTTTGTGGTCAGAAGGACCATGACAACTTAATCACTGAAGGCAGAGAAAGCAAAAGTTCCTAATCTTGCTTTCTAATTTTCCAAGATTTCTGCACACAAGTTAAGTCTAAGGACATAAATATATGGGGTTTTAAATAATAATGAGGTAGTAATATATATGCTACATACCATCAACTCTAGGCAATCTGACCATACAGTCCAGTATCTTGAATATAGCAGGTGCTCAATAAATATTTAGCAAATGACTGAGTGAATGAATATAGGCTAAGTTCTGTCCATTATAATCTGGAGTTGGAAGGGGTATGATTTTCAAGGAAAATCTACATTAAAATTTAGCTTTCAGGGGCACCTGGGTGGCACAGTCATTTAAGCGTCCAACTCTTGGTTTTGGCCCAGGTTGTGATCTCAGGGTTGTGAGACCTAGCCCCATGTCAGGCTCTGTGCTCAGCATGGAGTCTGCTTCAGATTCTCCCTTTCCCTCTGCCTCTCTTGCTCGTGCTCTTTCTCTCTCTCTAAAATAAATATATCTTAAATAAATAAACAAGTAAATAAACAACTTTATTTAGCTTTCAAATATAATGCTTTGCATATGACATCTAAAATGTGAAATATGATCTTCAAAAATTACTGAACATCACCAATATTATAGAGATAAAAAATATAATTACGAGTATAAAATATCATTGTTAAAATACTGAGTTTTAGATTTGATTTTCCCCATAAGTCATTTTAAGCTTGCCCATTCCATGGCATTAACTTCTGAAGTTAGGAATTGTGTATGTATTTTACCATGTAATACATATACATGATATTAATGATATATTACATGACAAAATGTATAATTGAAGTACATGATACATATAAAATTTCACATCTTTTTCTTTTAAAGTACCAATTGAAAGCTGTCAAATAATTCATTGACATTTCTTTTATTAAATTGTGGGTCTTATCAGCTAATTATTAAACTAAATGATACTGAGGCTACAATATATCCAAATATGAAATATCTAGTTAATGAATTACTGCAGTTAAGGTTTTATTTTTTTATTTTTATTTTTTTTAAGATTTTATTTATTTATTTGACAGACAGAGATCACAAGTAGGCAGAGAGGCAGGCAGAGAGAGAGGGGGAAGCAGGCTCCCCGCTGAGAAGAGAGCCCAATGCTGGGCTGGATCCCAGAACCCTGGGATCATGACCTGAGCTGAAGGCAGAGGCTTTAACCCACTGAGCCACCCAGGTGCCCCTACAGTTAAGGTTTTATTTATTTATTTATTTATTTATTTATTTATTTATTTAAAGATTTTATTTATTTATTTGAGAGAGAGGCAGTGAGAGAGCATGAGCGAGGAGAAGGTCAGAGGGAGAAGCAGACTCCCCGTGGAGCTGGGAGCCTGATGCGGGACTCGATCCCGGTTCTCCGGGATCATGACCTGAGCCGAAGGCAGTCGTCCAACCAACTGAGCCACCCAGGCGTCCCTACAGTTAAGGTTTTAAATACAAGATGAAGATATCGCTACTGACAATGTTTTCATTAATATTTTTTAGTTTTGACTTTACATAAAACTTATTATCTAATAAATATGCTTTAATTTCCCATATGATAGTAAATAGTGAGTAATTGGAATATAGAAATCAGAGACACATACTTTGAAGAGATCTTGACATGGTGTTCACAATCCTGATTGTAAGGCTTTGAAGTAGATCTTTCTTGGACCTTAAAGACAATAAAATACTTTGGTAAAACTTTTTATCATAAATTCCTTTGAGTTATTAATTCATGGGAAAATGCTTTTCTTCATGTAAAGATAGTTGACTAAAAATCCAACTTATGAAATCTGATTTTCATAATTAGATTGTATTTTCATAATTACTTATAGTATAACATTAGAACTGCTTAGCCATATTTTCTCATGTTATCCTTGAATTTTATTATAATAACAGATTCTGGAGATTATATAATAAAACACTCTAATTTTATTTTTGAGGAATCTGTACCTCAGAGCGGAAAAAATCAACTCCCTAAGAATTTTACATCAAATTAAAGAATATCTATAATCAGAATATAGGTCCCTCAACTGCTAATTTAATGCTCTTTTTATGTTTTCATATTACTTTTATATCAAGTCCAAATTTATCACTCAGAATTTAAGCTCAAACTTCTCACTCACTCACCCTTTTAAGGTAACTCTAGATTTTCAAAAGTTGTAACACACATAAACAATCAATAAAATGTTTCAAGTGTCAAAAGTGTCCCACCTCCAAATAAGTATGTTGTTTTCGCTTTACAATTGTACTGTAATGTCATAGTGTTCTAATACTTTTTCAATTCTAAATGATTTTGGTTTCTATAAATTGTTCATTCATCTAATATAGTAAATACTTGAGGAAGAGCACATAAAATGAGCCAGCATCCATTAGTAAGGCAGATTTAATTTCTGCCAACATTAGTAGATAGGACCATGTAGTATTGCCTCACCTCATTTAGTTTTATATCATTAGGTTTCTACTTAAAATAGTTTTTAGCTAACCAAAAAATAGGCTATTCTGACATTCAATGAGGCAGTCACAGTAGATTATTTAGAAAGAAAAATTAAACATTTTACATTTTTTTCCACAGTCTTTTTTTTAAGATTTTTTTAAAATTTTTATTTTTTTATAAAATATAAGCATTTTCATGTTGATAAAGTCACTCTATAGTTTCTTGAAACTACACTAACTTTACTACACTATTTTCTCTCTACGTAGTGACACATCAAGGTTGTCTTTAAACTCTAACAGACACTTGGGTAAGAAACGAAAAATGTTAATTGCTCACGTTCTGCTAATGAGTGCTTCCAAATGTAACCAGATATTTGGCAGTATGCATGATAAGCATCTGACTTTTTCCACATTTGATTCAGATACCTGGCATCATATTGACCCCATCTAGGCCTCTTGGTTTACGAAACTGATCTCAGAAAGTTTATTGACACTAGTAAACCAGAGACAAGGTTACTCAGAAAGGATAAAGACCAAAATTAAGAAAATTAAGAAAATCTAATGCCTGATATGAATTGGCTGTTTTGGTCCAAAAAATGGGAAGATGATTTGTATGAATAGCATATATAAGGAAAATGATGCATTCCAGAACAATCAGGCACAACTCATTATATTTCCTGCTTAAAAATGCATGCTTAAAGGTAATAATTGTTATCTAAGAGTAGGAGTAAAGTCATAATTTAATAAGGCAGAGAGAGAGACATAGGGCCTTTTGTAATTAAATAATACAACCCAGCTTATGTTCCTTCTGCCAGTGGTTAGTTATAAAGTGATACTCTGTTATTCACTTCAAAGGACTGTTAGTATCAGAAGTAACATATTTAAAAAGGATAATTGTCCATGAAAGACATCATAGGACTACCCCAAAGCATCTAGAAGCAATATAGTCATCTGGGGCCCTTGTGCTTATTAAGAACAACAATGAGACTCCTGACCCACTATTAGTAAGGCAAGAATTTCTGAGTTCTTCACCCAACAATCTGCTCATCCTTAGTGACCAGGATATTTTTAGATGGCTAGCTGTTAGGAATGCTGGATGATGATAATAACTTGTCCACATGGAAAATGAAACTGCAATTTGGGCCTCACCAATACCCTAAGCTAAATGCTGTTAATATAGTTGTGAAAACGGAAGTCAACCTGGACATGAGGACTGACTTGATTATTCATATAAGTGTGAAAAAATAAACCACAGATTAAATGACCCAGACCCTGTCATAAACTACATCCCAGAGCAATCAAGGGAAAAGATATGTGCTATTGTGTTACAAGCTGAACTATTCAAGGTTTTTATGGGCAATATTTTTACTTAAAAGAATGGATGACAAAAAACTATGATTATTCAACTTGGGTATTTGGCAGGCATTTTATTTAAAATCAATGAAGTTAGGCTGTCAATTCAAGGAAAAAAGAACAACTGATGTTATTTGTTAGCAATGATAAAATTGAGTTTTGAAGTGAAAATTAAAATTTTAGATTTACTATCTGTTACCATGCACTTGACTTATCAATACTCAATCATTTTTCTGATGAAATTGGTGACATTAACAAATGCTGTTTATTGATGTTGTATAATGAAATGTGTAAATATTTGGAAACATCTACATACACACTGAACCAATGTTTTCCAACTGACCAATGTATGAGGATTAAAAATTGCGGATAAGGGAAACATCTATTCATAGCATACAATAGAACGATGGATTTTAGTATTTCTGAATATGCAAATTTTTACTGATAGGGTTTTAAATTCCACTTCTGTAGTTTTGGTATATTATCAAAGAATTTCCACAATTATCTGAAAAAGCTATGAAAATCCTCTCTTCCCAACTACTTATATGTGAGAAGCCAGCTTTTACTCATATACTTCAACCTAAACATATGGCAAAAATCGAATGCACAAACAGATATGATAATCCAGTTGTTTTCCATTAAGTACAATGGAATATAGTTATTTTTTATTAAAATTTTGTTTCTTATGTTGACATATGTTGACATAGAATACTTTTATTTACTTTTAAATGAATTAATAAATATTTTAAATTTTTATTTTAATTTCTAATTCATTAAATATTGAATGACACAATCCACATAAACAAAAGTTTTTTGAGGTCTTCAATGTTTAAGAGTATAAAGATATCCTGAGACCAAAAAGTTTAAGAACCACTGTTCTAGGCACTTATTAATGTTACAGCAACTCACACTGAGATACTTAACCTCATTTCCTTTAGGATTTGGAACATATGGTTGCAATGGTTCTATTTGGACTTCAGCTTGAATTGAATGAAATACTTCATCATTGTCTGATGATTCATCTTCTTTGTCCTTTGAAACAAAAAGGAAAATAAATATTTTCATTGTGGTTAAAATGAAAATGATAGGAGCAACTATCTTCACAATGTACAACTTAAAAGAATAATTTTCAAACATTAAAATTGATTTAAACCGGTAGACTCTAATAGTTTTTGGTTCTGGATTCCCTTTGGAATCTGAGGAGATTCTAACTGCATACAGACACACATGTCTGCATATATTTTCAGAGGGATCATTGACCACCTGCAGCCAATCTATTAGACCCAGGTTAAGAAAATCTGGTTTAAGGCTTAACTCATAACCCCAAACTGCCACATTTACTAGTCAGTTATAACTATGAAGTTCAGTCCGCTTGTGCAATGGAAGATCTGTAATATAGCAGTGCAAATATTTCTCACTAATTGAGCTCTAGAAGCTTAGGAAATTTCCTGTTTTCACATTTAAACCAATCGATATTATTCCTTCAACTCATAAAGAGTAATTAAAATGAGTTTTCTTTTCTTTGGTTAGTTGAAGAATTCACATACATTTATAAATGCTAACAAATTTTTAGGCAATTCACAAGATCTACGACTTTGAGTTAGTATCAAATTTTTTTATATTTTCTTTAAAAATCACATATAAAGATATGAATGCCTGTACAATATCCAAGGGTCATGGAATTGGTAACTATTATTTATTGACTTTTTCTTCCATTTTAGAATGGCTTCTCACATGTATGATTATAACACCAAATGACAATAAGTATGTGTCATGCTACTAATGCTATGAGTCTTGCAGGGATGCATACAAGTCTTTTTCATAAATGCAAAACCCATTAGATTTAATTGTTACTATTCCTCATTGAAATTAGCCACTAGCATTTTAGATGCCTTAATTTCAGGCAAATATCACCACTCTAGACTCATACCTCCACTTCTCTATATGGTTTCTTTCTCTTCCTATCTCCCCCTTTATTTAATATGCATCCATTCCTCTTTGGGGCCTTTCTTCACTTGCTGCTTTTACCTTTTCTAGAGTTAAACATGTTAGGGAAATAACATTCGTTTAATTGATACCAGGCTTTAATTTAGGATTCCTTTATATAAATGGATGCTATGAAGTATTAGAAAACAAGTGCTCTCTTAATCCTATTGACCTCTTTAATTTGCTTATAAAGCCCAGAAACCCTTTGTCAGATTAAATCTGCCAGATAGAATTCATCAACTCCAGCCAAATTATATCCACTTATATTAGAGAATTTGAAAGAATGAAGTTTTGACTCTTGGAAAATAAGATAAAGATAGTAACATATTGCATTTCAAGGGTACAGAGATGAATTGTAACTTGTGTCATGTTCTATGCAGAAATTCCATTGATTAATTATGTAAAATGTTGAAAATTAGTGAGACAAGTCATACATATTGTAAATACAAAATGCTTTGGAAATTGCTTTTTCTGTTTCATTTTAGCCTGGATTTAAACATCCTGAAATGAAAAAAGAAATGGTACAATTCACTTAAATAGCACAGTTCAGCATTCTTTGGGAAGAAAGACAAATTAACTTAGAGGTTGGGGAACAAAACCAAAGTTTTGTGTCTTTATTTTTAATGAGTTATTTTTAAAATTTTGAACTATGACAGTAATTTTCTTTTTTAAAATTTTTAAAATTTAATTTAATTTTATTTCTTTTCGGTGGTCCACAATTCATTGTTTATGCACCACACCCAGTGCTCCACGCAATATGTGCCCTCTTTAATACCCACCACCAAGCTCTCCCAACCCCTCACCCCCTCCCCTCCAAAATCCTCAGTTTGCTTCTGAGTCCACAGTCTCTCATGGTTCGTCTCCCCCTCCAATTTCCCCCAACTCACTTCTTTCCATCTCCCAATGCCCTCCATGTTATTCCTTATGCTCCAGTAACTTTCAAAGATCAAATATAGTAATTTTAAATGTCCTTATGGTGTCCCTTTGTTAGTTAATAATTAAAGCTATATCTCTACAAAGATAAAAAGCAATTACCTGGATCATTCAAGCCAATTTTTCTTTTCCAAATTTAGTCATTATTATCTGGAAATTTTAAGATAATTTACTTGAACTACAAATTATTAATCTTCTCTGGGACACAAGGATATTTATTTCATTTGGTCTTAACAGAGGGAAACATACGCATGAACTAGCATGTTTTCTCTGCATATTTGATTCAATTAAAATATCAGAAACTCTTACATTTGCAGCTTGTCTCAATTCTTCCTCATGCTGATTAAAGTTCTGGCGCCTTCGCCTGCAGGCTTCTAAATCTGAGAGCTCAAACTCTTCAGGTCTCCGTGATAACTTTGCCCGGAACCTCTTTGGTGATAGTCTTTTTGCTAATGCCTGCCTTAGACTAGAAACTTTTGATTTTTTCTTCCGTGCTTGTTCTGGTTGAGAGTAAAACATGTTTGAAGACAGGTTTTCCATCAAGGTTTGCAGTGGACCAAGTGGCTTTGAGTTATGTGAGTTTGGTGCTCGAAGTAAGCCTCTTGATAGTCCCTCTATCAGTTCCTGAACTGAGCCAACTGCCTGTGGGGACTCTAGTGCCCAGGCCTGTGCTAGAGGTGACCCTTCAGTTTGCCCCTCTACTGGAATGAGTACCTGAGTATCCAAATGTAGTGGCAACAGCACATGGTGGTTCTGTGAGAGTAGGGGCAGGAATACCTGGGCATGTACTCGTAAGGACTCAGGTTCTTCTGACTCAGTCTCTGCCTGTGTGGGCTCAGGAGCCTGTTCCTGTACCTCTGGCTGTTCAGGTAGCTGGTTCTGCTCCAGCTGCTGTTCAGGTACCTGGTTCTGCCTCTGCTGTTGTTCAGGGGCCTGACCCTGCCTTTGTTGTTGTTCAGGTACCTGTTCTTGCCCCTGAAATTCCTCTGGTACCTGGTCCAGATCCTGTGGCTCTTCTGATGTCTGGGACTGAGCCTGAGCCTGCTGCTCTTTAGGTACCTGTACCTGTACCTGTAGAGACCTAGATGCCTTAATCTGAGCCTGTAGTGGCATAAGCATCCAGGCTGCCCTCCGTAGTCGTGGAGGTGCTTTAATCTGCATCTGTAGGGGCCTAGATGCCTTAGCCTTAACCTGAGCCTGTAGTGGCATAAACACCCGAGCTGCCCCTTGTAGTCGCTGAGGTGCCTGGGCTTGCCCCTGTAGAGGCCTAGGTGCATTGTCTTGAGCCTGTAGTGGCATGAACACCCTGGCTGCTCCCTGTAGATGCTGAAGTGCCTGGACCTGTGGCTCTTCTCGATCAGGTAACCACCTTGGCTGAGACGGTTCTCCATGCAGAACTCTAAGTGGTCTACATCTACTGCTGGTTGGCAGTCTCAGAAGCTCATGAGTACAAGAAGGTCCTCTAGAAAAAACATATAAATGATTGCTATATAAGTATTGTCAATGGAGTGAAGCCATTTGGAGGAAATGCCTTTATTTTAAAAAATGGAAATTTTGTGCAATAAAGATATTTTCAGTAAATCTTTTTTGAATCATTCCTGTAATGTCTGAAATATTCTTTGTATTACTAATATACTCAGTATTAATTATCTAATAACCCACTTTCTCATTCTATTGCCAGAAATTAAGGAATCTTTGAGTAGTAAGAACATTTTTTCCTCAAAATTTCCATTCAAATATCTTTTGAAAATATAGAGAGAGCTGTTATTTGTTGTATCAGGAGGGATTAAGCTCTTCTGAGTCAAATGTTAATGGGATAGAATCAAACTGTCTTACATAAATTGCTAAAAACAAATATTTGTGATTTATCTAACACACCTGAATCTTCTCATGGTGTATTGCTCCTTGATAGCTTCTTCTCTTTCAAAGATCAGAGGTATTCCTTTTTATAAAAGAGAAAAAATAATGCAAAAAAAATCAGCAGAGATTAGTGTAATCTACCTTAGTCAATTTTCACCCTTTAATGCTCAGGATGTCACGTGAATCACAAGGACAAGAGGGTAACCATTCAAATCACACTTGGTTGGGAATATGGACCATATCCTGGCTCCTAGGCCTACTTTTACAGTACAATGAAGCTATTACATACAGACTAATTTCTCTGGGCACAGGAAAGGGAATTTAGCAATTTGGTACCTGCAATCTAAAGAGAAATAATTGAGAAAGACAAAGGGAGAAAGGGACAAGTGAAACTCTTTAGGTAGTTGTTGAGCATGGCTTAAAGGTGTGTGATCTAGATGTGAGGACTTAATGGCTTAGGCCCACTCTATCTTTGGTCCTTTCAATGAAGGTCATTGAAAATGAGGATTAGGAACACTGGTCTTTCCAATGAGAAGGTAAAAATCTAAATTCTGGATTTTATACTTAACACATTCAACATGTTCAGCTTCTTTCATTTCTGCTATGCTGTGCTGAAATATAGAAGCTTACAAACAAGAGTGTTCTTTTGAATTTCCCAAATAAAAATGTTTAAGGCAACTGTATTTATATCTATGTAATTACCACATAAATGTGACTTTTCCTGCAGGTAACATTTTGGAAGTCTTGTAACTCTGGAAATTAGCAAATTCTCAAATAGAAATGGGGTCTTCCCACACCCATTTGAGACTAGCTGGCTTTTGTGATGCTGATCCAATGAATTTTCACCCAGGTTTAAATAAATTAATTTCTGCTGCTTCTCACTCCAAAATAGGATACATATAATTATGTAGATGGAAGAAACTCTACTGAGATCAAAACTGTAGCTCTTCTGAGAATGAATGGAATGTTTCCAGTTTCCCCTTTTCCATTGTATCACCACTCTCAATACTGCCCATGGTGCCCCAGATTAAATGTGGAATATGCCATACAATACAAAGTTAAAACTTCCTAAGTAGTTTAATCTGGATTTGATGAAAATCCATCCTGCCATTTTTGGTATTAATATATAGAAATTAACTTTTACTTGTATAAATTAGTCCTTTTAATTACTTCTTATATAGTTGGAGATTAGTACACAAAACAGACTTAATATGACACACAGAAATTACTTCAAAATTAACAATCAATGGATACATAATTACAAATCTATTTATCTCATTGGAGATAATTAAAATATCCAAGAAAAGAATAGCAAGATATAGATTTTATTACCTTTTCATTTATTTTATCTCTTTAGTTAGGAGTTTTCTTAAAATAAAATTGGCATATCACAAAATTTTTCTTGATGCTTTCAAGGTTTTTATAAATATGAACACTTGTCAGTTGTAATTGGCAACAATTTATAATCATATATATACAGATGATCAGGTGAAAGAGAATTAACTGTACATGGTATATTAGTGGAAAAACTAAATGTGGAAGGCCTCAGAATTTTACTTTCAATCTAATTCTTAAATATTATTTTTTGTGACAAAAATGAATAAAATCTGCTCTCATCTAAATATTCATCTGGTAAGATGAAAGTTGACACATGCCAACCTTTTTTCTGTCTCTTTTTAATGATTCCAATAAGATGCTTCTTCAATGACTCAACAACGTGTCCTTCATTTTTTATATTCCGAACAAAAGGGTGATGAAGCATGTTTGCAGAAGTAGGACGAAATAGGAAATTTTTTATCATGCACTTTTCCATGAAGTTGTGGAACTTGCGAGACCTAAAAGAAATGAGTCAAAGGGATAAAAGAGTATCCTCAGGCTTGCCATATCTTCTCCTATCCTCACACATATGCTACTCTTAGGTCATAATTTTGGAGAAAGTTGCCTCTAGTTATAAATTGTCATATGTCTTAAAGCTTGACAATATACATTATACAACAATACCACTCAAACCTTAGATAAACCAGAGTCAATGGCATTTAAATAGTAGCAGAAACTTCAATGAGTTCAGAAGTATGTACATGGTACAAAGTCAAGTGGTAGGATGGCAATGGAGTGGTTAATGGGATATATATAGAACATGTATCTAGATTGGTCAGCCCACAAAAGTCACACTTTGAAGTCTGAATGTTTCACTTGACCACAGGCCTTTTGAGCTACATAGTTGTAAATGTAATGATCCAAAATTGGGTGTTAGTAGCACCAGGACTAATCTTATAAAATGGCCCATGAAAACAGAAGTGTCCAGAAAGCCTGAATCTGTGGGAAGGGTTATATTGAATCACAAGGAAAAACGTCAGCAATCAAATCACAGCCACCACTTCTAGCAGTGCAAGCTATAAATACTAAAAATAAGCAAGAGCTTCTGACACTCAACCAAAAAGCTTCAGTATAAAGCATTCCCAAGTTATTTGGCCTTTAACACCCTGAGAGAACAAATCCTCTTCTCTAGGTCTGTGGATGTTTAGTTTAATGGGCCGAACAACTGAGCTGTATATCACAATCACTTACTACTTATCTAGGCACAGTGAGAAATGTCACAAATGATTTCTGTTGGTCCATGCCACTAATGGAGAAACAACTAAACATGCTTTTAATTGCAGGGCAGTAAGGTCATCATAATATACTATGGAAGATATTACTTATATCTAGTTGGTTAGCTAGCTTTTCATGAAAACTAATCATTAAGACCCCCAATTAATGTATTAGTTTTAAGGCAATATTGTCCATCAAAGATGTTGAAACAAGACTACAAAATTAATTAAAACTCATTTGCTACATAGAAAGTGTCAAGTTAATGTGTTTAGGAGATTAAAGCATTCATCTTTACCATCCACTGGATTTGACTTTGGGGGCAGATTCCCGCAAAATAACAAAGAGGGCTTCCAAAGGCTGAAGATTACACAGGGCTGCAAAGGAAAATAGGTATGTTTAGAATGAATGAGAAGGGTAACAACAGAGCACACTCCTCATTCTAGGGGGGATTCTCAGTGCTCTTTCACATATCGTGCTGAATAGACATTAAGGAATAAATAGATACAAGATAATATAATCACAGGAAAATTTCATTTTAATGTAAACAATCCATTATATAAGATCCTCAAGCTTTACCATTGCCAGGTGTGGCAAATTAATTAAATAAACTACACTGGATAAAAATTTCAAAATGTATGATTGATGATTTCTATCTAGAGAAGCAAACAAAAATAGAGACAAATACTCTTATGTATATTGTGTTGTAGGTATCTACACTTATAAAAATTGAAATATATCATTATAGGCTTAAAAAGTCAACCAAATTAATAGCTAAGCCCAATAATGTATAAGGAATGATTTATCAGTCTAAAAATATGAGAATAATCTGTTTTGGAAACTTACAGTCCTAAGAAAAGAAGTAGATTTAGTGTAACTATTAAAACACACCCTCTAGAGTAAGATCACCTGGGTTCAAATCCTAGATCTTTCTTTGTGACTCAGGCAAATTATTTAACCTAGCTTTGCCCTGGTTTCTTTATCTGAAAAAAAAAATCGAGAATTCCTTCAAAGAGTTGCCATGAGGATTGACCTACATGTAAAAGTGTCTGGCATAGAGTGGGCATTTAATAAATATTAGCTATTAGTATTACAATAAAGTTTTAACTATCTGGCACTTCATATCTGTACCAAATTACAGGAGTTCCATTCACTTTTTGAAACACACAGCTATATAAAGAAAAGCCTATTTCATTATATGCTATATAAATTCATTACTTTGTTGGTCTGAGAATTTTCTGTAAGCTTTCTTATAAGCATTTAAGTATGTCTCTCACTTTGCTTATTTCCTCTTGAGTTTTGAGTAAAGAAAACTGGCAGTGCAAAAAATTCCCAAAGGAGAGCCATACTTTAAATTTCTTCTTTCTTGATACATTTTGTTTTATTAAGTTTTTAATTTTAACTCCCAGATAGTTAGCACACAGTATTATATTAGTTTCAGGTATACAATATAATGATTCAACAATTCTATACATTACTCAGTGTTCATCATGATAAGTGTGCTCTTTGATCTCCATTACCTATTTCACCCCATTTCCCACCCACCTCCCCTCTGGTACCATCAGTTTGTTCTCTATAGTTGAGTGTGTTTCTTGATATGCCTCTCTCTCTCCCTCTCTCTCTTTGCCTGCATTGTTTCTTAAATTCTATATATGAGTGAAATCATATGGCATTTGTCTTTCTTTCACTGACTTATTTCACTTAGCATAATACTCTAGCTCCATTCATATTGTTGCAAATTGCAAGATTTCATGCCACATCTTCTTTATCCACTCATCTATCAATGGACACTTCCGTGATTTAGCTATTGTAAATAATGCTTCAATAAATGTAGGGGTGCATACATCTTCTCAAATGAATGTTTTTTTGTAGTTTTTTGGTAAAAATGCAGTACTGCGATTACTGGATCATAAAGTAGTTCTATTTTTAACTTTTTGAGGAACCTCTATCCTGTTTTCCACAATGGCTGTACTGGTTTGCATTCCCACCAACAGTACAAGAGCGTTACTTTTTCTCCATATCCTCACCAACAAGTTTTATCTAGTACTACAAGTGTGTCATTTATGTGAGGACAATTCAATGTTATTGACTCTTTAGAGTCACCCTTTATCCTCCAAAATGCATATCTAGAAAAACTACAATGCCAAACTGCCTTCTTGTAATAGAGTGATATAAAGGTGATTGTTAAAAGGTCAAGCTTTTTTTTTCAATTATATAGGTATAAATTAATAGATGTACAGGTTTATAATTGAGGGCAGAGTTATCCCCAAGCTGAAAAGATCAGGATCAAGAGTGCCTGGGTGGCTCAGTTAGTTAAGTGTCCAACTCTTTATTTTGGTTCAGGTCATGATCTCAGCACCCTGAGATTGAGCCCTGCATCAGGCTCAGTGTAGAGTCTGCTTGAGAGTCTCTCCCTCTCCCTTTCTCTCCCTGTCTGCCCCTCTCCCACAACTCATTGGCTTGCATCTGTAGCCACACTCTCTCTGTTCTCTCAAATCAATCAGTCAATCAATCAATCACTCAATCAGGATCATATTTGATTCTCTTCATTTCTTTACTCTGTCCAGTCACCAGAATCTGTCCTCTAAATATATTTTAAGTGGGTTTGTACAATATTAAGCAGTTGTCATTTATTAACATTTGAGCAACATACAGTCAACTAACAACATCCTCGGGGGTCAAGACATAGAGCACAGACTAAGGAAATTTTCATTAAGAGAAATGAGAAGTCCACAAAGGAATGGAGCATGTGGGTACAAGAGCTATGTCAAACAGTGGACGTTTCCTATATAGTCTAATTTTAGGAATGCCAGTAAATGCTCTGTTTATCCCATATCTAACATGCCTAAATATTTCACATTAGAGTCTCATTCCTTTGAAATAGCAAATATCTTTTAAAAATACATTTTATAGAGGGTATAATGTTAAGCGAAATGTCAGAGAAAGACATCATTTGATTTCACTCATATGTGAAATTTAAGAAACAAAACAAATAAAGAAAAATGAACACAAGTCCTTAAGAAGGTCCTGGTGTGGGATGGTACAGATCTTCTCTCCTCCGAGAGCCTCGATAGCACCCTTTCTGTTGGAAGTTACTCTCCTTTTTTTTTTTCTTATTTTTCTGGGAGAGACTCACCAATGAAAGAAAGAAATTTTGTTATCTGGACCTCAGAGGCAATTATCATATAATTGTCACTTTGGAGAGCCACCCCCTCTGAGATGATAATTATCAAAACCTGGAGGTTTTCTGCACTTAAATTAATGACAATCATTTCCATCCAAAGTTAATACTCCAGGCAACATTAGAGGCTGGCAAAAGACCAGTGTTTTAGCAATGTGGCTATTTCAAGTTGTTCATGACCAAAGTTGCAGCATCCCAATTACTTATTTAGGAATGTTTGTCCTATTTTTTTCTCATTGTGAATTAAGAAGCTCCTGATCCTTACACATATTTTGTAAGAAGTTTGCCATTTGTGTACTCCATGTAAAACTCCTCTGTACTCCTTCTGTGAGTTTTCTCCTATGATTTAATATTTTTGAATGAAAAAAATGAAACAAAATAAAGATGAACCAGGAAATACAAATCTGCAAAATGTAGAAAGCTAGTTTTCTGGAAAAGAAATGGTAAAGAACATTCAGAAACAACAAAAAAATATTCTACTTGATGCAGTCATGTATTCTAAATAAAAACATGCATCAATACTCATATGCAATACATATTGTGAAGAGAAAGAAGAGGAAGAGAGAAGAAGAAGAAGAAGCAGAAGCAGAAGCAGAAGAAGAAGAAGAAGAAGAAGGACGGTGACAACGACTAGAAGAGGAGGAAAAGGAGGAGGAGGGGAGGGGGAGGGGAAAGGAAGGGGAAGGGGGGAGGAGAAACAGAAAATGGAGGAGAAGTTGCTGATCAATATAATACGAGTATGTTCACAAAAACAAATAATCTAGAGATGAAGAGGAATAATATGAATCTTCCCTTTCTTATTTCAATTTTATATATGTGATATATATATATCTTTTTCCATCATTGACTTTTTATTTACCCAACATAGATACTTTGTAGCTTTGGAGGGCACTAAAAGAGAGGCAGCAGTAACCTGATCTTAATATCTATCCCAGATTTAATCTAAGCCTCTTCTGTGATATTCTAAGGGACAACAGGAATTCTTAACAATCATGTTACTACTATTTTTACCCCTTGAAATTACTCCCATTGGCCTTGAAACACAGTACTAAGATAGTCCAAATTTATAAAGCTTGTTGGGTGAACATTGTGCAGATAGAGCATGCAGGAACATGGGAACCTACAGGATCTAAGAAAGATGGGAAGCAAAGAAATTCTACCCCCACTTGCCTGCTCCCCAACAAATACTCCAGGCATTTCCTCACTTCTCATCCAACAATATCAGGGATGAACTTATCATTTATATCTTTAGATTAAGATATTAAAGACAGTAATTATGCTCTGTTTAGGGGGTCATACATTAGATGGTTATCAATCATTTATAGCCAAGTTCACATTTCAATTTCACTTTCATATCAGAAAGCAGTGTCCTGAGAAAACAGGATGCTGACAGATCATTTAAATGATGGAGATGGGGGAGAAACAAGAGGAAATTGAGCCTTCTGAGCAATTAAGGTCACTGGAGTGACTAAAAGGATCAAGGAAGGCACCAACGGTGAGTTGGAGTGAAACAAAACAACAAAACAAAAACCTGACTTCCCAAGTTTAAGGATTGGTTTGATTTCAAAGAAACGCGGGAAGATTTTCTTAACTATCACATTCTGAAACAGTAGCAGTGTATGACTATAAATGTTCTAGAACCTAAATATTCTACCAATCACTATGTGCTGGAATGGCTTTAGATTCTCATTAGTCAGGACTGTAAGTACTAAATACCTTGAAGCCAAATTGAAACAACACTCAATAGCCTAAAATAAGGTATCATAAGGGAAAACACAACCTCTCTCTCTCTCTATATATATATATATATCTGGCCATTCTGACTAGAACATTTCATAATCATTGAAAAGGCCACCATTTACAGTTTGGCAATAGTGTGACACCTGTGTGACCAGTACAAGCTGACTGGTACAAGTGGCACATTTGTATAGCATGCTTCCCCAACTTTTTAATAAATAAACATTTTTACTCACGAGGAGCCCCCTCGGCCATTTCAATAGCAGTGATTCCCACAGACCACACATCACTCTGCGAAAGAAAAAAAATTTTAAAAAATGACCCCAAAAAGTCATTTAACAATGGGAAACTAATAGTATTTAGAATCTCAAAACAATCTTCAGGTGGAAAATTGTCAATGCCAGAGCCATTTTATGGGTTTTCTACAATGAACCTTCATTATAGGCTGGCGTTATAGGAAGACATTATCTGACCTTTGATCAGCCAGTAACAGGATGATATGGGACAGTGTTCAGTGTAAGGAAAATTCATCTTGAATGTATCGCTATTGTTGCCTTAACTGAAATAGCAAAAAGAGCTTGCTGTGAAGAAACCCTATCACCTAGATGTATTAGTTGTGCTATCTTAAGTAAATGATTTAACTCTCTGTACCTCAGTTTCACTCTATCTAAAATGGAGATAATAATAATATCCATCTCATAGCACTGGTATGAGTATTAAATGGAATAATATACATAAAAGCACTTTCAGTCAGTTCCTTGAATATAGTAAATTGAGAATATAACTATTTTTATTCCAGGTTATTATATTCTAAAAAGCTCAAGGAAATTATCCTCACTATTAACTGTACTTTGTTTTTTCGAATGTGGAAAGGGCACAGGGCTGGAGGTATACTGCCTGGCTGGATGACTTCTACAAAAGTTAACTGAATGCTGAGAATCTCAGTTAATAGATTTCTTAGCTTCAAAGAATTATTGTGATGGTGTAAGTTGAAGTTTTCTTTCAATTTACATGGGGCTAAAAATTAAAAATAAATAATTAATATAAGAGAAAGTCCTTGGAAGACTGCAAAAAGTTGTTCAGATATAAAGCATCCACTTAAAAGTTGTTTACAGCAAGCCACTTAAAAGAACATTATGCCGCCACAGTCTCCATAGCATGTAATAGCACTAGACTATAAGCTCTTAATAGATCTGCTTGCAGACAAAGCACAGGGCATTTAAGGGAAAGGGAAAAAAGATGAGGCTTGAATTAATCAACTTCAAGTATTGAATCCTAGGTTCCACACAACTAAAACCACAATGAATTGTTTGGATGACTTATGATGTGAAAAGTGAGTGTGGTTTTTCCAGTCTATAGCAAATGGAGAGTTCTCTTACCACATCAGCTTTTTTGAAATGTGTGCATAGATGTATATTGTCCAAGTTGCAGTTTCAGTGGAAATTTTAATAAATAGCAAGAATTATTTCTTAATTATTCTATTCCACTGGTTTTCAGTGGTTTGGAGGTGAACTATGACAAGGATTTTCTCCTTTACCCTGAGTAATCAAATTATTATTTTTTTCTTTTGGAGCTAAGTGTGGGGATTAATAATTGGCTTTACATTCATTCATTTTTAAGTTTACAAAGTTCTCTGTCCCTGGAAATCTAATTTCCATATAAAGCCATATAATATAATATTTCCCCCAAGATGTTGCAAGCAACATGAACTAGACATTATTCTTCAAATATAGATAATTCTGATAGTCAACTTTGTCTAAATTCTTAAAAAAAACTATATTTATGCATATAATCAAACCACTATATGAATAGCAGCTAGTATTTCTTACTAGAGTTTAATGTGAAAGAACGAGTTGCCTGTTTTTTATTCTTTTATCATTTAAAAGTAAACATTAGTCAAAAGTCCTTTTCGAAGTTCGATTCTCACTATCTGAATTCTCACACTTACTCTGTAATCATAGGAGCGTCTCGGATCTTCATCACAGTCAATCACTTCAGGTGCCATCCAGTATGGTGTTCCAATGAAACTATTTCTCCTCCCATTAGTTCTGCTCACCTGAGCACTCACTCCAAAATCCACTGCAAAATTCAGCATATGTCAAAATAATTAATCAGTAACAAAAAGCTCAATAAGTTATTTCTGTAACTTGGAAATCCAATACAAAATCCACAATGGATAACAGATTTTCATTCCAGCCCAGAAAACTTTACCATGAAGTCTACTCCAGGAACACTGGGAAATGGGCTTTTGCTGCTATTTATGTTGGAAAGAGACTCAGAAGTGCTATTATAAATCTACAGTAGGTTTGGCTGAGTTTACCATGAATATTAAAAATAAAGTTCCATCAGTATACCCCGAACCTCTGAAGTGATAACATATGTAGTGTTTGGACCTGCCACCAAGCTGGAGGAAGACCAACACTATAGGCAGCAGCTAAGAAATCTAAAACCTATTAGTAGTTTATTAGGAAGCCTCACTTATGACATTAGAAAGTCCTATTACACCAATGAAGAAAAATTATTTTTCTGCTACAATTTAGTTCAAATTTTTCTACAGATCTCCTGAACCAGATGCAAATATTTACTGTGGTATCTATATCTTAGTTTAGACTATAAAAGTTCAGTATTCTATTCATCTGTGGGATACATTATAAGAAAATATTTAGTATGGTATCCTCAGTAACAGAAAAAAAAAGGCCAAAGTAGACTGGGGTTATTTAGTCCAGAAAAAATAAGATGAAAAATGAAAGTAGATGATTTTTTTTCAGGGATGAAAAATGAAGTAGATTTTCTAATTTAGAATGGTTTCCAGGAATCTAAAAGATGGAGAACAACACTGACTGAACAGTAGTTTGAAGAACTTAAGAGAAGAAATTAAAAATTTAAAAGTTAGGAGTTTAAAGTAGATTTAAGGAAGGATTTAATAAAACAAGAAAAGTCTGTAATATGTGAAAGTCATCATTGGATGTTAAACAATCTTATTTAAATTTTTTTGAGAATACATTTAATCAAAGTTCAGCATTCTTGCTATCCCTTGAGGGCGAACTTTAAGGGCAAGAGATACCTATATCAGCCATGAGTTAATATATATGACATTCAGGGAAGAAAATGAAAAGGGGTGATGAATGGAAGAAAAGGAAAATAGAAAAGCTTGAAATTTAGATAAAAGTAGAGACTGAGGGGTGCCTGGGTGGCTCAGTGGGTTAAAGCCTCTGCTTTCGGCTCAGGTCATGATCCCAGGGTCCTGGGATCGAGCCCCACATCGGAGCCTGCTTCCTCCTCTCTCTCCCTGCCTGCCTCTCTTGCCTACTTGTAATCTCTGTCTGTCAAATAAATAAATAAAATCTTTTTAAAAAGTAGAGATTGATTACTGATCAATTGCAATTACAATACAGTCACTTTCCAGTCTCTTTCAACACTCCCTCTGATGTCCCTGGGTTTGCTTTCTGCAATCTTCTTATGATATGTTGCTTAAACATATACTGGAATCTGAGGAAATGTACAACCAAATGTATAATGGTCGTATGTAAAATAAGCCTGATTAAATTCTAATCCAATGCTAAAAGGTCTCTCCTACAGGGTAAAGTCATAAGCTTTAGTGTGTGGACTTTGTGACAGAATTTTCAGTGGCTCTTCATTTATTTACAGGGTCTCTTCTTCCATGTTGCAAATGGTAGAGTTTGTCAGAAACTTTACCGAAATATATGGGAGTGCTTTCACATGTGAACATACTGTGTATATAACTTTGTGACAGACTATTTATCCTGTACATTTGAATGTGAGGTCAAAATTCTCCTTATATATTAACAGTGTCTTAATACTGTGTTCTTAGCTTTGTAGCTTTTAGACACATAAGACATTATACATTTTCTTGAAATTACTTTTTTTTTCTTATTTCAAAAGCAATTACCTCAAGCTTCTTCCACAAATATTCAATGAAAACATTCTCAATGAATGAACAAAATTCCTACTGTTGTTGTTTTTGTTCATCAGGAAAATGGGAACTATCATAGGTCATGCTAGAGACGTGGAAGGCAGGAACTGATTATCATTTAAAAATAATACAGGATTTAA